>JAUPFT010000011.1:26368289-26748289 GCA_036936625.1 Parnassius smintheus behrii | reverse complement strand
GATTTGTAGCACCTAGAGTCTCTGAGTAAAACTGCGGACGGACGGAGGGTCAGACATGGCGAAACTATAAAGGGTTTCTTGTTGTTAAACTACGGATTCCTAAAAATGGAATAATGCTCACGTTATCACTTCGCGCTATTATGTTGAATATGATAGCAAATCGGAGACAGATTTTTTCTAAAGTCATAAGTTCATTGGCCATGTCTTAACTTTTTTTTAAATACAGGTTCTGAAGTTGTATTAGGATCCTTGTAGGTATAAATATTATATTTTAATGGACTTGGACACTAATTTATCCAATTTAATACGAAGTTTTTGTAAAGTAGATTGTATTATTATTATTACCTAAAATAGAGTATTAAATCGTTAGCGCGCTATAATTTACTAATTCAAAGCATTAGGGTATATTATCTCATAGATAAGTTCCAAGGTTACTCAGTTAGTAGTGATAGCTTTAGCGTCTATAACCAACTACAACCAAATATAAGTAATTGTAGCAGTATAGCTTTAGTACCAATACCAGCGTAAAATAGCAGCTTAATGTTGCTGTGTTTCGTATGGTGAGTGTAGAGAACCGGAGACCCTTTTTACTAGAAACGACGCATTCCATCTCAGTCCTCAGGGCTGGCAACGCATCTGCATTTCGATTTCTAATTGAAGATAAATGTAGATGTTTATGGGCCACAGCATCCACTTACCATCAGGTGGACTGTGTGCTCATTTGTCACCCTTATTCTATAAAAAGAAAAGTTTTGACTTATTAGCCGGCTACGAAAAAGAGGGAGGTTTTCAATTCGACTGATTTTTTGTATTTATGTTACGCGATATCATCGCCAATTGTGAACCGTATTAATAAATCTTTATTAATTAAAAGGCAGTACCATCTCTAGGGGGCCATTTAAAAAGGGTGAAAAATAGGGTACAAATATTTTTTGTAGCATTACAAATTTTATCCTATTTAGACGACGTTCTAGTTGGTAAATCCAGGGTGTATGGGTAAGGATATTGCTTACTCAACAAAATTTATTAAAAAATTAAAATCTCGACTTATAAGCTAATAGATTAGGTACTCAGAAATTATTTTATTATTTTTTTTGCAGTTAGTTTTTCCTTTTTTAAATGTTTAATTATAAAATTATAAGTCAGTGCAGACATTAGCGTGAGATTCTGATTTTAATAAGACACGAGTAAGAATAAATTAATAACGCTATTGCATTGCGCAATCGTTGTTTAATCTGGAACTAACATCGATCACTAATAAAGAAGAAGTTTTTTATTAGTGATTGGTGGGAACTAAAGAAAACCCCAAATAAAAACATTAAAATCAGTATCAGTTTAAGCAGAAACTATTTTATTACAATAACAAGCTAAAATTACTATGTAATAAATAAATATATAGCGCTAAAGTCTCATAGATTAAATATGCAGGTTGGTTTGACACTGAGCTATAAAATACTCATTCGTGATTGACATTTTTCGAATGTGAACAGCGTGTATACCAGACCACATAACATTACAGTAGTTATTATAGTGTACAGTAAAGAGCAACTGTTATAAACACTCGAGGAACATCGTTCTTATCTATAATCGAATACGTCACAATTGTTTTTTAGACCGTATGGATGATCTTCAATTGCGAGTTTTTGTCAATATACTGGTTAATACTACACAAGGAAAATAAAAAATATAGACTTTAAATAAATGAGCAATAGTCGAGGTAATTATTTGTATTAGTGCAAAGTAAAAACTTTATTTCCATTGTAATAATTTATTTTCTGTCCATGTAGTTGGCAGCTGGTTCACTTTTGAATCACGTTGTCAGTCGAGGTCTTTTAGGTGACGTCATCCTTTTGCAGACCTTTTCACATTATTGATGTTTCATTAGGTGTTATTTCGGCATTCGATATACCTTTTATAATAATTTTGTTTCTAAATATATAACAAAATTTATTAAGCAAAAGTTTTCTAGAAACACTGACATTTAACACGTCAATGACATTTCAAAGTGTATTGCGCTTATTAATAGATTATCTTCTCGATTTGCTTCTATATAGACGGTGATTTAATATCAGAATTATGAGAGTATTATTTACCAATAAGCGCTTAGTTGGATTTAAGATGGAATTCCTACCGAATTTTTTTTTAAATCTTAATTATTGTATTTATTTCTAGTTAGTTCGAAGCTCTGAATTCGCAGTAAAAAAAACTGAATTTATCGTTCCAAATATGTTAAGAATGGAAAAAGGATTTAAACTTAAGCTAAAGTCGAGAGTCGTGAAGTTACATTAAGTACCGTTTCACATATAACGAAGTAGAATGTTGAATACTTGCATTTACTCGGACATGACGCTTCTTTTAGATTTATCTTCGAAAATGCAAATATTTTGCAAATACTAAATATATATATATATATATATATATATATATATATATATATATATATATATATATATATATATATTAGGTAAGGTCAAGGTATACGTGTGATAAGAGTGATAGTAGGCTAGGTATGTATACAATGCTGTCATTGTATACATACCGCCATACTGTCGGTCAGTATTCTGATGGAGAACTCTTTTACCTGGCATCTATTGCTATGGCCCTTTGGATGATACCCATATATTATGCCTGAAAGATTGTGTTGTGGGTACTCAGTGGCGTACATATGTAGATATGAGGTTATCTGAGAAAGTTCCAGATCCTACACATTAATTTGTTTTAGAACCGTCCGTGAAAACTCTAACTAAGCTCTTTTGGGTTTCATTCTTCCGAATGGTTGGTTTCATTTAATTATATCTTATATTTCTTGTTTGTACATGAGGATAATATAAATTTATATCGACTCAATAAAAAAGAACATATTACTTAAATTTGAAGTTAAGATCTGCTACTTATTAGCTGGTTTTTATCGTTCGTATTGTAGTTAATGTGTAGTGTTAATAATGTGTTGAGTTGTGTTAAACATAAGAAATAATTCTGGTCATATCTAAAGAAATTAAACGTTCAAAAATAATAATGTTTATGTGAATGTAAACCACTTGGATAAAGTCTCTGACCACTCTTCTTTAGATACCTTATAAATCTCGGAACTATAAGCTGCCAGTGTGTCTTCTTTGCTTTCAAACCCATGTTTTTTGATTTTTAAAACAAATGAAAACAACAATGTCGGGGAAAATGGAATGGAAGATCAACAAATAAAACGTCGAGTGCTCTGGAAAGCGTATGTGGTGTTGCGTTGTCGATTATCGTTCTGTATGAGGTTAAAGTTAAGGAAAATGATTAAGGTGCCGGATTTCAGATTTTGATCGCGAACATGTCACACTAAATTGATCATACTTATAAGGCATAAAATATCACAAACTACTCAAAGTAAACCGTTCTCTAGTCCTTTAGCTAGGCTCTTGCACCACGGCAGCAAAATCAACCGTCTTGCAGGCAAACAAGGTAACCATTGGTTTAATTATGTAATTCGCGCACATTTTGTTGTTTCACCATAGAAATGATTATCGTTTTGTTCGGGATCATAGCTATAAATGTAGTTCGTATTTATACGAGGTAGAGCCACGCTGTAGCTATATCATGGTTGTAGTAAGAATGGTTCGGCTCAACCTTGGAAGGGCCACACTCTCACAGAATACCAGCGTAAAATAGCAGCTTAATACTGTTGTGTTTTGCATGGTGAGATCTGGAGACCATTTTTCATAGGAAACGAAGCATTCCATCTTAGTCCTCAGGGGTGACAACGCGTCTGTGTTTTGATTCGTAATCGAGGATAAATGTAGATGTCTATGGGCCACAGCATCCACTTACCATGAGGTGGACTGTGTGCTCGTTTGTCACCCTTATTCTATAAAAAAAGTTTGAATACCGTAGGCGTTTTTTTGTCAGCACCAATTCATCCGACGGTTCCATTCCATCTCGAAAAACGCTTATTGAGGGAAAGTTTATCGGGAATTACAGTTTACATTGCTGTTGATTCAATTCTCAGTTCTCGACAAAGTTATAAATATGTAATTCGTCGTTTTACTCGAATAAGTTTTTTGACTTGCTTCAACATCTTCTTAAGTGACCGCGATTGGCAACTGACCTGCCTACGCTTCATATTCGAAGATTAATAATAATATATTTCAATATATTTGTAATTTCATCCATTTTCTATAAAACGGACCTCAAAGTTGTCTTACCAAATGATATAGCACTTTTTAGGACCACGACAAGCCAGTTTTCCCGCAGATCAAAAAGCTTGTGTGAAGCGTGTAGTTAATTAAACGTGTAGCTAAATGTTATGTTAAGAGAACTGGAAGAAATAGACAGGCTTGATTTACTTACTTCTTTATAGTATAGGTATGACTTCATACAGGAGAAGGCTGATAGAACAAAAAGTACGCGAGTTTGGAATTCGCACTCGCCCCCGATCTCGCACATTACGCACACACTCCTTGAAAATACACACACATACACACTAGTCCTTCTTAGTCCTTCTTACCTCATATTTAAATAATAAACTATTTTTTCACTATCATACGACTATTTTTTATTGGAATTCTTATCATATCATTATATATTATTTGGAATATAAGTTAGAAATTCTTACTATGGCTCTTTAGTACAACACAAATATTACACTCGTAGTGTGTGTGTGTGTGTGTGTGTGTGTGTGTGTGTGTGTGTGTCTGTGTGTGTAGTGTCTGTGTCCATCATGTTACCCCAAAGTAAATTTCCGTACGGAAATACAATATAAAAATAGCTAAAACAAACTAATTGGCTGTTTTATTTTAGAAGAAGAAGAATACACTCGAAATCTTTGGAAAATCGTAAAAATATCTAAAGGGTTTAGTATTTACTTCCATGCAACGACATTATTATATTTCGTCAGTTTAGCACGGAAGGAAAATATAATAAAGACTATATACTATACTACTATAATATACGACTATAATATAAAATGTTAAACATATTATCTAGATATTACAGACACATTTACGTCTTAACTCAAATCACTTGTACTCGTATTTTTAAAGAAATAATTTCAAAAACTACCTCAGGATTGAATTAAGTAATTAGAAAATTTTAAAATATGCACTTAAGTTATGGTGTAGTTGGTCCATTTGTGATTGACTTCATTATTTATTACAATAAATTATTGTAATTTTAAATTATTTACGTATAACCTGTTTCTAAAGATTGTTTCAAGAACGTGTTTACTTGATCCCGGAATCGAGAATAATACACAGACTATTATAAATCTACCCATAAATTTACGTGCTTTTAGTTAAACAGAAAGACAGTTAAATTTTCATAAAAACTTGAAGTACGAAAACTACTTAAGACGTTTCCCCTGGCGAACAACCTTGAGCGTTCAGTCCTATACCACGCGCTCTCGCTACAATATATCGCGTAAAAATACGCCCGAATTTTTGCAATTATTTCAATTAAAAAAGAAAAGCGAACTTAAGAAATTAAATAAAACGTGGATAAAATAGGATTTTTAAATTATCTATCCATTAGTGTAATCCTCAAATGATTAGAGTGTTGCCTTTAGCAACAGATGCAAGTAATCAGTATTTTTAGTCATTTTTTAAAAGTAGATTTTAAATGTATTTATTACACATAAAAACAAATTAGAACGTGGAATGTGATGATAGGATACCGAACATTAATAACATGCATTTATATGTAGCTTATTTCTCATAATTAATGAGATAATAGTCTCTGAAAAACGCACTTTTGCAAGGTTTTGGTCGGGGTACCGTGTGAAACTGCAGTCATAGGCCAATTCACCGACTCGTAGATTGGAAGCGTCTTAAAATATAATTATAATAGTTTTAAAACATTTAAAAACATCTTTCGAAATAATTTTATATATGACACTTTTGTGAACTTAAAATGCATATAATTCTGCTTATTAACGAAAGTCAAGAAATTTTGTAGCATGAAATGACTATCTACTAATTGCATGAATATCATAATAGTTGGAAGATCGTCTTCTGCAGATTAGATAAGAATTTAATTATTTAAATTGACTTGTTAGGAGAGATCAAAAGCTTGACGAGGGTAGGGCTTTTTCACAATTTCTGGAACAATTCAATTTTTGGCAATAACTGCTAAAAAATCTTAACTGCTTTGTCCTGTATGTTTAAATTAAGTTTCTATGTGTATGTATAAATAAAATACGAATACTTTCGTTTGCCTACACTCCCAGTCCTAGATCGGCGACCTTTTGTCTAAATTGCAAATTATTTTGTCTCATAATTAATGTAAGGTCTTGTTTAAAAAAAGGACAAACAAATATTTCTATGACATAAAACGTACAAACAAGGCTTTTAAAAGGAATATTGATAAGTTCGAATTAGATGTTTCATTTATTTTCGTTCGTTGACAACGGCCGGTTTTTTAAAATTATTACCACCCATTCGCCCACTCTGTGCAGATTAATCTCAAGATAAATACAGGTTTTATGTACTAATTCTTCATATCATTTAAATAAACAAATTTAGTATGATTAAAGATTCGTATTGAGTTGAAAAACGTGATTATATACATCATTGGTTATGAATAGGGCAACATTTAGTTCTTAATTTGTTTCTTCCACGCAGGAATACTGCTAATTAGTAGACTTTTTCTGATCGATTGACGGAGGTGCATTCAACAACCTTGGTTAGGCATAAATTAACATGGGTCGGTCACGGACAGGACCGACAGCGGTACATACGCCTTGTCTAGCGTGCCCATTAGGGCATTTACCTCGCTTTGTGAATGCCAAAAAAATGAAAGGTAACTTTAAAAATAATGTTTATACGGCGTGAGTTAAAGTTTAAGAGGTAAATATAATCCTTTTAGAATAAAATCATGTTTTTTTGCATAATATAAGATTGTGAATTAATGCGTGTGACTAAGGAAGTATTAAATGTAGTTTCATTACTTTGTTGGATTTTTTTACTTTTGTCATAAGCTAAACCAAAGTTTAAGTGTAAAAAATTTAATTTAATTTTAACCCTTTTCTTGATTGGTCGACAAGAGATCGACGCCATGTCCACTTAGTTGTTGTCTAAGGCCTTTTGTTGATTGGTCAGTAAAGACCTGTATTCATTTTGATTAGTACGAGTGCAGGTGATTAGTAAATGCGGGTGATTAGTACAGGTTTGTAGTGTAAGTAGTGTCATCAATTCTTTTTAGTGGCTGTGTTTAGTAAATTCAGTTGTGTGCCGTTGGCCGGCAAGTATTATGTTTAACTTTCTTAACCTCTTGCGAATATGTAGATCTCAAGTTTCTTACTTCAGTACAAACTTCCTTACTACCAAACCTCGGTATGTTCATAGCTTTATTTACACGTAGAAATGCAACTACTGGGGCTCCTTTAATTTTGCTGTTAGGATATTTAATTTTGTAAAGACATTAATTTTTTAGATACTAATTCACACAATTATAGGTGATGTCTTCGGTCAACTTAGCCATTTTTTGTAACACAAGCGAGCGTCCGACGCTAAACGTTAAACACTAAACACTGCTGTCCAGTCCAGACGTGTTTAGTGGCAGACTTGCTGCAAGTGAGGAAGAAGGGAGGACGTACGGCCCGGTTTACATTTTGAGAAGTAACAAGTGCGAGTGACAACTGACAAGTGACAAATGACAAGTGCTTAGAGCGCATTTTATTCCCACGTATCACTTGTTAATGTCCGTTCATACGCACTTAGTACTTGTCATTTGTCGGTTGCACTTGCCACTCGCACTTGTCACTTCCAAAAATGTAAATCGGGCATACGGGACGAGGACACTCGCAGTCCACTCGCAAAAAAAAAGAACGTGCTTCTAATAATTTTACTACGCAGATAAATAATCACTTGCACTAATCCATCGCTGTCCACACATGTTAACTCCTAATCACTAAGCACCTACACTAAACACCTGCACTAATCACTAATCAAAGTCTTTAGACAGAGATCTTCATCTGCTTTAAAAAACTCTTACTGATATCGATACCGCGCACTTGTTTTGATTTATCGGTATTACTTGTACGGAGTAATGAATTTTTGTACGTAGTCACCACATAGTAAGATATTGTTATAAATTTAACTATTCATATACTAATTGGTTTATTATTACATTTTGTAGCGGCATCTTTGGTTCATGTTTCAAGATAAAAAAATGGATTTTGAGGTAATTATTAGTGATATAAATAATGTACATTTATTTTATATTCAGACCTTATCCTTTATAATACATGATTGAAGTTTGAAGATTTTGAGTACATTGTTAGAAAATAAAAATCGTTCAGCGTATCAACTATGACGCTGAACTAGAGGTTACCGAACCAAATTACACGAGAAAACATCAAAATGTGATTAATGCGTAAAAAAATCAATATCAATCACCTACAAATCAACAAAAACTTTAACGATGGACGTGTTTTTATAAAATCTATTGAATGTATTGTAATAAAACTTACAGTCTTAATATTACCAAAATTATTTAAATATTACCAAAGTTTTTCTACTTATAATGAGTAGCCAACAAATGTACGTGCTTCTGTGTAACGTAGAAATCTAGAAATTGAGTTTCTGCAGCTGTTTCTAGCAGTGACTATGACTAAGATTATGATTGGAGTTTTATAATACTTACGGTTGTCACAATATTTTTGATTGATGGCATTTGGGATTTAATGTCCATAGCGGTACAGTTTTACTAGCGGTAATAAAAAACTGTACATATGGGAATCGCACATTGGAGGAGTTTGATTAAGCGACTTGATTGTACTAAAGTTTGTTGACAACGTGGATCTATTTTTAAAATAAAGATATTGATTAATTTGCAACCTTCTAGTAACTAAATACAATGATGTGTCTTACCTGGATTGAAGAGCACCTCCCGCCCTCCCTCAATTGCGTGCACTAATTCCGTCACCACAAGTCCCAGCACCACTACTCCCAACACCACTACTCCCGGCACCACCACTTCCAACACCACTATTCCAGGAAAGACACACCATCGACGATAATACGACACGTGTTTCGCCTCTACACGAGGCATCCTCTACGGCGGCTGACCGCTAAGATCACACATCGTTGTATTTAGTTAGCGGAAGGTTGAAAATTAATCAATATCTTTATTGTAATGGATTTCCGCAAAGTAACGCCCGATTCTATCAATTATCCATTTTTAAAAGATTAGCGACCCGCCCCGGCATTGCCTAGATGGGATCTATCAGTGTGGCGTTATTTAGATTTAAGATAATCAGCAGCGCCCATTTATTACAATTATTCGTTTTTTTCTAATATTATATTTGGATGAGGTACATAGTATAGCCTAGATACCTTCTGGCATTGCTCCCTATCTGTTTGTAAAATTTCATCACAATCGATTCCAGAGATTAGGCTAGGATTAGCAGCATGCAAGTAACCCACTGAACTTAAAAGAAGCTAGTTATTTCAATTTTACAGACAGACAATTCAATGTTATTTGTATGTATATGGTAATAATGTACTCCAGACCGAATTTCGGTCACAGCGGCCAGTCTCAACGGAGACTAGCCACCGGTGTAGGATAGGATTATAGTGCACAAGTGTTTGCGCATGCATACGTGTGCACTCTGTGTTCCCTCTCTCTCGTAGTCCGATGGGACGGTAAACCGACACGACCGGAGAGATATCAGGGTAGTGGACTGTTTACGGGTTGATGAAGTGGCGGAAAAGGAGTTCCTTAGATGTTCATTCATTCATTTCTTGCAAACTATAAAAGTCCAGTGCGTAACATAGGCCTCCCCCGTAGATTGCCTGTCGGCTTGGAAACTGCTGTTGGAAATTGTTAATATCAATTTTAAACGCCGATTTACGACGTGTTCATCGTTGAAGGAAAACATCATTAGGAAACCTGCATGTGTAGGAAATAAAATATTACGAGTGAAGTTCGCCAACACGCATTGTGCTCCCCACGGCGAATTAATTGCTTCATAAAACTCTGAGGATGTCTGTGCCAACACTCGTTTGTTAACACCGACCACATAAGATGTGGGATCTACAAAGCTGTTACTTTACTTTTAATTAATTATATTATATTCATTTACTTTTTGCTTAACTAATAATAACAACTTTATTTGTTAACTTAATTATAACTTGCTCAATATAAATATTATCTTAAAATTGTTTTCGTACTTACTTACTTACTTACTTACTTACTTATCGTCACGCACAATCCCTAACGGGGTAGCCAGAGAGAACAGATCGCCAAGTGTCACGAACCTTACATACCTCTTTCGCTTCTTTCAGGTTCATTAACTTCTTCATACATGCACGTCTAGGTATCCGAGTACTCTTGACCCTCCCCTCTTCGAGCAATTTGCTCACATGGTCTTCGAAAGTTAGTCTCGGTCTACCTCGACACCTTTTAATATTTACTTTCGCTCTATATATTTTCTTCACCATTCGGTCTTCACTCATTCGTTCAACGTGCCCAAACCATTGGAGTACGCCCCTATCAATTTTTGTGATAAGGTCATCTTTCAATCCTGCCATATTGGGGGTCATTGTAGAAGCGTGCTCGTCGCGACCCCTGCCAGCCCTTTTCAGGGCTGCAATTCTACACAGCTGCGCACCCATGCGAACGAGGGTTAGGGCGTCCCCCCAAGGCGACGCACACCAGCTCGTCCCCGTTGGTGTGGAATGCAGCGCGCAAAGCGGCGATGGGGACCGCCACCCGTCACGCACAGCCCGATACGGCGGAAGGTGGAGGACGGAGTGCAGAGTTGGCACGTGGAATGTTAGAGGAGGCATGAGAGATAAGACGAATGAGTTGATCGAAATAATGAAAGAAAGAGAATTAGATGTCGTGTGTATGTCGGAGACCAAACGGAAAGGCAGTGGTATTGAAGAGCTCCCTGGCGGGACGTTAGCTATATGGTCCGGAGTCCCGGAAAGCGAGAACGCCTGCCAAGGAGTGGGAGTGCTGTTGTCGTCCCGGTTGGTCGACCTTATGACTGAACACAAGGTTGTGAACTCAAGACTTCTCTGGGTTCGCTTCAAAATGGGACTGACGAAGTTATTCCTTTTGGCTGTTTATGCGCCGTTAGCTTCGTCGTCCAGGGCTGAGCTGGAGGATTTTTGGGAGAATGTAAGAGAAGTTCTAGATTTGGTTAAGGGAAACGAAAGAACTGTTGTATGTGGTGATTTGAATGGATGGGTAGGTATCGCTCGACCAGGATACGAGTCGGTGCTTGGAAAGTTTGGAGATAAAAGGGTTAATGATGCTGGCAAGCTTATACTGGCTGTATGCAAGGAAAAGGGTCTTCTTGTGACAAACACTATGTTTAATCGCAGGAAGATCCATATGTACACTAGAGAAAGAAAGAATGAGAGAAGTATGATTGATTTGTTCCTGATTGTTTTCGTCTTTATTATAATATAAATAGTAGGCGTAAAAATAGTGAGTAGGTAATATTAACGTCTTTTGCTGTTAACTGGAAACATCAGGTTATCAGGGTCAAGTCGCACATTTTTAGCTAGCGGCTCAATTATTTTTTATGACTTTAGGTAATTTTATGTAAAATAAACAAAATTTCTTAGGAGTGAAATAGAAGTATCTGCTGCATTTATCAATATGCGTCGTTAGCTCTGAGGAATAAGATATGTCTCGTTGCCAGTAAAGTGGCTCTCAATAAATGCGGAGCGGTAGTGAAAATACGAGGATATCGGTCCTTTGCTCATGATAAATTTTCTTTCACAGCATAACGCCTGATGAGTGATATATGCACATATCTTTGAAGTTATGTGAACAAGTTAGCGAATTCTTGAAAAGCCAAAACTTTGTTACTAACCTACATATGAACTTATGTAACTTATATGCCTTTCCCATAAATTGACTTTTAGTAGGGATATTTGAATCCGTAATAAATTATTATATTGTTATGTATGCAATGGGAATTTTCTTTGGAAAGATCAGTTATTACTTATTACTTACTTAATACCTTTTTAATACCGTATAAAGATTGCTTATATAATGTCAAATTGACAAGAATATTGTTATAAAAAGATAAGCAGAAGAAATAAGAGAACAGAAAACTATATGAAACAAAATGAAAATACATATTTCTTGTCGTTTTATATCTTTAGTTTTCTTTTCAAAATTCATAAATTGTATCGAAATTGTATGCATAATGTATTCGGTTCTCGTCAAACACCCGCCGAATAATAAGCAAAACCAGTCGAATCAGTGACATCATCTTCCTGTGCTGCTTGAGGCCGTCTTATTTGCGACTCTTGTAACATTTAGGTAATAAATATAATATTGGTTGATGCAGTGTTTCGGTACTAATTGATATTATTAATTAACAATATAGGTGAGGATAATTGTCGAGGTAAGCTTTAAATGAACTTGGTTACTACATTCACGCGACTGTAAGAATTCGAACACTTTGTTTCAAAACCCACTGGAATATTCTCGATGATTTCCATTCAACGTTTAAAGAACGTATTTACGTTGTATAACATCGCACCAATATCCCTATGGAAATGTAGTGTTTATAAAATAGCTTTATATAATTAAAGTCTTAACTTATTTAGACAAATGAACATTTTATTTTATTCGTTTTAATGATTTGTCAAAGGAATATCTTTCAATTTCAAAAAATGTATTATTAACTTCTCAATTCGCTACATAAATAGTATTAAAATCTACGGTATCATCAGTTGAGTTACAAGAGTTGCAGTAATCTTATTGTACCAAGATCCAGCGCAAACCGGTTACTTTTTTTATTACGCAATTTGAAAGGAATTTTACCGGCCAGTATGAAAAAAGCTGATGTTAGTACGATTTATATGGTGTTCAAAACATTCTTTAGTTGCTTGGAGACAGCGTTTTTAGATGCACTTTTAATAATCGTCGGTAGTAGAATTTTCCAACAAAGGCATCCCCAGTTTGTTTGCGATGTCCTTGCCATCTAGATCAAAATTGTTGTCCGCTTCGGTCTGTGGATCAACAAGATGGCGTGTGGGAGTAGTGGGGAATCGGGTGAGGGACGGGGTGGCCAGGACAGGTCCGGCTGCGGCGCTTTGGCGCCCGCACATCGCTTGACCCTGAGTTCGAGCTCTATTTTTAGCTTTGTGTCACCGTTCGCTTCGCGTTCAAGCCGTCATGCGAATAAGCGCAAACAAAATTGCAGTAAAAGAGCTCATCTTAAAATATGAGGTACTGCAACATATTGCTTTATTCTTCATACAATGCAAGCTTTACAACCGTGTACCTTTAGGCGTTTTATGACGATTTCTTTTTACATCTTACATTTAAGAACAAAATGATTTAATCGAATTTTCAGATATATAGACCATTTGAAAATTTCCTAGGTTCCTATAAAGACACTTTTTAACATGAAGAAAACACATTTCGCGCAGTAAAATTCTTTGTGTTAATTTAAGAGGTTTTATTGATTGTTTATGCTTTCTGTAATTAAAACATGCACTTATAATACGTAACCAATCTACTCATGATTTTTTTTTAAATTCAGATCACGGCATTGGCTCTATGTAACAGTAAGTCGTTGTCATGATGTCATTGGCACGCGTTAAGTACGGCCCCTCCATATGACGTGCATTATGTAAGTAGGTGACTTCACCTGTTATTAACAAGGTTCTGAAAGTTAAGATCTGACTAATCATGTAATTTATTTAGTTTTTCTCAAAGCTTGTTAAGTAAAATGATGTTATTTTTTCAAAGTAAATCAAGTGATACAAAATTCCGTACCTATAATAAGAAATGCCTTAGTAGTTTGTTCTATATCTATGTATTAGTGTAGTCATAATTTCCTTGTAAATATAAACTATTATCTCCTTCTTATACTTAAAAGAGGATGTCCTGAGTGGCTGATTCATCTATCAACGCACAGTCCGAACCGCTTGACGTCTAATCTGAAATTAGGACAGTAGCTACCATTTATGACGTATGTATCCGCTAAGAAAGGATTTCGGAAAATGTAACCCCTAAGAGGATGAAAAAGGGTGTCACAGTTTGTACGAAACTTTTTACTTTACGGGGCGATTTTTTTTATAGGTTAAACGAGCACACAGTCCACCTGATGGTAAGTGGTTGCTGTGACCCATAGACATCTACATCTATCCTTGATTACGAATCCGTGTGGACGTTTTTTACGTGGTAGAGCCATGCTGCAGTTATATTAGTAGTATGGTTGTAGCGCGAATGGGTCGGCTCGACCGGGGAAGGACCACGCTCTCACAGAATACCAGCGTGAAATAGTAGCTTAATGCTGCTGTATTTCGTATGGTGAGTGTAGAGAACCGGAGACCCTTTTTACTGGAAACGAGGCATTCCATCTCAGTCCTCACGGGTGACAACGCATCTGCATTTTGATCTTTAATGGAGGATGGATGTAGATGTCTATGGGCCGCAGCAACCATCAGGTGGACTGTGTGCTCGTTTGTCACCCTATTCTATAAAAAAAAAACACCTGTGAGGACTAAGATGGAATGCCTCGTTTCCAGTAAAGGTCTCCGGTTCTCTACACTCAGCATACGGAACACAGCAGCATTAAGCTACTATTTTACGCTGGTATTCTGTGAGATCGTGGTCTTTCCGCGGTCGAGCCGACCCATTCGTGCTACAACTATACCACTAATATAACTGCAGCTTGGCTCTACCACGTATAAGATTGTTTTACTGATAATACTCTGTAAATAATATAAATGAACATATATGTAGCGCTTTTACAAAACAACCCCTTTCCGGAGAGGGTGTTCAAATTTGTTAGGAGAAAAAACCAATTAATATTTTTTTTTAATTTTTTTGCTGGAGCAAATTAGCTGTATGTAGCCTGTTTAGTCTGTTTGCTGTGTAGTCTGTTTATGATTATTTGATATACAAATATTTTCTCATAATAAAATTTTGACAAAATCTATCTTCGAATTATGCGATCTCATAATAAGCGTTCTCATGGCTGTCTGGAGTCTGGAACTTACAACTTGTACGCGGGTAACATACACAGTATACACAGGGTTATTTTGCAATAACTGGCCAAATTTGTAGAGAAGGTTCAGAATAAGTAATATAGGCAAATGGCGAATAAAAATTAATTAAAAAACAATCTCAAACATTCTGTCCTCCCAATCTTAATGCATTATAAAAATGCGTGATAATGCATTATATTAACTACAATTCGCCAGAGTCGATCGGCAGGCAAAAAAGTTATTGCGCATAAATCACATTTAATTTGTAATAATTTGAAATAAAAGTAGTAGACTTATTTACTCGTAATCTCAAAAACTGCAATAAGAGTATGTCTTTATTTATATATTTAGAACTTAAGTTAAAAATTTGGAATTTTATGAATAATAACCCTGTATATTAAAATGATTTTCCTACTTTTGAATTACTACGTTTAAATTTTGGTCACCATAGCCAGCCTCAAAGGAGGCTAACCGAGGCTTTTTTGCGCCCGAAGCAAATTATGGCTACTCTTCCGTAAACGGGGGAGGGAATTAAGTGATGAGTTTCATTTTCACACACGCACTTTTTTACAGACTTATTTAAGGTAATACGAATAGCTAAATTCCTTTATGACTAATAGAACCACCACATCAATTATGGGTCTCTGAATCTGCTTTATGAAAATAAAATAAAATATTGTTAGTCTTCCGTAAGCGAATAGAATACCTATATTATGTTATACGCCATCATCTACTACCTACACACCAAATTTCATGGAAATCTGTCCAGTAGTTTTTGCGTGAATCGTATACAAATAATTTTTCTACAGATTTATTATATGTTCTGTGTATGATATATTCTCATAGTTCGATGGGACTGCAATCCGAAACGAATGAAGAGAAATCGGACCAACGATTTTAAGTGCTCTCCAAGTCACGCAGGTGAAAAAATCGCAAACTTTCTAACTTTGGGCTGATATCAAGATTTTCTTGACAGAAAAACGAATAAATGATTTTAATCCGACCTAGGAGTTGAATCCCAGACTACATGAATAACATTCGCGCCTATGATCACTAGACCAATGGGGCAGTGGTATGTTAGACAAATTATTCTACGGGAATAATTCGTTTCATTACATGAACTACAATTTTTTTATCTCCTACGTGGAATTAAATCAAGAGTGAGTGGCACTGGTAACTGTTGTATTTGTAGAGACCGTAAAACGTTCATTCCATTTGTCAAGGCGCTTAGTAATTATTAATTTCATTTTCAGCCCACACTGTTATTGATTTTTGATGTCAGATGGTGTTGGCAGTTACTTCGACTAAAACCCACGCGGGCGCCGACGTCATCGAGGACTCTACCCACGATTGACGTTACGCAACTTAAGAATGACTTGTGCAATTGATACCAGAACCTTATTAAGCCTTAGCTTAATATAGTCTATTTCTATTTGTCTGATTATCGTTAAAGCAAATTTATATAAAAATTATACCCGTTTTATTTTTTGTTCCATGTTCAAGTAATTATATAATTAAATAAAAAAGGTGATGATATGACCATCTTTGTAATCTTCGATACGATTGTTAGGTATATTTTATACTTATATGTCGAGAAGCCATTACTAGTTAAAAAAATTACTTCTAATTTGAAAGTAGGCGTAGATTGTCTCATAACTTCCTGCCTAGCATTCACAATTAAGCATTATTTAATTTGAATTTCTTTTAGAGTCAAAGTTAATAAACAAGTTTCCTATTTTATGCTACACCTCCTCAAATGATTCACCTTTAATATGTTGTTGCCGTGGTCGAGTGATAGGTGTTTTTGTTAATATTTTCCAAAGCCAGCCGGTAAAATATGTTAAGTTGGTTGCCTTGATATTTGGAGATTATTTTAATTTAAAATGTCACAGTATACTTCTTCGAAGCAGCACTGCATACGTCGCTGGCATTCGTGACGCGTTACGAAACACGGAGAAAGTTGCACTCGTCTGGCGAAATCACACCCACAGCCTATGTGCCAAAACTCTGAGAAATAACGTCTCCAATTTAATGGCAGCTTAAGAAGAATGACAAGTAAAAGTTGTTTTTGTAATATGTCGAATGGCCTACAAACATTATACAATATTAAAAATATTATATACTTGGTATAAACATTGTTTATTCACTCGTATGCACCTTTATTATGTTTTACTAAAAACTAATTTTGAATATTAAACATTATTTATTCATCAAAAAAGGGTTTGCTTTATGGACCACAATATTTTTAAACTATTAATAGGTATTTAATAACTCAAGTACTCCACAGTAAATCTTGGGCAATCGAGAGATTGCCCAACTTCGAGTGACTGGCGCTTCTATCACAATTTTTAAATCATAGTGTCCACTGTTGTCGTTTCTGCTGTTTCCTTAACCCATTTCGTCTCTTAAGACACCCATGGGATGATAATATGGTAATAAATCTTAGTTATTATTAATCATTAGTCCGTATGTCCACATCTGTACATGTGTCTCTACCGTTGTAGTGAGATTTTGCCATATTTGCCACGATTGGCAGGCGGAATGGTGATTGCAATACTAGGCGATTTGCACCTTTTCGTCACTGGTCTATTTTATGTATTTTAAGTGCACCATTTGATACGCTATAAATAGGGCTGTACATAAATGTTCTTAATCACATATTGGTTAGTGACATATTATGTCCTTGACTACTGTAAGTAAAATTAGTACTAATATTTATTTTCATACTATTATTTATTAAAATTATTATATATATATATATATATATATATATATATATATAAATATATATATATATATACATATATATATCAGTAGAAATAAATATATAAGAAAAGGCATAACCTAAGTTACGTGTAAGCTTATATGCGACTGCAACCTTGCGTGATGGTATTTCGCGGGTATGATGTCGATCCGACCGTGACACTGGCGTGGGTCACGATAATGACTTGTGTACGAACTATTCTCGAATTTCGGAAAAAGTACGCCGCTCCAAAGTTTAGTTACCCTGCTAGTAGTTGCCCTGCTAGTATAAGTACCATGACCGTTATCCGGACACCGCTACACCGCACTTCGTCGAATACCGTTGACGCAAGCATAGACTAAAACTGTGAAGCGAAAACATTGAGAATTTACAAATGCAAAAGAAATTTATTAGGTACGTCTTATTACCGTAGCTGCTACTTTAATTGGATTATCCTATTTAAAATAAAGTAAAATAAATAATTAAAAATAATGAGAACTTGCTAACGCATTTTGCTTAATATCTTACCACCATTAAAAGTGATTCAAATTCAAAATTAAATGGAAATAGTTAAAAGGTCTGGCTAATATTTCAAAGTTTAAAAAGAAATGACAAGTTAACGTTGATTGCATCATTGATTTGTCAGCAACATTGTTCCCAAGTTTCGTCAAATAATTGAAATGAATCAGTCAAGTCTAAGAAAAGATATTGAGTAAAGTTTTTACGAATTTTAATAAATTTATATTTTCATTTGTTTTGAATTTTTTAAATTCCAGCGCTGTACAGGTCTGCTGTGTAGTGGTGTGCTCATCACGGAGAGACTAAGATTTTTATTTATTTATGGTGAAAGAGCCAACTTTATTTTGAAGTCATTTGGACATGTGTTCGAGGCATTCCATCTTAGTCCGCATTGTCCGCATTTGGATACTATAAGGAAATTGAGAAGAGAAATCTAGATATATCCAGATATAAGTATATTTAAGGTAAATCAAAATCAACGCAAAAGAATTCTTTAAAACTACTTTTATTTAATAAGTAATATACGAGCAAATATAGGAAATTATTATGTAAGAATAGACATTGCTTAATAAAAAAGAAGACGTATTAAATAAAATATATAGCAGATTTTTAATTGGTTGTTTCTATTATCCATGGCAATTATAAAATATTTCATTTATGGTTTTTTTATGTTAAATCCGGTTCGACAAATAGGCAGACAGATAAAGAAAACTAATTAACATTACGCTTGTTCGAGCAATGAAATCCACAACAGGAACAGTAATAATGTTATAGAATACTTGCTTTAATTTTAGATTGATGATATCTTGATGATTATTATGAAATGATTTTGCTCTATAAACAATTTAATATGTCAAGAAAATTATAAGACATGCTAATTTTAAAACATTTTAGGCATTTATTTTATCAAAAATGCACGCACCTTTATTTGACTGCAAAATGATGTCATAAAGTGGGCTTAATGAAGTGAGGTCATTAACTAGTGATTCAAAGGCCATAATCTAACTTCTCAGGATGTCAAATTATCAAAATTTTACGTATCTGTCCTATATTTATTAAATATGGTTAAGTTATTTTATTTAGAACTTTGATTGATTTCTAATTTAATTCATTGCCCAATAACCCTTGCTTATTTCTGTCTTCCTGAAGTTTGAATTAATTATAATTATCAAACAGTTTTAACGAGGTTAGTCCACCAGTTGTTGTAGTTGTTAAGCAACATAACAACTATTTTTTACAATTATTTTAAATCAAGCATTTTATTACTCATAGGCTATTTTGTCGATTTTTTAAAATCTAATCATAACAAAGCGCGCGACAAACAATGCTCGTATCTTGTTAATGCAAATAATAAACATGTTATTCAAACATTATATATAACCTTAGAGTAGTTACACACACACACACACACAAATATATATATATATATATATATATATATATATATATATATATATATATATATATATATATATATATATATATATATATACACAATAGAGAATGTCATGTATCATATCATGTATATAAAAAGTTTTCACACCGAATTATTTGAATTTTCAGTGTTTCTTTAATTTTTAAGTAAACAAAACTATGTGTTGTTTATCCACCCTAAGTAAACAAAGTAAGTCCATGATGCGAATAAAAGTAGGGTAGGTCAGAGTTACTTTTTATTATGAAATTAATTAATAAGCAGAAATAAGAGGGCTACAGCGGTCAATGAAAACAGCTAGTCATGAAAATTAATTCATGCACTGTTCACGCAACGAGTTAAATTTCCAGCTGATTGTAAGTAGCTCTTGGGATCTAAAAGTCAAAAAAGTCTCAAATCTTGAAACAAAAGAACTACAACGTCTAAATAACCTCACAGCCTGTCATACTGGGATCTTTAAAATGAACTGCAATACCATATCAGGGCAATTATTGATGCTTAACTTTAAAAAAGTGGCGAAACGGTGGAACCCGCATGGTTGGTGAATAAAACATATCAAAGTAAGTGTGTGCTGTGGCCCATATACATCTAAATTTATCTTCGATGAAGAATCAAAATTCAGATGCTTTGTCACCCCTGAGAACTACGATGGAATGCCTTGTTTCCTGTAAAAAGCGTCTCCGGTTCGCTACACTCACCATACAAAACACATCAACATTAAGCTGCTATTTTAAGCTGGTATTTATTCTATGAGAGCGTAATCCTTCCTCAGTCGAACCGATCCATTCGTGTTTGTACCGTAGTATAACTGCAGCGTGGCTCTACCAAGTAGTAAAGTGATAGATCTAGATGTGATGTGTAGCTGGGTAGGTTTCTCGAAAAAGTATATGTCTGCTTGTAGAATGATTATATTATATGTGTAATTTATATATAATCATTGAATAATAATAGATTTTTTTTAATAATATTGAAGTCACAAACGAACTTACAGTCCACCTGATGGTAAGTGGCCACTGTAGGCCATAGACAACGCCATTTTCAAATAAACAAGGCTACAGATAGAGGGTTATGTTGTAATGCTTTTGAATTTGGCAATAAGTGCTGGATTGACGATGCATATCAATTATAGAAAATATTTTCAATAGCCGTCTATGTAGACTGTTGCGGGCACTGGAACGCAGTGCCACTACACAATCATCTACTATTACAAATACAAGTACCTGATGAAAATCGCCGCTCCTGCAAACGGGCAACACAAGTCGGTCGACTCTACGTTACCGTACTCTAGTTTGCCTGAGTGGTCTTAATTGTCCAATGATATGAGCACGAGTTAGGCCGTTGTAACAGGGATTCGAATACTCCGTTCGAACGAGGGTTAAAAACTCATTTGTTAAAGATAAAGATAAATGATATAAAGGCTCAAGTCCGTTGAATCTGTGAAACTCATCATACCTTTACGTGGAAGAGCCATGCTGCAGCTATACGGTGGGAAAAAGACCACGCCCTCAAAGAATACCAGCGTAAAATAACAACTTAACACTGCTGTGTTTCGTATGGAGAGTGTAAAGAACCAGAGACCCTTTTTATTGGAAACGAAGCATTCTAAGTCTTCACGGATAGCAACGCATCTGCATTTCGATTCGTAATCAAGGATAGGTGTAGATGACTATACCTTGCCGAAATATGGAGTTTAATGCTTCGGATCTTTGCTTTTAATACCTGAAAAGAATATGTAAAAAGAAACATGATGTCATACATACTCTGCTGCCGGATATAACACTACTACCATTATTTTCAAATAATACTTTATGTGTCATAAGCTTGTTAAAAATTATAAATTATTTAAATTAATTATTTATTAAATTAATAATATGTAGAGTCTGAGTGTACATATAAGTCACAAAATCTTTATTATATTTAATTTTTAATGCAAAAAAAAAATGTTAACACTTCGGACCTGCGCGCGTTGATGTCTTAAGTATAACCCGCGTTATAATGTCGGTGCCGGAAAAATATATGTCTGGAATTTTTATTTATTTATGTATAAATCTAATCAATCGTTTAAGTCGATATTAGTTAATACAAAGAGAAACGTCAATTTTAATATGACCCATGAAAAAAATAAACACCGCCAACTTTTTGATTCCGGGCTGCTACTTAGATTTTCTTGACAGTAAAACCCAATAACCGATTTTGTCCCCATCCGGAGCTAGAATCCGGAACCCAATGATCAATAGTCGTGCTCAGGACCACTAGACCAACGAGGCAATAAAACGCAATCGACACATCTTATCAAGCGATCGGCACATCTTATCAAGCGATCGGCACAGCTTATCATGTTATATCAATTTTGCGACCATTTTAAGTAGAATATTTAACCGTACGTACTTTAGTTATATTTATACTTTAATATGTAATTCTTAACTCTTTAAATGCAATTGTTAATGTTATTAAATCTAAGAAAAGCTATTGAAAATTTACTTGGACACTGATACACAAGTTGATAATATCATTATCTTGGTAGAGCTATTATCTAGTATTGATGTCGGACATCTAAAAGCTTTATAACTTGGAGGTGCGATGGAGGGCGAGGCTTTGCGGGCACTGGCCTATGTAGAGTTTAGAGGCAAGGGGAGGTGGGGTGGAGGGGGTGCATTGGCAGAGGAGGCGCGTGCACCGAAGCCTGAGAGCGTACTGCGCGCAGTCACAGTCCGACCACCTTTCCGGACGAGTGTGCGAATACGACTGGCTTTGTCGCTACCACACCTGTCAAGTGCTCGTTTAACAAACGGTTAGCTCCAAGTTCAGGAGTACGTGAAGTGCTGTGATAGTGTGTTTTTAGTCATACAATTTTATTGTGTATCACTAAAAAATTCGACTGTCTACGGTGCGCTGCGAATTCCTCGGTGTAGTCTAACGGCTGTTCGCCTGACGGCGAGGGAAGGCGGATTGCATCTACCGGGAGGAATGAGCCCCGTACACCACCGTTCCCGCACTCACCGATGATCTCAAGGTTGGTATCTGTCGAGTTCGCCTGCGCTGTCGTGTCGTAACTTCACACGACCCGATCCGGCTGCACTCGCATACGCTCTATTCTGATCTCATTCCACTTACATTCATTTTTCTACCTTTAACCGTATATCCAATATTATCATTAAGAGAAAATCATTTTAACACCTATATTAGAAACTTTTCCATTTCCTTTATACGTTTGAAACGATATTTTTCTTTTTTGCTAATATTCTTATAGTCTTATTCGTTAATATTTAAATAATAATTTTATATGCATATGGAATATTAATAACAAAAAAAAAACACAAAATAATTATTTGCTACGCAATTAGACAATAAAATTTGTGCTACAAGCTTGTATTTCTAGATGTTATTGTAAAAATGTCTTATAAGATTACCGTAGCTGGCTTAAGAACCAAGAGATTTTAAGTTTTGATGCAATTTATGAATTAACAAGTCTGACTTCAACTTGATGTCGCCTTACGTTGGCTTGGAAGGTGAACCAGATACATATGTCCTTAAGGAAATTGGGCATTTCAAAATATTCCTAAGCAGTAGTCGACATCTTTAATTAGAAGTAAGAACATTTTTGCAATGTTATGTATTTTTAATGATGGATAAATATTGTTAAATGTTGTATATTTTAGATTTATTTATAAAAAAATGTTCAAAGATAAGCTATTCATAAGCTATTAAAAATAGTTTTGTAAGCGAATTCACTACTTGATCTCACCCGTGGGTGTTGTAAAAGGTGCCAGAAAGAAACTGAAACTGGAGGTGGTTAGTAGCGTGTTTGGCAGGTAGCAGTTAGCAACTGCCTCTGCCAAGCCGCCTGCCAAGCGTGGCAAATAAGGTAATTATCTCTTTAGACATTCTATGAGGAAGAGCGATATTCCGCAGGGGATTTTTGATGGATTATAGTGAGAGATGAGGAAAGATATTTATATTCCATTACGTATATTAATTTACTTAAAGTACTTAAAGTTGTCTTTGTGTTCTTTTATTTTACTCAAAAAAAAAAACAAGTAGTAAAGAACATTTTTATAATTGTTATGTATTCTGCTTGTTTCACAAATAACAATATCTTTACCTTTCACAAGAAGACTAAGAATTTGTTCTGTTGTAACTGGACGGCAGTTTTTGATTAGCATAAGCCGTGCAAAGCATTTTAAAATGTAGTCTGTGTGTAAAGAATGTGTAAGAGAACTGACAATAGCGTCCGTTTAAATCATGTATTTGAATCGCATCTTACAGTTGTCCATTTCAACATTTTGCTGCAAGCCGTATTTCATGCGTTTTATGCATCTAAACTAATTAATTATTTTGCTTTATTAATAAAATTTTGCTAATTTCTTTAATAGTAAAATATTAAATTTAATTAATTTTCTGTAATATAAGAACATTATGTAACTGCTCATTATTTTTTAATTTAGTCATTGACTCCCTACTTGGTAGTTCATCACATCCTGCAGTTCACCATATAGCTATCAAGTCATCAATAAATATTATATGAATATATAGTCACCTAATTTTCTTTTGTTACGCTTGGCTGTGACGTTGCGGGGCGAAGGATATGAATCCCGCACTTAGCAAGAATTTGTATTGCCTACAAATATTTATTTATTACTTCAGGGCTGGGTATATGTCCATGTTTTGTGAATAACACTATCACTACTGAAAGTAAAAGTTCAAGTGCTGAAAGTAGTACGTCTTGCTTATTAGTCTTTATATATAAATTTACTACTTTTAAGTATGTGCCAACTGGCATGTAAAAATTGAAAGATCGTCATCGTCGTTTTAATAGACACTCCAGTAGAATCGTTCGAGTTCGTTCGTTCGTTCAGTAGAAAACGTCGTTAACAGCATCTACTTTACAAAAGTAGGTAAAAAAGCTAACGTGGCCAAAAATTTTATCTGTCGCTATTTTAGTTTAACCAAATAAATCTGGATGTAAGTTAGGCAGAGGAACCATGACAAGTCGCTGTTCGCTCATAATGTGTGTTTTCTAATTGGAAGTCAGTAAGATAAATAATTTTTATTTTTCAAATAAGATTTTTTTTGACTTTGATAAACAGGTGTTTATTCGGTAAAGTTGGTGGCTCAAATAAAAAATATATACTTGACAAATAATACGTGCGTATGTATAAATTGGTCTGCCTAATACAAGGTCTATAAATTAAAAATTGTGCGCATATTTTACGAGACATCTTCTAGTCAGGTATACCTCAAAACCTGAAAATGACATTGTGTAACCAGTTTGTGTTGCCAGTGATGATTTATGGGTCTGAAACGTGGTCAAGATCACTCAGCGAGCTATGGGAGGGCTATGCTTGTGGTTTATCTGCGTTATAAACTTATAAATGAGGATATTCACAGTAGAACCAGAGTGTATGACAAATCCTAAAGGATTAGTTAGCAGAAGTGGCAATGGACCGGCCATATAGCTCGAAGAACCAACAACCGATGGGGAAAAAAGGTTCTCGAGTGGCAGCCTCGTACTGGTAGGGGAAGTGTAGGGCGACCCCCCCCCCCTTGATGGAGTGACGACCTGGTAAGACATGCAGGAAGTCGATGGATGCAGGTGGCTAAAGGGCTTTGTGGTATTCCTTGGGGGAGACCTATGTTCAGCAGTGGACCTGTGAAGGGCTGTAATGATGATGATGATGATGATGTGCATATTTTTGTACCAATTTTATCTTGATTTAACACTAGATGGCGTTAGCATGAGTGTTAGAGTTGAAATACACATTTCACGATAAGACTAACTGATAAAACTACCACAACAACTCACATAATTTTTATGTTTGCCACTTTATCATGTCTGATCAAATGTTTAGTGATGACTTAAAATACAATAAAGCTATAAAAATACAATATTCATATACTAATCCCAATAAAAATACACCGCTTAGAGAATGAAGTCTTACTCCACCGCCACTTAGCATCAATTTAATAATCTAATAAATTAAATGAGTCATATGTCCTACGATAGCACATTTTTAATTGTTAGATTTGAAAATATAAAACTAAATTAATTACAAAATAAAATTCTATTTTGCAATGCATTATTAAGCAAAAGTTATAATGGGTATTTTAGGTAACATATTTGCACTGATTTTTAAATTAAAATACATAATAAGCTCAATAGCAATATAAAGTATGTAGGAGATTGTGCTAGAGTATGGAATGACTAAAGAAATTTACACTACAAGGACCCTTTGTTCTTAACGCAATCTGTTCTCACAAGACAGTTAATGGTTATCAACGAGTGATCAAGAAGGTTTTCCTTTAGCATTTCGACACAGACATTATCACAGCCGCACGCTGAGACTCGTTTAATTTAATTGAACTTTTGTTGTTTTTCTAGCAACCTTATAAGAACAAACCAGCCATATTAGTCAGTTAACTAGCAGTTTATTACTGATTATATAAATTGTTTATATCATAAAATATAATATATTAAACACATATAGCTAAGCAGCTCATACTTGTTATTTTTAATATAATTAAGAATATTTTTTTATTTAAATTAACCATTTTTATAATAAGAATACCTCTAATATAGCCCTGCTATCCATTTGTCAAATAATTTATAAGAACATTCTTTGGTTGTAGATATAAAAAAAAAAGAAGTAAAGTTTCCATCTACATAGAGAAACCACTGTGAATTAAAATTTAACCTACATAGTCCATGATTCGTGATTAAAACTGTTTCATTCAAAGACTATAACCGCCTTATTAAATCTATTGTTTGACTTTAAATCGCTTTTACATTTAATATTTGGTTTGAGTTAAACAAAGAAAACTCAAAACTGAGAGTTATTTATAAAAATGATTTCTGACGTAGTTCTAACGTTATAGAGATACCTCTTAATTACAATTTCTCGTTGTTGAGAGGATAAGACTAACAAATGAACTGTCAGTTTTTGTTTAATAGATTTCGTAATGATATTGAATTGAAGGGTCGATATAATTTGAATTTCGATAGATTTAATTGATTAATTTATTTAATTCAAAATTCTTGTATTTTTTTTTTGTAAAATATCAGTGCCATAGGCTTCCACTCCGTTCACATGTTACAACCTATTTTTTCCAGACGGTAAAAAAGGTCATCCAGTACATGTATATACTGATTGTTTTTTTAACCGTCTGGAAAAAAGAGTATAAAAGGTGAACGAAATAAAAGCCTATCGTACTAATATTTTCCAGTTTTTATTTTTATTTTACATTAATATATTATGAAATTGATCTATCAATAAATAATACCAATTGGATGCGTATTATTTTAAATTTGATAGTTATTAATTGATTTATTTATTTAGTTGTTAGTTTTTTAGTGCCGAAAGTTTATTTCAAATTAGTAGTATTTATTAATAGATCATTTTTCATAATATGTTAACCTAAAACAAAAAAAAAATTGTAAAATAGCAGTGCCATAGGCTTCTATTTCACCATATTATATATAAGAGTTTTAAAAATTTTCAATATTAAAAGGTAATTTCCCTAATAATATCTATCTATCTATCTCAAAGTATATTAGGTAACAAATACACTCGTATGACTACATTTACAGGTTTATAGATTTAAATAAAGTTACAAAAATTGAACAGACGTAGTTAATATTATTAAATTAAAAAAAGGTTAACATTTTAACGTAATTTTATTTAGTATAACTTTTTTAATATTTTGTTCTTCATTTTATTATAAAAATCTGAAGCTATTTAAGTATCGACGTACTTCCACCTACATTATTATACTCAAGCGAGGTGATTATGAGGATCTGTATAAAGTATATGCTGCCTAATCGTGGATTTTGATAGTCTACGTCCAGCAGTGGACATGGAGCCACGGCTGTTGAAACTTTCAAATTAAAGTACTAGGCTCACAACATACATTCGATTACTCGAGTTGGGGTCGGCAACTTATACCGCAGATGACGATTTTCCATTAAGCACACCTGTCACGGACCGTGGGTGCCCGAGCGGACGCACCGCACCGACCCGTTATGTCATTCTGTACCTCTATAATAATAATAAAAGGTATACCATATTCTCACACGTGAATCATGTACCGTATGTGAAATTATCTTAGCTTATAGTAATCAAATGGCTCAGTCAGTTCCATGACTATAGTAAATTTCTTTAATATTTCCTCTATAAATGACATGATGAAAGTTTCGAAAATCATGCCCATTACACGTACACAGTTCGCAAGTAAAAAGGTAATATATCTATAAAAAGTTTTCGAAAATCCCCTTAGTTAGTTTAAGAGTTGGAAACTATAATTAGCAAAGTCCCCTATTGACTCATGTGTAAAATGTTTTGATCAGAAACAATATACGCTACTAACTACGCACACGATTGCAATTACTAATGTTTATTGGTCTTAAGGTATGAAGTATTAAGGATGTTATGGTAGCGGATCATACATGTTCACCTTGTACGTTTAATTGCGTGTATTTTAAGTTTATATTTAATTTGCAACTATATTCGCACGCTAAGAAACAAACACGTCCTTTCATCATGTTATAATAAATAGCTCATTTTGTTTACTTCATAATGTTCCAAAAATATTATCATAACACTAAAATATATATTAATTATGATAGGTTTGGAGACTCGTTTCTTCTTCTTCGACTTCGAATGTAGGTGACTAAAGATTGTGCTTTGTAGCATTACTTGGAAGAGACCTATGTTCAGCAGGGTCATGAAGGGCTGTAATGACGATAATGATGATATAGTAATATTATTCTTAATCTATTAATAAAAAATCATTATTATATTAAATTATATAAAGGTACAATCGACGACCTATTCATTTCGAAGCAACCTTTACCAGTCTGCAGAGGATGTAATGTGAGAAAGGGTAAGGTAAGGGTAAGGGTAGGTAAGGTACGTAAGTTATTGGAACAAGTAACCACTAAGCCTACATATAATAAATAAGTAATCAATAAATAATAATGTTACACATGCACAAATACATTTAATGAACATAAATATAGTAATACATATATAAAAGAATAAAGATCAAAACTATTTTTTTTTGTTTTGATCAAATAAATATTTCTTTCTTTCGATATTCTAAGCTACCTACGTACGTATACTCTACGAAATAACTACACGAGTAACCTTTCCATTCATTCCATCTTAGCTCCTATAAAGCCTTTATAATATGAAGTATTATATTGTTATGTTGGATTTTTAATGGAATACGGTTGAAAAATGAGTATAGCATTCTCTAGATAGTAAGTGGATGCTTTGTTCCATAGAAATCTACATTTATTCTCTATTATTAAAAATGCAGATGCGTTGTCATCCTTAAGAGCTAAGACGGAATGAATGGAAAGGTTACTCGTGTGGTTATTTCGTAGAGTATACGTACGTAAGAATACTTCTGAGTCTTGTCCCGGTTGAACTGACGAATTTGTGCTTTATGATCAACCACGAAAAAAATAGTTGGACACGAGTAGCAAATGCTACTTACCATTAGGTCAGGTGGACTGTTAGCTTCTTTGTTTCTCAAATATTATAAAAATACAAATCAATAAGGAGTTAAAACCATTATAAAGTTACTAAAACACGCTGCCTCAATTACAAATTTGTTCCCATTACGTATTAGTCATAGTTTTTCAATTCGTTACGGGACCGGAGTGGAAATAGACAATAGTATTCTGCACATTGAGTAACTGATCACTGCGTTAATATCTAACAAACAAATCTTTAAGTAACTGACCATTGCGTTAATATCTGACAAATAAATCTTGTGGACAAAGCAATGGCTGATGGCTGCCGGCACTTCGTGCATGTTTCGAAATCGATAGCATCTATTAAAGGAGAATGAGCGGTCCGTAATATGTCCAAGTTCCGGTGATGGCGGACGGCCGGCGACGGTTGTTGTGCATGAGGAATAATCAAACAGCCGACCTGTCTATCGGTACATCAATATACTTTATTTTATTCTCAACCAATTGTTCTGTGAACAGTAATGTGACCCAAAAATCCTTAGGCTATTAGGAGTCACAATAAATTATAAGTAATATTTAAAAATAAACTAATTCTATAAAAATCTGAAGAAAAATTAATGACAGTATACATGTTTATTAATTCATCATCATCATCATCATTACAGCCCTTCACAAGTCCACTGCTGAACATAGGCTTCGCCCAAGTAATGCCACAAAGCACGGTCCTGAGCCACTTGCATCCATCGACTTCCTGCATGTCTCTTACCAGGTCGTCACTCCATCTAGTGTTTATTAATTAACTTGTATCATTTGCTCAAACTGCACTTACATTAGAGGAATCATAATGTTGAGAATCAAAATATAGATTTATCAGAAACATTAGATGATACATGCTCGCTTTACTGAGCGCACGATAATATTTTATTGCGGAAACTATAAACATTTTTTTGATAGTACTATCGTAAAAACTGTTCTCAGTGAGCGTCTACATTACGAAATGAGTAACAGCACTAAATTTCAAGTCAATCGGGTGTATAGTTTTAAAGATCCGTAAGGAGTCATTTAGTTATTGGTATTTCGCTTATATATATGAAGATTTATTAATTACGATAGTACATTAATTATCGAAGTAATGATGACATTCAACATGACTTATTTCAAGATAACCTTCGAAATGGCTGAATGGATTGTAATGAAACTTCAGGTATATTCTATCCGAAAAACTTGGAGAGTAAAAAGTCTTTGATTAAGATCTTAAATCCATATTAACCCCACATTATTAGATGCCATCCACGTGAATCTTTCTTTAAAAAATGGAACATTATTTAGATTTTAGAATATCTGCATGGTTAATATTGCACAAAAATGTCATCGACAATACATTCAAGCTTTTTATTAAAACTTGACAATTTCTTATAATCGGTAAAAGTAAATATTTTATTTTGGTGAAAATAGATTTGTAAGTTGTGTGTTTTAATATTTAATACAGTTCTTATACTGAATAGAGTACGATAATTAGCAAAGTCCGTTATTGATTCATGTAAAAATTTTTGATCAGAAGTAGGTAATATAAGCTGCCAACTTTGTATACGATTGCAATCACTCGTGTTAAATTTGGGTGCAACGTATTTTGTTTGAGATTTATAGATTGGGCCGCGCGAAGAGATGATTAGCATCTAGAGTAAGAGGTGGCATATTATCCGGCTTAAATACGTTTGTAATTGTATTACTTAAGCAGTAAAATAAACATCTAAATAAATAAATATCGTATTTAATCAGCAGAGTCTATTATGTTTTTGTTTTCGAAAAGGTTAACTTTTATACGTGGTATTAGTAGTGAAGTTGTAGCACATTCCGTTTCGAGCAGTTATATTGTACAAGTGGATTTAGGGATATATTACGAAAACGTACTAGTATCCGTCAGATAGTAAAATAATTAACATCTGAAAATTGCTAATCTAAAAAATAAAATCTAAATATTTTAAATAATCAACGTTGTTTTAACTTTACATATTTCCGATTTCATTTGCCAGTGCGATGACTTCCCATAACAAAAGTTTCACTCGTGCCTTCAAGACATCCCGGCAACATTAGGCAATACGAATGACGAAGCAAACCGTTTGATGCGTGGTATGTTGAAAAAAAGGGGTGGTGACTGCCCCATGCGTCTGATTGTTCGATGGTGGAAGGGAGAGGGTGGAATTAAGTCAAATGATTTCTGAGCACATTTTTAATTGTACGATTCGTCATTATTTTTTATAATGACAAATCATATAATTTTTGTTATACGTCGCCTGTCTGCAAGCGCTCACTGGTTAGAGAAATACCGATGGTGAATTGTAAAGTGCCTCGACATTTTGTAAAAATCCATTAAATCCAAACGAAGATTTAAAAGCCATTTAGAATTAATCATTGCAATTCGATAGTGCAATTAATGCAATTTTAATATATCCCTGGCATCTGACAAACAAACGCTGCCAGCGTTTTCAAACAGAAGATGTCTTCTGTATAGTGACCAATCAACATCAATCTGTCAACGACACATACATAGAATATAATCGTATCGACTACTATTTGTCACTGAAAAATGTTTTAACAGATGTCGTATGTATATTGTACTTCTAGAGTAATCACATACATGTGGTTGTACTATATAAATGTATTATGGAATAATAAATATATTCACTGTTATGTCGCGACTAATTATGAAGAAGTTTCTATTGTTTATTATGTATGTTATTACTTTAATGGACCCCGCACACCGTCAGTACTGATCATTCCAACTGATCAGTTCAAACTAAAACTGTTGATATTTTTTAAAACAGTGGATTTTCGATATATCGATCATTATAGATAGATACATTAATATCGGAGTTTTAAGTATACTTTTATTTATCGATATATCGAAAATACGATATTTTAAAAAATATCAACAGTTTTTGTTTGAACTGATCAGTTGGAATGATCAGTTTAACTGAACGTGTGTGGCGACCATACGATTGTTTATTATGCGCTGTAGACATCGGTTTGGTACGTCAAGCTTGTGTTGCTTTGCTGTCAATTAAGAAGCAGCCCTAATTTACATTAAAATTTAAAATCAATAAAACTGCGTTTTAGCTTCTATTAAAGATATCTTTAATTGTACCCTTAATATTACTTTTAATAAAAAAGTAATAATCGATTTCTTACTATCATAATCCTGGTATCGTTGACGTCATAAAATAGTAGTTAAATTGATAATTAATTAATGTTCTCGTATGCTCCGTGATTGCAGGAACCATAATGGCTTTGATACAATAAAGTTTTATATTCTTAATCTTATTGCTACTAATATAAAGATAAAGAACATTACTTATATAAATAATGATAAAGAACTTATTATTATTATTATTATTAAAGAACATTACTAAATTCAATATTTCACAACATGTATTATGTTTTTTTAAAGTTGTATAGATTATTTCCTTTTAAATTTAGAAAAACTAAAAAGAAGCGCTCATTTACGAAATAAGAAAGAAGTTAAAAACGAAAGTTTTCATATTAAGTCAAATAATAGAACCAACCATTATAATGTTCATCTATGAACTAAGTGCGAATGTTGTTTTAATATCAAACGTTATTTTAACGAGAATTGTGGAGGACTGTCTCATTGCCAGCTCAGTAAATAAAAACAAGCAGTTTTTCAAATTCAAATTTTATAAGCTGCTGAAAACAAGTTCTCATGAGATTCCTAGCAATAATAATTATCTGGTAAGAAGATTTCCGAAAATTTAAAGTATTATTAATTTTTATCAAACCAGGATTTACTTATTTAGAGTGCACAAAATGTAAACAGTCTATCTGAAAACATTAATAGATGCGATAAAATTGTAGTTTTAAGTAAGTAAAATTATTTTAAAAAGGAAGCAATTTAATATGGACATATGCATGCATTTATTCACCTACTTAAAATGTTGGTGCTGTTTTTTTTCGATTTATTTTACTTTTTGTAATATTTTTGCAAGGTAGTAATATTGTATTGCATTTAGAATATATTACATTTAATAATTAAACCAAATCATATATACGATCATTAAAGTATTACTACTACGTATGTAGTAATAAAGTTCGATGTGTACGACAAGGCAATTTCATGTTTACCGACTCGTGCTATACGTTTTTTTTTATTTTCCAATAAAAACATGAACTATATTACTGATGCTATGTACGAAGTAAATTTTTCCGGAAATTACCACGAATGTTCACAGACAGATATGATAATGTTCACATACACTGCTTCTGTGGAATCCATTATCAATCGTTTTAAATTCCGCTACAATTTTACAACCGTTCTATTGTCGCGCTAACTATGCGTAGGTACCGTTCGAAACGATACGGTACGACCGTGTACGGCCGTCCCTACCTTGTATCAATAAAGAAGATATCTCTTTGGTATTTAATACCTATAAATATATAGAGTTTTAGCTATAATTACATTCCCTGTTTTATTATATAGATTATATTATAATATAAATAACGTTAGTAATTAAATAATGTACTTTTATTTTATTTGTTATTTGGACTTGAACACTTTAACACTTGAATTTTAGCATGAATGCTTGACTAAAAGACAAATCTGAATTAAATGGCTATTAAATGTAAATTAGAACCAGTAAAACAAGATCAACCATCCAAATGTCTGAAAACCTGCGTAGCTTAAAATTAATTTTAATTCAAGGTTGAATAACAAGATTTAATTTATTGTTTTATTTCAAAAATAAAATAAAAGCAAGTTTAGCTGTTCTTTAAATATTCTTTTTTGAATTAGAAAATTGGTAATAATGAAAGGATTTCACAATGTTTGTCACAGTTTACTAAAGTTACTTTGTTTTATCTAAAAATGTTTTAAACAAAAATAAAGGTGACGAACGCAAAAACGGTTCATTTGGTCATATGTTGATTCTTTGGTCCATACATAGGTCACACCTAAATTTATAAACGTAAAAAAGACGTGTTGTCTCCACTATGGGCTATGATGGATGCGTTGTTACCAACAACAGTGTTTCACAGCGGCATGCTGCTAATTTATTATTATTAAAAGTTAGTTTTATGTGAGAGAGTGGTTGGTCCTTTTTCGACCGAGTCGTGCTGCGGTGGGTCTTTATCACTTACAGTATAGATATAGATAAAAGTTTATTTCTGTCACAGATTACGTAATTAAACATTATAATCCTAACAATTTTCTCAGATTTTTTAAAAAAATATCACACTGTACATGTACGAAAGGATAAAAAATAACTTCACAATGAAGCCTTCACATTGATATTTGCAGAAGTTGATTATTTAACGTTTCACCTTGACACGAGTAATCAATACATGCATATTAAGAGGTATTTCTTGATGCTCTCGACTTTTCGGCCCAAACCTTGGTTGTTTTGAATCTACCTGGGCACTTTATGAGGACAATAGTGTTTGCACATATGAGTAAACATAAAGCACTTAAATGTGAAGGATTGGCGGTGTTTTAAATATATAGATGTACATTACGCTGTCTCTATTTCGGAATAAATATACCGGATTTTTATGAGAGCGGGTAGCGTGACCTTGACAAGTTGGCAGTAAGCCTAACCTCTCCGTTTTGCGTTTGAGGTGAACAATAATTGTGGTATGTGATGAGCTAAGCTTCAGAGTCGTAGTGAACCATTTGGGATGTAGGAGAACACAATAAATGTTGTTGGATTATGTCTCAAGAGAGAAACCGGTGTGAAGGTATTATTTGCAGCCTACTTTCCGTACGAATGGAGCGACGCGAGACGTGAAAGTGAATGGCGCAAGCGATCGTGCACGGACGTATTTTACGTCCGATTTGTTTCATACACGCGAACCCACATGTCCGCCAGCAGCTATCCGTGACGCAAAAACATTTAATGTTAATTTTGTGATCGACGGTTTGTGTGAATTGTTTTAGCTCTGACTACTATGAATTAAATTATTGGATATATTTCGATTTTATTGACGACGTCAAAGTTTTCAACCACGGCAACAACTCCCTCATTATGTGATAAGTAATCAAGTTCATTTATTGTACCAGGCGGTCCCATAATGAACTGGCCTGATATAGTTCAACGCGACATGTCGCTATATGTTGTGTTGCATTAAATAGTACGTTTATCGTGCACTTAATATAAGAAACATGCATCGACATGAAATGCTTAGTCTTAGTTTAACAGGCATTTGAATAACGAGAGTCGCGTATTTTTTCAAAATGTCGAAAACTGAGTATCGAAGTGTCATAAAGTTTCTGTTTAAAGAAGGTTTATCCCCTGCCCAAATAAAAGAACGATTGGATGGCGTGTATAAGGAGTCTGCCCCCTCCTATAGCACAGTGAAAAATTGGGTAAAAGAGTTTCGCCTCGGGACAGAAACCGTCGAAGACTTTGGCCATGACGGTCGACCTGTGGAAGTGCTCACTCCCAAAACGATTGCTCTTATCGAAGAGGAGGTTCTGAGTGACCGCCGTTTGAAGACTAGAGAAATTGCAGCAAGGCTTGGGCTCTCTAAGAGTACCGTTCATCGCGCGATCCATGAACATCTTCACATGAAAAAAGTGAGTGCAAGATGGGTACCGAAACTTCTTTCAGCGGTACAGAGACAGGAAAGAGTGCGCTGCGCTTCGGAGTTTTTGGATCTTTGTGGCGAAAATCCAAAGACTGTGTTCGAGCGGCTAGTGACTGGTGATGAAACTATGATCTTGTATTATGATCAACAAAGCAAGCGCGAGTCAATGGAATGGCGATATAAAGGTGAAAAGCCCCCTAGAAAGGCAAAGGTGCAACAATCGACTAAAAAACTGATGTGCACAATATTTTGTGATTTTCAAGGCATTTTGATGGTGGATTTTAAAGAACGTAATACAGTCGTGAACGGCGAATATTATGCTTCTTTAATATATAAATTACGAGACAAGATAAAGGAAAAACGAAGAGGCAAGCTGTCTAAAGGTGTCCTGTTGCTCCGTGACAACGCCCCTGTTCATACCGCTGGTGTTTCGAAGGATGCAGTTCGTCAATGCGGGTTCACAGAAGTTCAACATCCACCTTACAGTCCAGGCATGGCCCCTTCCGACTATTATTTATTTCCAAATTTAAAGCGGGACTTAAGAGGAAGAAAATTTTCAAGCGATGAAGAGTTGCAGGCGGCCGTCTTCAGTCATTTTGAGGATAAAAAATGTGATTATTTTTATAAAGGTTTAGAGATGTTGATTCACAGATGTCAGAAGTGTGTTAGTATTCATGGTGATTATATTGAAAAATAAAATTGGTTTCGTTTCATTTCCTTCATTGGTTCATAGTTAGGCCAATTCATTATGGGACCGTCTACGTATGTATGAGTTACTAACTGGACTACTACTCAAGAAGTAAGGATTTGTCTAAAGTAATGCTTAATGCCTAGGTAGGTATTGACGGCTCCGTGGCGCTGTTGCTTAGCAATGAGCTATAGCGCTGAGGGCCGCGGGTTCGAATCCCGCACGGAACAAGTATTTGTATGGCTTACAAGTAATTGTCTGAGTCTGGATGTTTGTCCTTGTACAATTTATGTATGTAAAATGCCTCTACAATACAGGAGAAAATCCTAGTCTAAAAAAGTAACGTTCTAAAAAAAGAAAAAGGTATCCATATTTACAGTATACTTTCAGTAAGTTTCGAGTCAATTGCCCGGAAAAATAAAAAGTTTCATACAAAAGGTAACACCCTCTTTCACCCTCTTGGATGCTTACGTCATAAAAGACATCTTTTCAAATTTCAGATTTCTGCGTCTATTGCTTAGGGCTGTGCGTTGACGGACATATCAGTCAGTCAAGACATCCTCTTTTACGTATATGTATAGAATTTTCGCGGTTGAAGTAAAACTAATTAATATAAATGTTAATAAGTATGTAAATTATTTCTATTTCGTTATTATTTTTATTTGTTATTTCTTATTTATTATTTTAAAAGTTACTATAAAATATTGTTTATCAATAATAACAAAATATTTATTAGAATTAAGCTATATAAAAATAGAATAGAAATAATTTTAAGTATAATATCTGTAAATTGTAAATATGTGTCATAATAATACTTTATTATAGCCATCAAATCAACGCGGGTCCGATCGCCATTGGAACCAATGAAATTGTGAATGTTGATTTAATGTATGCTCGGCGACGAAGGAATACATTATAAGGAAACCTACATATCTGAATAATAAGAGAAAAAAAATTCGAATACATGTGAAGTTCGATATTTCCTTGCCTTAAAACCCTTTCAGAAACGAGAGGAGGCCTGTGCCCAGCAGTGGGACGTATATAGGCTGTAATTTTAACTCTTTAACTTTAACTCACTAAATAGGTGCTCGTGTTGTAACAGTAGTATAGGTAGTGGCAAAGTAGAAACTGCTTAAACGGTCTTTAGATTTTACTGAATTACGTCGGTCCGAAAATTTAAGTCACGCTTTTTTTTGCTGTCGGAATAGCTTAAGGGTGAAACGTACCTAGCCGGATAGGCAGAATAGGGGTTCTACCATGTAGAAAAATTTTACTTCCGAAATGATACAATTATGGAAATGGTTTTAAATGATATCATCATAATCATCAGCCCTTCACAAGTCCACTGCTGAACATAGGCCTCCCCCAAGGAATGCCACAAAGCACGGTCCTGAGCCACCTGGACTGGCCTTTCCAGGTCGTCACTCCATCTAGTGGGGGGTCGCCCTACACTACGCCCACCGATACGAGTCTGCCACTCGAGAACCTTTTTTCCCCATCGGTTGTCGGTTCTTCGAGTTATATGGCCGGCCCATTGCCACTTCAGCTTACTAATTCGTTGTGCTATATCGGTCACTCTGGTTCTACTGCACATATCCTCATTTCTATGTTTATACTTAATATTTAGTTAAGCGCATAGTCATGATGATCTAAGCAATTAAATTTTATATACTATTTTTATTTAATAAATTGTTTGCTTTCGGTTAAGGAAAGATATGGTGTTAAGAGAAGGGTACAGATATTTTGCTCGTGCAATTTATGAAATCATCTTACTACACCTTCTCTATGATTTATAAACAAATATACAGATAAATAATAACATGTACATATAGCGTTCCATATCGGATATTTTTCGATGCCAAGATACGAAATGACAAGACAATAATAAAACCACAAGAATAAAAAAACAGTAGAAACAAGTGCTTTACAGATGATGTCATCTTATAGGTTTTTCATTTATTTATTCATTCATTACGAAAATCACATCTGGACCTCCCCGATAGATTGGCTCATAGGATATTTGCTATAGTTTCCCTGCTTGACAGACGGGTTGGTAGTCGCAGTATTTTAGTATTTTGTTTTGTTATCAGGAGGATGCTGTAGCCTACCTCGTGTTTCATTTATCTCTGTCATCTCTTATAACACCTACGGTATGACACACTGTTCTGTGAGAGCGTAGTCATTCCCCGGTCGAGCCGACCCATGCGTGATTCAGGCATAATGTAGTTGCAGCTTGGCTCTACTACGTTGAAACGCTGCTACAATACGTCTATCTAATGAATTTTACGTTGCGGTATTCTATCTGAGAAGACAATTCCAAGTACTATAACACAAGTATTATATCGCAAATAGACGTTTTCGAAAAACATTCCAAACTTATTGTAATAACACGCACTCACGCACGCATATGTATTTAAACGGCTCACAAAAGTTCACGACTTAGCTCTGAACTTACGCGGGCTGTTAGCTGTGAGCATGACATCGGCATCGCTTAAAATGTATTTTTAAGTTCTATGTTCATCTGAGATATTATACCATTTTTATTATCTTTATATAAATTTTCTTACATTATGAAATGAGCAATGGCATATAATAGAAAATAAAAACAACTTTCTCCAACTTTTTATTCGGTAAGCAGTGCACTGCGGAACTTGGGTTTTTCTCCATAGGGTTGACATGGCGTAATCGACAAGCTCGGCAACTGGATTGGTGATCGCACCACCAGACGTCTCACACTATTGACACCGGTTCCCTTCGCGCGTCTGAATATGCTCCATCTGATGTCTTTACCGTTTTATCGCTATTTATTTGATACCACAAATCTTATAAGTTTTCCTAGTACCCTTTTACAATATCCACGAGATGGATACTCCTTAGCAACCACAAAATGGCGAAAAGATGGTAATATATGGTAGTAATAAAATCAGGACTTGCTCGCCTTAAATTTAATATTACGAGAGATTTTAATACCCAGCACCTACGTGGTATTTTCATCACCGGCAAGCACATAAAAAGTGCCGAAGGGAATAGAGCTAAGGTTACTCACATTATGAATTTTAACGTGAGCGCCAAGCCCCTGTACTTTTCGCGGAAATCGGAATTAGAATAAATACGAACACTTACTTTTAAATACAGTTTACATTTAAATATGGCAAAGAAATGATGATATAAAGGGTAAATTTAGTTATATGTACTTAAGTAACAACAATGACAAGTTATTGCACCATAATAGAAAAATATTATGCTTTTTCAAGTAACTAACCAATTTTACATTATTTAACAAGTTACTACAGAGAATAGGCAATAAAAATAAAATCCTTTGTCACGAACAGCTCGCAGAGCTATATGGTGTCAAGGATGTGACAGACAGAACAATGTGAATATTTGTGTACCTACTTCTGCAGCTTCGAAACAGTAGAACACTACTCATAATAACTGTATGTACAATACATAATATAATAGGTACACTATTTTTTAATTCAGTAAAAATTTTACATCCTTCAAGCATAGCGTTTATTTATATCTTATTGATTTTTTTAATATCTTATCTAATGATTTAAATCAAGTTTTTTCATTACTTTATTTTTACAGAGACGAAAGATAGTATAATATTGCAGTTGAATCGATCATAAATTTATTATTTTAAACCCATAATAGGCATAATAAATATGTTGAATTTCCACAGATTGTTTTAAATTATTATTATTAAAAGTATTATAGATTAAATAGAATTTTATTTCGTTGCGGCAAAACTAATGTAAGATACATAAAACACATGCTGTAAATTAAAAAATTTTAACAATTTGTTACGATTTAGGTAATGCTTGAGCATTGCGCATGATTTGCTACTCTAGTCAGTGCAATGACATCTACGTACAGCTATTCCTATACAAGGTGTTACATAGAGAACACGTAACTAGTTATGCCATTAAATTCAACCGCACATTAGGTAAAACGTTAAACTAAGCGAAAATGGAATGAAAATGGTGTCCGCGCGTTTTTGTGCCGAGATAGGTAATGTATGCGTTCGCATGATTCGTTAAAGTTCGTTCATATTATGTTAATATTGTGGAACCAAGTCACTGCTCACACAGTTACCTGACCTCGTAGCGCAACCTTCGCCTTTCGTAGAGTGCTTAAACTTAAATGAAAAGGTAGCTGTTATAATTGCTTGAAAGTTATACAAAACCTGACGACTTTTTTGACTTCGACTATTGGTAACATTTCACTTAAAAATATCTCTTTACAGGATTATTTTCAAAGAGTATCCAAATTTTAAACTTAAGTTCAAATATATAAATAATGATATACCGTTATTGCAGACTTTGAAACTACGAGTAAATAAGGCTTCTACTTTTATTTGAAATTATCCCAAATCGAATGTGGTTTATGGGCAACAACGTTTTTGGCAATACACATTTGTTGTCCAAATGTGTATTGGTACAAGTTTAAAGATGTTTATTTATTTTCTACAATTTAATTATACATAAATAGACACAAATTTGTATTGTATTTTATTATTCACCACATGTTAGTAACATGGGAACAGTCATTAGATTCAAGAATTCTAATAGGTGCTACAACATATTTCTAGTGCGATATACGATTAACATATTTAGCAATTTCTATTAGTGCATTTTTTTAATCTAACGTCTCCAATCTTTAACCATTTAGAACTAAATATTCCTAAGTTATTTTTATATACTTAGTGTTATTTCTGAACCAAACGTCAGGAAAATGTTTTTTAAACACTCAAACGGAAAGCAACCAAATTTGACCGCTTCGACATTCCGTCAAAATTCAAGAGGTCAAATGTGACCGCACCCACCCACAGCACTTTAACCCATCAATACTTATGTTTAGAAACTACTTTTCATTATGGCATTATAGAATCAATATGAAATTTTCTATCCTTTAGTGAAATAAAGTCAGTTAGTTTATGGATATTTATTAATAATCTACGTTCATTTTGGACGCCATTTTCATGTGAATATTATTGTGTTTATTTTTGGATTTTTCTAGTGTTTTATTAGTGTTTTAGTATAGTGTTTTACTATATAATTGTAATGAAAGTTTTTGTGTGAATATAATTTAACTTTTTACGTAAATAAATTCGAGTAATATATAGAAATAATTATGGTTTTCACGCTGCCGTTATGAAAAAAAAACTTTTTGTAATGAAGTAAAATCTGACTTTTGTTTATAGGATAGAAAATTTTGTATAGATTTTATAATGCCAAATTTCTTCATAGAAAAGTAGTCTCTAAATATAAGATTAGTGGTTTAAAGTGTTGTGGGTGGGTGCGGTCGGACCGCTCGGCATGTGCCGGACGCATGCGATTGCTTTTTATGGGAATTGAAGGGTTAAATAACTTGTGTAAAAAAATCATCCGTTATATACCTATGTACGTGCTACTGTGAAATAAGCAATGTAATAACATTGCGTAAAATGATTACTCCCTTGTATACAAAATTATTTTGTAGACTTTAAAACAATATAATTAAAGCTATCTGAATTATAATTTACCAAGGATATTCTCGGCTTAATTACAATAATATTTCTGTATGCACGTATTATTCTAAGACTAATACGTTACTTAATGATTTCTTAATACGTTACTTTTAGTCTTGGAATCATATTATAATTACAATTAAACTTTAAAAAAATCATATATGACCACCATTACTCTAACGTTCGGCTAATTGTAATCATCGTGTAGGTCAATGAAAGTCACCCAATATTTAGCAACCGTCATCTGACAAATGAACTCTTTCTTCCAGAAGCGGCCCCACAGGAAGTGGACCTGGTCGAGCCCCGACGGTTCGACAAAAAATGAGATTGACTTCATTATGACGACCAGACGCCAACTGTTCAGTGATGTCTCAGTGATCGCAAGGGTGAAAACTGGCAGCGATCACCGAATGGTTAGAGGCACACTGAACCTAAACGTTAAGTTGGAGAGGTCTCGTCTAATGAAGTCAACGCTCCGTCCCCCTCGTGCTCTAATCCAGAATCCCGAAAACTTTCAGCTCGAGTTACACAACCGCTTTCAGTGCCTACAAGATTGCAATGCAGTGGACGATATGAATGACAAGCTCGTGGAAACTGTCCATGCGGTCGGAGCTAAGTTCTGCAAGACCCGCCGCAGAAGAACACAAAAACTCTCCGATCACACTCTTAATCTCATGGCTGTTAGACGGGAGATGAGGCTGCAATCGTCAACAGATTTGACAGCATACAGGCAACTGAACAGACAGATCTCCAAATGCATGCGGCGAGACTTACGCAAATTTAATACTGCTCGTATTAAAGAAGCGATCGAGCGGAACCAGGGCTCCAAAGTCTTTGCCAGAGATCTGTCTGCCCGTAAGGGCCAACTGTCAAAGCTGAAGACTGAGTGTGGCAGCATCGTTTCCGGGACACCTGAGATTTTGAGTGAGATTGAGAGGTTCTATGGGCAGCTGTACACATCATCGTTGGAGCCACACGCAAGTGTGAGTAACGATCCAAGAGCAAGTCTTATCCGACACTATTCCGATGATATCCCGGACGTCAGTCTAAGCGAGATTAGAATGGCTCTCCAGCACCTTAAAAACGGCAGGGCCCCAGGCGAGGATGGAATTACAGCGGAGCTTCTGAAAGCGGGTGGGACACCGGTACTTGAAGTTCTTCAGAAGCTCTTCAATTCCGTCCTCCATGGTGGCACTACTCCAGAGGCGTGGAGCAGAAGTGCGGTGGTCTTGTTCTTTAAGAAAGGCGACAACGCTCTCTTGAAGAACTACAGACCGATTTCCCTTCTGAGCCGCGTCTACGTGCTGTTTTCGAAAGTCATTACGAATCGTCTCGCACGCAGACTCGACGACTTCCAGCCTCCCGAACAAGCCGGTTTCCGTAAAGGCCCTACCCTGCGGCAGATTGTACAGAGGACTGAAGAGTACAATTTGCCACTTTGCCTGGCGTATGTGGACTATGAGAAAGCCTTTGATTCCGTCGAAATTTGGGCGGTGCTGCAGTCCCTTCAGCGGTGCCAAGTTGACTGTCGGTATATCGAAGTGCTGAAGTGTTTGTACAGTAGGGCTACGATGGCTATCCGAGTACAGAACCAAAGCTCGAAACCTATCCAACTGCATAGAAGTGTAAGACAGGGTGACGTTATATCCCCGAAACTCTTCACCGCTGCTTTGGAAGACGTTTTCAAGCTACTGGACTGGAAAGGATACGGTATTAACATCAATGGCGAGTACATCACTCACCTTCGATTTGCCGACGATACAGTCCTTATGGCAGAATCGCTGGAGGACTTATGCACTATGCTCAATGACCTCAATAGTGCCTCCCAACGGATAGGTCTTAAGATGAACATGGACAAAACAAAGATCATGTTTAATGTCCATGTCACACCTATGCCGGTAGTTGTTGGGAGCACTATGCTCGAAGTTGTTGACGAGTACGTTTACCTGGGACAAATAGTCCGACTAGGTAAGTCCAACTTCGACCGAGAGGTCAATCGACGGATTCAACTCGGCTGGGCAGCGTTCGGGAAATTACGACATATCTTCTCGTCAAGTATACCTCAATCTCTAAAAACTAGATTGTATAACCAGTGCGTGTTGCCAGTGATGACTTACGGATCTGAGACGTGGTCCTTTACTGCTGGCCGTATGAGGACGCTCAAGGTCGCTCAGCGAGCTATGGAGAGGGCTATGCTCGAAGTTTCTCTGCGTAATAGACTCAGAAATGAGGATATCCGCAGTAAAACCAGAGTGATCGACATAGCCCAACGGATTAGTAAGCTGAAGTGGCAATGGGCCGGCCATATAGCTCGAAGAACCGATAACCGATGGTGAAGAAAGGTTCTCGAGTGGCAGCCTCGTACCGGTAGACGAAGTGTAGGGCGACCCCCCACTAGATGGAGTGACGACCTGGTAAGATATGCAGGAAGTCGATGGATGCAGGTGGCTCAGGACCGTGCTTTGTGGCATTACTTGGGGGAGGCCTATGTTCAGCAGTGGACTTGTGAAGGGCTGTAATGATGATGATGATGATGATCTGACAAATCCCATTCAGTACAATTTCGCTCGAACTGTTCTTGTGACATACCTTGTAGAATAACTGAACTCATCGATAATCACGCAGCTTTTCGCAGTTTAATTGTCATCATGTTAGATACACTTGTATTCAACTCTTGGCTTTGTCTACGATAAGTTTTAATATTCGACACTTTTGTTCTTATTTTGCTGTATAGCGCAAAACGGAAAGAAAGAAACTAACTCTTACTACCTAAGAATAGTTACCACCATAATAACAACAATTCGTCACTGATTTAAAATGTCCTGAGAAATTTCACTTTCCAAAATTAAAGTCAAATATGAAAGCATTATTGAATGATAACTTTTTATATTATTTACGGACATATGAAAATGTAAAAAAAAACAGATTATTCGTCTAGGACATTACATGTTTTTAATACTAAAACAAGAATTTTAGGCATATTACAACCTAGAACTTTCTTCGCACTGTGTATTATGCACTAGTTCAATCTGTCATTGGCTATTGCATCGGAGTGTGGGGAGACGCATGTAAAACACACATCATAATACACCTTGAGAGAGCTCAACGTTCCTTGCTCAAAACAACGACATTTAAGCCTTATAGATTCGTCACCAATATTCTTCACAAGATTTGTCAAGTTCTAACAGTAAGGCAGTTATTTATATACCACATAATCACCAAACAGCATGTTTCTAACCCTTATGACCTAAACAAATCACGTAAGAAGCGTACAGTTACTAATGTTATTGATCGCATAAGATGCCAGACAAAGTTTTCTTTCTGGATACATTTATAATAAAGTTAATGAAATTCAGAATTTCCATCCACTATCACTTCACGAATGTCAAACTAAAATAATGAACTGCCTAATTGCATTAGATTATAAGGATACTGAAAAAATACTGATATAGATTAGTAAAACAATTGTATAATACACATATTCCGAATAACATGACACACACATAAACTTTCAAAAATTGAAAATTGTCTTGACATAAACTCATTAGACTAAGAAACATGGGTGAAGGTGCTGAATCCTGACATACAGGTTCTTACCTAGTTTAGGATTCGGAGGCTTCATAGGATATTTGTAACTCATTTTATGTCAGTAAAGATTATTATTATTATTATCTTCGAGACTTCCAGTAGGATAGACGAAAATAAATTATAAAAAATGGTACGTAAATTTATCTCTCGTTAACAGTACCTAATAGTATAAAGTACGTACATATATAGTATAAAGATAACTAAATACATAAAAGCTAAATAACAATGAAACAATAAAATACATATAGTTACACGTATTTTACTACATAGTTCACACGCAATATGCATTTGTTGTCATGTTATTCTATCAAAAGATGAATGTAAAGATCTCTTGAATGTATTAAACTTAGAGTAATAAGATATAGCATAACACACAAAATGGCGCTTAAGATTGTTACAAAATGTAGCGCTTTCAAATCTTTCTTTTTTAGCTATAAAGCAGATAAAGTAAATTGTATAAAGAAGCTAATAATTAATCTTGCAAACTATGATATTTAGTTATAATACATATTCAACTAAATATTGCAGGAAATATAATTCTGCACAAAAATTTCATAGGAAAGTCACTCTACAAAAATTTCTTCTAAAGTCTGTGACAAATGAAAATTATTTATTGTATAGTTAGTGTGTTCAATGGTAGGTATATTGAAAAAAAAATACCGTAGCAAAACCATGGGCGCTCAGTCGAATACTTCTCACGTAAAAAGTCATTCAACGGTATCTAAACTGTAAATGGATGGCCCCATGTTGGTGATACTACAATAGACGTCTTAGACGAGGCGGCCTCAAGCGGCGACTTATGACATATTTGTCAAACATTACGATCTATTTTAACATTGAGTATGAATGGAGAGAAAATCAAACGGAACATTTCATTAACGTGAAAATAAATCACCCGTAAAAGTTCACTGATATAGGTCTGTAGGTCTCTCCAGATGTAGGGAGGATTTACATAAAGACGGCGTTCGTCCATTCGACAATCATAGAGAGGAAGGCTGTTGAAGTATACTTTTACGCCGCCATCTTACGGTATCTTTATATGTGTTAGAGCCACGCTGCAACTATATTATGGTTGTAGCACGAATGGCTCGGCTCGACCGGGGAAGGAACACGCTCTCACAGAATACCAGCGTAAAATAGCAGGTTAATACTGCTGTGTTTCGTATGGTGAGTGTATAGATCCGGAGACCCTTTTTACTGGAAAAAAGCGGCCAAGAGCGTGTCGGGCCACGCTCAGTGTAGGGTTCCGTAGTTTCCCGTCCGTCACAATAAGTGTTCCCACTTATGAGTTTAAAGGTGGGTATCCATTATGTTCGCGCTTCAGCAGCGCTCCGCGCTCCTGCAACTGCTCCCGGTAGTGGGTACTGTTGTTTCCATCCAAGTTCAAAATGATTTAATGATTTCTTATATTTACGCGAACACTACACATGATTAAAACTACTTTTACGGATTTTATCGCGTTTAATTTTACTTTTTATTTTTAATTCCCGACGTTTCGGGCGCTTTCCAGCACCCATGGTCACGGGGGACTGAGATGACTGACGTCCCGATGTCATTGTTAAACCCGGAGTACCTTCAGCTTTTTTAATTATTGTTTATGGTCCGATCTATGCAAAATGAACTAACTCTGTCTTGAGGTCTTGCAGTGGTATGCTTGGGTTTAGTTTTAATTTTATTGATTATAGGATCCCAAGCAGGTGGTAGTACCCAGCCTCCTTCTCTATTGAAATTAGGATGTTTTTTAATTTCAATAGCCTCACGTATCATCCTTGGTAGGAATCGGTGTTCTTTCGCGAGGATTTGTGGTCTATCAAATCTGATGTAATGGTTGGGGCCGTCTAGGATATGATCACAAGGAAGTCTGCAGTTTGTGACGCGATAAAATCCGTAAAAGTAGTTTTAATCAAAATGATTTTCCTAGAAAGTCCTTATAAAGTTCTACTTTTCAGATTTTTTTCATATTTTCTAAACTTATGGTTCAAAAGTTAGAGGGGGTGGGGGACACATTGTTTTTTACTTTTGGAGCGATTATTTCCGAAATTATTGACATTATCAAAAATAATTTTAGTAAACCCCTATTCATTTTTAAATACCTTTCCAACAATATATCACACGTTAGGGTTGAAATTAAAAAAAGAAATCACTTCCCACTTTACATATAGGGGGGCTACCCTAATAAAACATTTTTTTTCTAATTTTTATTTTACCACTTTGTCGGCGTGATTGATACACATATTGGTACCGAATTTCAGCTTTCTAGTGCTAACGGTCACAGAGATTAAGCGAGGACGGACAGACGGACAGACAGACATGGCGAAACTATAAGGGTTCCTAGTTGACTACGGAACCCTAAAAAGGCATTCTGTCTTAGTCCTCTGGGGTGACAACGCATCTGCGTTTTGATTCTTAATCAAGGATAGATGTAGATGTCTATGGGCCATAGCATCCACTTACCATCAGGTGGACTGTGTGCTCGTTTGTCACCCTTATTATATATAAAAAAATCTTCTCTTGAATTTTGAGGAATAATACATTTCTTTTCTTTTTCAGAGACAATGCATATAACCAACTTGCCACTCGTGGTTTGGACGCTCATAGTCTTAACAACACATGTAAGTAAATTTATTGTAGTAAGCATTTAGTATCCAAATTTTTTAATATTATATACATATTTATCACTTACACAACTGTTTATTGTGTAGGTCATATAATTTAAATTTAATTGTGTTTGTTTTATGCATGCACTCGGCATGCATCGTCATAATATTTTTCGATAGACTATTTAAAAAACATGATTATTTAAAAAACTAAATATTAAAGATATTCATCAATAATTCACAGGTAGCGACGCAAAGCCAGTATGGAATAGGTTTAGGTATAAAACGAGAAGTATTTTTCTTAAATTTAGAAGACGGTTACTTTGGCTGTCAAGTAAACGAATCAACACAAATATTACAATTATATGAACTATCAAAATTGTGCGATGGAGTTCCAGATTGCTACAAAGCATCCGATGAACTGAGGACAGAGCTTAAATGCACAGGTAAGCTGATGCGATTAGTATTAGAAATACAAAACAAAAAAATAAAATGAAGCAAATATTAGATTAGTAAAATTAAATACTTTTTAGAATATTAAAAATTATATTAGAAACATTACTTAACTTCCTTTTTATTATTAAAAATATATTAATTACACGCTATTTAACTATATTAAAAATATATTAGTTACACACTATTAAAGTCTACTGCTGAAAATAGGCATCCCCCATAGATTGTCTCCTAGTATATATTTATAGATATTTGCTACAGTTGCCACGCTTAGCAAGCAAGATGGCAACCGCAGTTTTTTTAGTCATTATTAGGAAGAAGCTACTGCTGCTCATCTTCAGATTCGTTTCCTCCTGTCGGCTCTTACGGACCCCACGGGATGATATGGCTACCCCATATATTATACATGGATACTGCTACACCGCCACTACTCTATAAATTAGAATAATTGTGTTTAATTAAAGTTTTTTAGACTTTAAAGAAGTTGTAATAATGTATATATTTTTTTGTGAATTTAAAAAAAATAATTTTAAGAGTTTTTTTTTATTTTTGTAATTTAGCATAAGTAAAACAGCCTTGCTAATTGGAAATGTATATAGAGTTAGATAGACGCTATTTCACAAAATTTTGAGTACCTAGTGTACGTATAATTCATTCATAACTTGTTTTGGCGTAGAACAAAACAAAATTTATATGTGAAATATAAAAAATATATTTTGTTTTACAAGATGACTGTACCAAAGAAGATGGGGCACGTTGTATGAATGGTGCCTGTCTAAACGGTGTATGCCATTGTAACGATGGCTTCGGCGGCTGTAACTGTCAGGAACCTGGTGAGCTATTATTAATTATATTTATGCAATGCGTAGCGTACATAGTTGAAGCTATGCTTCATCTACATTATGGCGGCAATACGAACGGATCGCCTCGACTGAGGAATAACTGCACTCTTATTTAATATAAGCGCAAAATAGCAGCATAAATACTGCAGTGTTGTGTTTACTGAGGAGGCAACGAGGCATTTCACATTAGTATTCAGGGTTTTCAGAGCAACAGCATTTTGATTTTTAGTCAACGATAGATTATTTAAATAGAATTGGGTGACAAACAAGCACACAGTACACCTAATGGTAAGTGTATGATGACCCATAGATAGCTACATTTATCATTAAGAATCAAAATGCAGATGCGTTATCACCCCTGAGGACTAAGATGAAATGCCGTCGTTTCCAGTAAAAACGGTCTCTCTACACTCACCATACAAAACACAGCTGCATTAAGCTGCTATTTTACCCCGGTCGAACCGACCCACACCCGCGGCCCGCGGGCTACAACCTTAATACAGCCGCAGCGTGGCTCTACCACGTATAAAAAGATGTGTATGTAGGTATCTATGAACTGGAGTATCCAATTACTATAAACTGGACATGCTTACTTTTATAAAATAATATACATAAGGGTCAATTATTTTATACCTCTGCAAAAATTAAAACAATTGAGTCATTAGTATATATTATACCGATTTTTGGATATTTTTTCGAAGTATTTTTTTATTTTAATTGGGTTTTAAGACATATGTTAAACATAATATTTAACATATATCAAGGAATTAATTAATCGTATATCGTTGTTAGATAGTTTTTGTATTATTACGGTTTGATTTTTAAATGGCCTTAAAGTTCCAATTTGTATAAAGTACCTAAACAAATACGTTCTTTACCTGCTTCTAGCGGTTTGTTTATATTGCCTTACGCTGTCCTATATTGCCATATATTAATGCAATTGGTATATGTTACAGATATAAATGAATGTAAGGACAGACCCTGCGATGTTTTTGCGCATTGTACAAATACTGTGGGTAGCTTTCAGTGCTCTTGTTTCCCAGGCTACGTAGGCGATGGATTCACTTGCAGAGGTAATTTATAATTTTATAATTTTACTGATTAGTATTATTCCATGCATTTTGATAGTTGCAACACCGTCCAAATTTTAGATATAAATGAATGTGAAGATCCATCGATATCATCGAAATGCGTTGAAAATGCTGAATGTTGTAACCTACCAGCGCACTTCATCTGCAAGTGTAACCGAGGTTTCGAGGGTGACGGCGAAGAGGAATGCCGAGGTAATTCAATAATATATTTGTTATTTATTGCAAAACGTAGAGTTTGCGAAAGAAAACTATCCACGTACGTTTAAATAACATGTACATATGTTATGTACATGTACACGTAAATGAACCTGATTATCATTCACATCATCATTCAGAGTTAACATTATAAAGTACTTTGTTAAATAAATTATTTTTGTGCAAAGAAAATGTAAATATTTGTAATTTTTTAAATTTGTAATGTAATTACTTAAAATCAGATATCGACGAATGTCGACGACCTGGAGCCTGTGGCGCTAACACAGTATGTCAAAACTACCCCGGAAACTATACGTGCGCTTGTCAAGCAGGTTACACTGGAAATCCATTTGACGGAGTAAGTGATTATTTTTAAACTAATTTTTCATATTTTACTGGACTAGTAAAACAGTAAATTGTTCTTTTTCATACTAGTGCGTGGACGTGGACGAGTGTGAAAACAGTGAAGCGTGTGGAACAGGTGCCATTTGCCGGAACATAGCTGGCGGTTATGAATGCAGCTGTCTACCAGGATATGAGGGCGATCCCCGAAACAGCTGCCATGACCTCGATGAGTGCGCACGCAGTACCTGCGGTCGCGATGCTCTTTGCGAAAATCTTCCCGGTACTCATCGATGTGTATGTCCACCAGGTTTCGAAGGCAATCCAGAAATCGAATGCATTGGTGAGCGAAATAAGTTTTATTTCAGTACAAGGGCTTTTTCTTGTTTATGGTCTAATGCTTGGAGGTTTCTAATGACAGCGTTTTAACAAAATATGCTGAATACTACCGCCTAAAGTCAAGCGGTAGCTTCACGCTTTTACTAACCTAAAAATTCAAAACATTTTTTGGCAATGTCATTAAAAAGTTTCAGGTTAAGGACACATACTTCAGCACTGTACGACATCCAATCAACTCTTTGGTGCCACATTATATCGTTGCTTTATTATTACAGCAGCACGTTCCAACTGCAGCGACTAAGCTGTGTTTCATTTGAGAGATAATATCAACAGCATCTTACTCTTGATTTCAGTGTCTATCTATCTTTCATTACAATGTCTATGTGCCTGACTCTTCCTTTTCGTAGTGGCTGTCGGAGTATCTAGTACGTACGTATGTGTTTATGTTCGCGGAGGCGGCAGATAATTAGACGTGAGTTGTTTGTTATACCAGACGTGGATGAATGTAGGAGTAACGAGAAAGTATGCGGCGCGCACGCTGTATGCACAAACACTATCGGCAGCTTCGTTTGTACATGTGAACCTGAATATTCGGGCGATGCGCGTTCACCCGACGGTTGCAGTGATGTGGATGAATGCACAGTCCTCGAGCATCCTTGTGGCTTACATGCAATTTGCGAAAATACTTCACCTGGCTACAACTGCATATGTCCACAAGGGTATAGAGCAAAACCGGATGCAAAAGTTGCTTGTGAACAGGTATATAATTTAATACGGATAAAATATAATTTTCATTTGAACAATTAATAAATAATGTCATTTTTTGCAGGTGGATGTGAATATACTATGTAAATCTAATTTTGATTGCACTAACAATGCGGAATGTATTGAAAATCAATGTTTTTGTAAAGAAGGATTTAATGCCAAGGGCGCCGTATGCCATGACGTCGATGAATGCACTAACACATCTATTTGTGGAGAAAATGGTTTATGTATTAATACTCTCGGTGGATATCAATGCGAGTGTGCAAATGGTTTTGTAGGATCACCACCTAAATTAGCCTGCCGTGCACCATGTGAAGATGTTAAATGTGGAGAGCACTCATACTGCAAACCCAATGGTGTTGAAGCATATTGTGTATGTGAAGAAGGTTGGACGTATGTTCCGACTGATATAGCTGCTGGTTGTGTGGACATTGATGAATGCGACACATCTATAGGCCCAGTAGGGCGTTGCGGAATAAATGCACGCTGTTCAAATACGTTAGGCAGTTTTACGTGTCAGTGTCCTGATGGATACTCTGGAGATGCTTATACAGGATGTTTCGATGTTGATGAATGTCAAGTAGAGGATGCGTGTGGAATAAACGCCGAATGTGTAAATAAAGAAGGATCTTACGATTGTGAATGCCCTGATGGTACCACTCCTGATCCAGATCCTCGAGTACGATGCTCAGAAATTCTAACATGTAAAAATGATAACGATTGTCCTGGGAATTCTATTTGCGATTCGAACTCCAGATGTCTTTGCCCTGAACCAAATATTGGAAATGATTGCCGGCGTAAGTATTAATAATTTTTCAGTTTCACAAACACACACACACACACACACACACACACACACACATATATATATATATATATATATATATATGTATATGTATAAGTATATAAATTTTTTTTTTAATAAACGGTATTGTTGTTTGCAGACCCTTGTGAAACTTTAAGATGTGGTAGTAATTCTGAATGTTTATTGAGTGACCAAATTGCTCAATGTATTTGTCGAAATGGATTTACGGGAGAACCGTCATCGCGTAATGGGTGTCAAGATATCAACGAATGTGATGGCAGTCCTTGTGCCTTGGGAGCAGTTTGCAAAAACCTGCCCGGCCGTTTCCAATGTGAATGTCCTGGGAGTTTCAGCGGTGACCCTTACGTTGATGGATGCATTTCAAGTAAACATCCAAGTGAATGTAGTAATACGAATCCATGCCCACAAGGCGAACAATGCGTTGGTCATGACGGAGAAAATGTTTGCATTTGTTCCCAAGGTTTTACACGCAACAAAGAAACAGGATTATGTGAAGATATCAATGAATGTACTTTGTACGGACGTTCTCCGTGTGGATTTAATGCCATTTGCAAAAACCTGCCTGGAAGTTATGAGTGTAAGTGTCCCACAGAATTTAGTGGGAATCCTTATACGCTTTGTGAACTGTGTAGTGATGTCAGCTGTCAATGTCACCCACCATATAAAGTGGTTGATGGAAACTGTGTTTTATCTGATTGTGCAAAAGGAAATAAATGCGGAGAGGGCGCTGAATGCATTATTATCTCAGAGAATGTCAGTTATTGTGCCTGCCCATCTGGATTCTCTCAATCAGGCGAAGGTGCTTGCGAAGATATAAATGAATGCTTATCTGGACAACCTGTTTGTGGTTTTGGAGCCGAATGTATAAACACTGCTGGATCGTACACGTGTAAGTGTCCATCTGGTTATAGTCAAGATTCAATTTCAGGCCATTGTACTTTGAATCAAAAGCGATGTATAAGCGATTCTGATTGTTTTCCAAATGAGAAATGTATACAACCAGGTAAATGCGTTTGTCCACCACCTTTTTACATAGACATCGAAGATGGACAGAAATGCAAAAGTCCATGTGAAAGATTTGTTTGTGGTATTAACGCTAAATGTACGCCTAGCGATCCACCAAGATGTATGTGTATGACGGGATATGAAGGTGATCCTTATATTGGTTGTACTAATAGGAACGAATGCCACAGTTCTCCATGTGCCTACGGCGCTATTTGTCATGATCAAAAAGGAGGATATCAATGTGTTTGCCCCCAAAACATGGTCGGAGACCCATACAAAACTGGATGTACGTATTAATACATGATCAGTAAATGTAATTTATTTTAGTAAATATGTAACCATATTTATAAACAAATGCATTTAATTTTTAGGTTCCTTTGGTATAGGACCATCACAAAAACAGTTATGTAGTTCAGACAACGAGTGTCCCAATAATCTTGCTTGCTTTAACCGTACTTGCATCTCTCCATGCGCCAGTGTAACGTGTGGACCGAATGCTTTCTGTGAAGTTGAAAATCACGCTGCCTGGTGTCGTTGTAATCCTGGATACACTAAACCCGAGGGTGGAAAATGCGTTTCAGGTGAATACTTTTAATATTTACAGCGAGCGTTAACCATCCGAGCTACCATGGTTCATTTACCACGTGCTTGGCGGTGAAGGAAAACATTGTGAGAAAACCTGCATGTCTGAGGAATTAAAAAAAATATTTCGAAGACACGTAAAGTTCGCCAACATGCATTGGGGCTGCGCGGCGGACACTTCCTTGCCTTAAAACCCTCTCAGAAATGAGGGCAGGCCTGTGCCAAGCAGTGGGACGTATATAGGCTGTAACTTTACTTTAATTTACTTTTCACTTTTAATATAATATTTATTTATTAAAATTAAAAACCAAATAGAAATGCAAATACAAATTATCCTTATTGTTTATATTTTCTTTTAGGTTGTGATAAATATTCCTGTGCTACGGGTGCTCAATGTATAATATCGAAAAATGGTCCTACATGTGTTTGTCCAGAGGGTATGGTCGGAAATCCTTTTCCTGGCGGTGGTTGCAGGAGAGATATTTGTGGACCTGGAGTGCCCTGTGAGGACCCCCTTACATGCTTAGCAGGTAGATGTCGACAACGTTGTGAAAATGTTGTATGCGGCATAGGTGCATCATGTGACGAAGATAGTGGTCTATGTGTTTGTAATGCATTCTTTGTCGGAAATCCAGAGTTGTTATGTATGCCACGTAAGTAAATGGAACTTATTTAAGTAAATTATAAGAATTTTAGAAGTTGTGATTAACGACTGAATATTTTTACAGCGGTTGCTCCTCCAGCTTGCGAACCAGGTTGTGGTGAAAATGCCCATTGTGTTTACGGTCAAACTAATATTTGCAAATGTGATAAAGGATATACAGGAAATCCCTATTCAAAATGCTTACTGAGAAAAGAAATAACCTGTGCAAAAACTTCTTGTGGAATAGATGCCGTATGTCAGCAGACTAAATCACATATAGAATGCCTGTGCCCACCTGGCTACATTGGCAATCCAAATTTGCAATGTGTTGATATTGATGAATGCTCTTCTAAACCTTGTGCTGAAAATGCTTTCTGCATAAATACTCCGGGAAGCTTCAGTTGCATTTGCAAAAGTCAATACTTTGGAAATCCATACGAATTATGTACACAAGTTTCAATTTCTAAGTGTACTGACGGTTCCGTTTGTACTTGTTCTCAAAATAATACCTGCCCAGACGGGTACTACTGTGAAAAGTCTCTATGTGTGGATTCATGTCGCACAATGTTGTGTGGGAAGAATGCTATCTGTGAAGATGGACAATGCGTTTGTCTGCCCGGATATAATGGAAATCCCAACGACTTGCAAGAAGGCTGTAATTTTGACAGTAAATGTGTAACAGATAGTGATTGTAAAGATACTGAAATTTGCCTTCAAATTAGTAAAAACGTGCGTAAATGTGTTGATTCATGTAGTAAATTACAATGCGGACCAAATTCATTATGTGTAAGTACCAATCATCAAGCTCAATGCATTTGTACTGAAGGCTACGTTGGAAAACCAAATGATGTTAAATCTGGATGTCATTTAAAACAAGCACCAAATGAAGTCGAATGCAACTTAAACAGTGATTGCACTGAACCACAGCTATGCGTACCGGTAGATGGTATCATGAAATGTCTTGATTTATGCTCTACTGTAGCTTGCAGTGCTGATGAAGTATGTAACGTAATAAATAACAGCGCTCGTTGTGATTGTAAAGAAGGTTTTCTGTGGAATCCCGTTAGCTCTAGCTGCGAACAACCTACAACTCCTAATTGCCAGAAAGATAGTGATTGCGATGACAATAAGTCTTGTGAAAGGGACGTTCTTGGAGTCAAAAAATGTGTAGACAATTGTTTGATATTTACATGTCCTCAAAATTCAAAATGTATTACTAGAAACCATAAAACGGAATGTCAATGTTTAGATGGTTATACAGGAAATCCAAATGACCGTCACGGCTGTATAGAACTAAATAAAAACGAGTGTTCTGATGACGCGCAATGTAGAGAAAGTGAAATGTGCAAATATATTGGTAATATCAAAAAATGTGTTGATGCTTGTCATCAAATGATATGTGGTCCGAATGCAATATGTGTTAAAAATAATCACATAGCAAAATGTCAGTGCCCGTCGGGCCCTTTTACTGGTAACCCTAATGATTTAGAACAAGGCTGTCAATCAGTTCCTTGTATCTATAACGCTGATTGCTTATCACATGAACTATGTAATCGCATGACACACACATGTGTCAATGCATGCACTAATGATTCCTGTGGTCAAAATGCTGTTTGTATAGCCGAAAATCACAGAGTAAGTTGCCTTTGTCCTAATGGATATAAACCAGATCCTATACCTGAGGTTAATTGTAGAAAAATAGAATTATGTAACCCTAATCCTTGCCACCCAACGGCAATTTGTGAATCACGACTTTCAACTTATACGTGTAAATGTCCTGTTGGTTACTTCGGAGATCCGATGAAAACAGGGTGCACGAAATTAAATGAATGTAATAATGGTGATCAAGATTGCCCTCCTGAAGCGGCTTGCATAAATCAACTTTGCGTCAATCCATGCGAAGGAGCTTGCGGAATAAATTCAGTATGTAAAATTGTTAACAGAAAAGCGATATGTACTTGTCCCGATGGTTACGAAAAGTCAAACACTGATAACAATTGTAAGAAAAAGATATTGGCTTGTGCAAATAAAAATGATTGTGACGGTGATACCTGCTTTAATGGACAATGCTTTACTGCATGCAGTAATTTCAGTCATTGTAATACAGATGAAGCATGTGTCCGAAATTTATGCATAACACAATGTACCAAACACACGCAATGTGGAATTGGACAAGCCTGTGTTGGAGGGCAATGTTTACTTGGGTGTAAGAATAATGAGGACTGCATTAGTGATGAAACATGTATAAATAATAAATGTGTAAATCCTTGCCTTGTTACAAGAGCTTGTGGTCCAAATGCTATTTGTTCTAGAATAAATCATGTTGTGCAGTGCGAATGTCCTCTTGGCTTTGAAGGTACACCAACACCACAACAAGGATGCGTCAGAAAACCTTCTACTTGTTCTCGGACATCAGACTGTCCTCCGGATCATATGTGTATCGGCCGTTTATGTCAACTTCCATGTCAAGATAACTCGGGATGCGCTATCGGAGAAAAATGTAGCGATAACATTTGTCACAAAATATGTCATTCCAGTAGCAATTGCTTACACGGCGAACATTGCAATTCTGGCATTTGTATACCAGGTTGTAAGACCGACTTAGATTGTCTCAATAATCAAGTGTGCCAAACAAAACAATGTTCATGTATAACAGGATTTAAACTTATTAACAATGAATGTATTAACATAAATGAATGTATTAATAATCCGTGCCATCCATCAGCACAATGTGTTGAGTCCCAAGGTTCATTTAAATGTATTTGTCCAATCGGAGCCATAGGCGATCCTTATCAGACGGGTTGTTTGTTATCAAACCAATGCAGACGTGATTCACAATGTGAAGATTCACTTGCTTGTATAAAAGGAAAATGCTCAAATCCTTGCTCAACAAATGCTTGTGGAACTAATGCAATTTGCTCTGTAAGTAAGCATCGAATGACATGTGCTTGTGAAAAAGGACATTTAGGAAATCCTTTTGATAAAGAGATTGGATGTTTTAAAGTCGAATGCGTAGATGATTTTGAATGTCCTACAGATAAAAGGTGTAACATCAAAAACAATAAATGTACTGGTACGTTTATTTTTATATTCTTTCATTTATATTAATTGTATTTATTAAATGTTTACATAACATATTTATTTTATTTTATCGTTTACAGATCAATGCGACGAACTAGCATGTATAGGTGGCTCTTGTAAAATTGAAGATCATAGAGAATTGTGTATATGTCAAACAGGGTTTGTATTAGTAAACAATGCATGTGAAGATATTAATGAATGTAAAAGTAATCCATGCCCACTGAATGCCGCTTGTGAAAATAATCCAGGATCTTACATATGCAATTGTGTAAATGGCACAGTATTAGATGTTGTTAATGGTAATTGTAAGATACCTGGAGAGTGTGCTTCGGACGATGAATGTTCCGAAAAAACTAAATGCAGAAATGGACACTGTGTAAATCCATGTAACGAATTACCATGCGGTGAAAATGCTATATGTGGAGTCGTTAAACATGAACCAGTCTGTGAATGTCCGTCGAACAGTCAAGGCGACCCTTATAAAAAATGCACTAAGTTTGAGTGTACTAAAGATTCAGATTGTCCATTTGAAGAAGCTTGCGTTAATTACAAATGTAAAAATTCTTGTAGCATTCCACGCGCATGTGGTAGAAATGCCGATTGTTATTCAAAAAATCACATAGGCCACTGCACTTGTTCACCAGGATACACCGGCGATCCCGTTCTAGGTTGTGTTCCAATTCAATTTTGTTCAGACGATAATAAATGTTCTTCTGGTACAAGATGTGTGCATAATTTATGCGTTGGTAAGTTAAGCAATTTAGTATATACATATGAAGTATGTACGTAGTGCAACTTAATAATTTTGTTATGAATGTTATGTTCACAGGTATATGTAAAAATTCAAGAGATTGCTTGGAGAACCAAGTATGTATACAAAACACATGTCGAGTAACGTGTTCAGAAAACAGTACCTGTCCTGAGTCTCAATTCTGCTTAAATAGGATTTGCACGAAAGAAGTCCAGTGTTTTTCTAATGACAATTGTAATGAAGACGAGCAATGCGTTATTAATACGGATGGAATTGCTCAGTGTATTAAAATATGCGAGAATCATCCATGTGGGAGAAATGCTATATGCTTAGGAAAGTCTCATGAACCAACTTGTTCATGTAAAGAGGGATTTTTCGGCGATTCTTTGAAAGGATGCAAACGTAAAGAATGTAATATCAACTCTGATTGCACTGAAGATAAACTATGTGATGATAATATGTGTAAAATTGCGTGTTTAGTACAAAATAATTGTGGCGAAAATACCGTTTGTTCTTCTGAAAAGCATACTCATATATGCTACTGTCAACCTGGATATACCGGAGATCCTGTAAAAGGTTGTGTCAAAATAAATTGGTGCGCATCAAATCCTTGCGCGTATGGAGCAGAATGTAAAAATACCAGAGACCGAGCACTTTGCACTTGTCCTGCTGGAACAATTGGAAATCCATATAAAGAGAAATGTAGCAAAGCTCCAGAGTGTCGCTTTAATAGGGACTGTCCAACAATTAGTCGATGCACTGTAATTGATGGTACTCGAAAATGTACAGGTTAGTTATTTTACGATTCAAAATGGCAGTTTATTAATTTTGTAAACAATTCATTTATTCCTTTAATGATTAGTTCATTTTTATCACGCATATTTATAAAATAATTAAAATTGGAAATAATATTTTTTAGATGCATGTGAAAGTGTTAAATGTGGACCTAACGCCGAATGTGTAGCTGCAAGACATACAGGTCAATGTAAATGCAAAAATGGCTACATTGGCAATGCCAACAGTGAAAAGGGTTGTAGTCTGCGCGAAATTACATGTAGGAGTAAAACAGAATGTCACAGTGATCAATATTGCCATAAAGGACTTTGCAAGGGTAACAAATTTTTATAAACTATCCATCTTTATATTGAAATTTAATTTAATAAAAATAAAATATTAATAACTTTAAAATATTTTTAGCCTTATGTTTGCTTGATGAAGAATGTGGAACAAGTGAAAAATGTATCAATGGGCAATGCTTAAATCCCTGTGAAATGGAAAAGGCATGTGGTTTAAATTCCGTTTGTCGGACTGAGAATCATATTGTGCAATGCAGTTGCCCCAATAGTTTTACCGGAAATCAAGACATTGAATGTGTTCGAAGTATACACAATTTGATGTATTTCATATTTTTTCATTTTTGTTATTAATTACGCATATTAATTACTATTATGCTTTTAGTTCCGAGATTGTGCGGTGCTGCCGAGGAATGTGATAATGGATACCAATGTCATAACTCTATGTGTGTACCTCAATGTCAAGCCGATGAACAGTGTGCAATAAATGAAAAATGTTCGAAAGGAGTTTGTTTATGTATGTACGAGTAGATATTATTAAAGTTGTAGCGTTATAATGGCGACTACAAAAAAGTCACAATTCGACTGTACCTTTATATTTTTTTTGTTTGTATTTTCCACGATATTTTCGTCAACTGGGATTCCATTTTAATGTTTTTTTTTTATTAAATAGTTTAAAATCGTTTGGGGTATCCCATTAAAAAGAAGTAGACAGAAAATAGTGTATCAATTTTTTTAAGCAACTATTAAGGCGAAATGTTAGTTGTTACCTTGATTTTGTACCGTTACCGTTACCGTTACTGTTACAGCCTAAGAAATTCCACTATTGAACATAGGACTCCCCTACAGATTGCCCCAAATGGGGATTATTTGCCATAGTTTCCACGCTTGGCAAGCGGAAAAACTGCTGTTGCTTTTATATTTTTAATCGTTATTAGAACGACGCTGCTGCCCATTGTTTCCCTCTGCGGCCTCTTTCGACACCCACGTGACGTAAGAGTTGACAGATGTGTTTATAACTTAGTCTATTCGAAAAGGTAAAAAACTTAAAGCAGAATTCAAAGATCTAAAAAGCTACTAGTTTCTGATGTGAGCTCTTAAATTTTTCTAGAAGTAAACCGACTTCTGAAGAAAATATTTTATTATCTTTATCCGACTCCAAAAATGGAGAGGTTCTGTATGTTTTTGTACTGACTGCACGTGTAAAAGAACTGGCAATGAGCTTTTAAAAGCATAGCCTTAAATTGACTAGAACATCGTGCAAAGCTGTGGGCCAACATATTGGACAGCGGACAGACAGCGCACTTCTCTCTTTATATATCTTTTTATTTTTTTAAATGTTACCCTCACACTAGGATTTAGACCCGTATCGTGGAGGCAGTTTACAAACATAAATTGCACAAGGACAAACATCCAGACCCTAAACAATAATTTATAGACCATACAAATACTTGATTCGTGCGGGATTCGAACCCGCGGCCCATAGCGCTGCGACTCAATGATAAGCAACTGCGCCATGGAGTCATCTCATATCCAAGTTGTTTTTTTTATCTTAAGTGACCCAGTAACGGGTTATTTCTTTTATCCACCCTAAAAAATCCACCCTATGGTGGAGACTCGAAAACACGTGTTTATCTATCCACTCCAGACGGGTTGGATAAACTGAATTCATATACCAATATTAGTTTTCTTCCGATTTTCTCCCTCAGCTGTGTACATTTATTTTTAAAAACATGATAAGAACTGACCCAAGATACTTAGTAGACTTTACCTATATACAATTTATACACAGTTTTTATTTGAAAGGTCAATGCTGAATAAAAGGAGTTCCTCACAGAATTGCAGATTCATTGGAATCTTGGCATAAAATAATTTAAAATGAAGTTAAAGACAAAAGTACGTTTTCAGAATGCAAAAAGCGACTAGACTTTTGCTAACATATCTGTTGTAGCAAAGAAATTTAGAAAACGATTGCAAATGTACATTTAAAGTGACGAATTTATCCAGGGTATCAAATAACTTCTTTTCATATTTTCCTTATAAAATTAGTGTTGGTAATTACCTGGATATATTACAGAATTTATAAATTACGTAATAACGCTATTTAAAATAAGGAAGTTTAATTTGATTTAAATGCAATACGTAGTATAGCAGTTATTAATAATTGTAGTGTATGTGTTGAACTTTGATGGGGGTAAAAAGTCGTAAGAACAAATAAACGCGAATTTCGATTGTCCACCCCGTCTGGGGTGGATAGATGAACATGCGTTTCCGAGTATCCATCCTAGGGTGGATTCCTTAGGGTGGATAAATGGAATAACCCCCAGTAACCCAAATTATCCGATATAAATATCATAAATTCACTCTTTACAGCGTTATGTATAAGCCTCTGGGCAGCCGCTATACAAGATTCACATATAGTAATCGTTCTCTTCAAAGCACCAAAGCTTCCGAAGTCGGAACTTAAAGCTCCAAATATACTTAGCTTATTATTTCTTTGAAGTTAACTTTTACTTTTTATTAAAAGATTAGTTTTGTTAGTAGCGTTCAATGAGAATAATTTGACATTATATATAAAAAGCTAATTTAATTTTTTAATTTTGAACAATAAATAAAAATATTATTACAATTTACAGTGACTTGTCGCGTGGATAATGACTGCTTTTTGGGACATATATGCTTAGCAAATAGTTGTCAATACGGATGCAGACATGACGAGGATTGTGGTCCCGAGGAAATATGCAAGAACAACTATTGCCAAAATCCTTGTTCAAACAACAACAATCCTTGTGGTCCAAATGCTGTATGTTCTGTTATTGAGAGGAAATCTTCCTGCTCGTGTTTGGATGGTCTAATACCAAATCCTACGCCCAATATTGGTTGCGTACGAACGCTTACTGTTAATTGTCGTATGCATAAAGATTGTGGTGTTGGTTGGAGATGCGAAGATGATCGTTGCCGACCTGCATGTACTATCGATGGATCAGAGTGCCTACAAGGTGAACGATGTGAATCAGGTGTGTGTCGCTATGCTTGTACTTCAGATGAACACTGTTCTGATGATGAAATTTGCGACGGTCGATTATGCGTACTAGGATGTAGGTCAAATTCCCAATGCGCTGCAAATCTTGCTTGCATATCAGGACAATGCGTAAATCCATGTGCAGAGCCGGCAACTTGTGGCGCCAATGCAATATGTGTTACCAAAGACCATCAACCAGTCTGTACATGCCCTCAAACATTGTCGGGCGACCCTAAAGCAGTTTGCAGAAGGTTAAGTTTGCCTTGCGATTCAAATAAAAACTGTCCTAATGGATTTACATGTTACGGAGATACGTGTTATCCCTCATGCAGAAGGTAATATGAGTATAATAAGTTTACCTTAATATTTGTAATTAACTCAATTCACCTTAGTTATATTTTAATTGTTTTGATTGCAGCGACGTCGTTTGCTTATCGAATGAAAAATGTATTCGAGGAATTTGTAGGGTAGTGTGTAATAGCGATAATGCATGCAATGATGGTCAAATATGTGAAAGTAGAATATGCAAACAAGGTTGCCGCGATGATAATGCTTGCAATGACGATCGAGCCTGTTTGGATGGACAGTGCAAGGGTAAACTTTTTGGGTTTATTTATTTTCAAGTTGAATATTTTAATTTATTTCTAGTTATTAATAATCAATTATAATTTTAGATCCATGTAAGGATAGTAGAAGTTGCGGTATTTGTGCTGAATGTAAAGTAATTAATCATCATACCCAATGTAGTTGTTCAAGTAATTACACCGGTAATTCTCTAGTGGAATGTAAAAAGAAAAGACTACAATGCGACGGATTTTGCCCTTGTGATGACAGTGGTTATTGTATTTCACTTTGTGAAAATAATTCAGATTGCTCTTGTGGAGAGAAATGTTTCAACGGTGGCTGTAGATCGTTATGCTCCCCTAGGAGTAAATGCCCAGAGAGACAGATATGCTCACAAGGTGTATGTGTCCCAGGCTGTAATAATGACAAAGATTGTGGAGATGATATGATGTGCTCATTAAAACAGTGTGTGCCAGTCTGCAGAGAAAATTCATGTGGAAAGAATGCTTTATGTACAGCAACGCGCCATCGGGCAGTATGTAGTTGTGCCAGTGGTTACTCAGGAGATCCTTTGAACGAATGTAAACAGTACGAATGTCTTAAAAACGGTGACTGTGGAGAGGATGAAGAATGTAACAAAGAAGGGAGATGCAAGAACGTTTGCTTTGGGAAATGCGGTGTTAACGCTATATGCCGCTCTGTTAACAGAATACCACAATGTGCTTGCCCACCAAATTATGTAGGAAATCCAAAAGTAGAGTGTTCTCAACAACCAACGGGAAGCTGTTTGCGTAATCCTTGCGGAATTGATGCCCGATGCCGTGATTTAGATGACGGCAGCTTTGAGTGCACATGTCCACCTGGATGCGCTGGTAATCCACAGCGACAGTGTTTCTGTGGTACCATGGCGCCTTGTGCACATAAAACGTGTGGAATAAATGCCCAATGCCGCGTAGGATATAACGGACAACCTCATTGCTATTGTCCTCGTAATTATCCTCAAGGAGATCCAAACATTGAATGTAAGTTACTGCACTACTCAAACTCTATTAAACCAGTACTAATATTATTACAGAATAAAATAATAATACTTAATAACTTGAATTCACTATGTCGTTTACAGGTAATCAAGAACGTAGTGTAGTTGATTGTAGAACAACTGGATGTGGAATAAATGGAGAATGTTTGAGAGAAGGAGCCGAATTTGTTTGTCGTTGTATTCCTGGTACAGAAGGACAAGCTGATATCGAATGTCATACCAGTAAGTTAAAAAGCTGCTATTTCATATTTTTCTTGTCACGTGTAAAAATGCACGATACATTTTATCTCTATAAACATTGGTCCGTATACTTGTGTTACACGATTTTAAATATAAAATATAATTCCATGAAAAAATAATTTTTAAACATAATGAAATTGCTTAAAAGGATATTGGTTAAAGATTTTAAGTTGTTTAAAAAAGTTTTGTGTAAAATTAATTGGTGAGGTTCCTACTAAATCCAGTTTTATGCGATTTCACTTCCTTTGTACAAAAAACTTATTTTTATGTTTGAATTTTTATGTCAATCTGTGTTGAATATTGTATAGTAAAGAATAAATTATGTTTATATTAGTGGAAGCATTCTCACCGTTCGTGCTTAAATCCAGTCAGTAACATTTTGTTCGGCTTCATGTACATATCGCTTTTATTATAATATACCGTTATTTATCTTTGATCATAAACTATCAGTTTCAAAAAGCATGCACTGTCTCGTGAGAAAGTTTCCTCTTCGTGGCTGAAGGTACAGCTCTTTCGACTCTGCTTTCTTCTTTCACATCTTCCTAGGTATCGAATGCACGAGTGACAAGGACTGTCCAGTAGACAAAGCGTGTTTGAGCTTACATTGCGTCGACCCATGTACAATACGAGGCGTATGCGGTGAAGATGCGCTCTGCGTGTCTGTCATGCATCGAGCTCAGTGTTCATGTCCACAATGCTATGTGGGTCAGCCGCGCCTAGCTTGCCACCTCGATCCTACCTGCAAGCCTACAGTTGAACTAAATACAACCATCACCTGTTCCGACACCAAGCCATGTCCACCCAAACTGGCATGTGACTTAAACACTAACCAGTGTCGTAATCCTTGCATGGAATATCAGAATTGTAGGCCAAATCAGAGATGCGAAGTAAGAAACCATATACCTGTCTGTGTATGCCGTAATGGATTTGCATTGAATGAAAAAGGGGAATTAACGTGCGCCCCAGAACATGCAGAATGCACAAGGGACGATCAATGTCCATCAAATGCTGTTTGTCGTAATTCAAAATGCGTAAATCCTTGTTTAGCATCACGTGAGCCTATGTGTCCCCAAGGAAAGCAATGTGAAGTAGTAGAGCACCGAGTAATGTGCGTTTGCGTTGAGGATTGTCATCCAACCGTATCGATTTGCTTAAGAGACAATGGATGTCCGCAAAACTTGGCTTGCGTGGATTTTCAATGTAAGGATCCTTGCAAAGGTGCATGTGGTGATGCTCCATGTTCAGTTGAAGATCATCACCCCGTTTGCAAGTTTTGCCCTAGTGGATTTACTCATGATGAAAAGCATGGCTGCATTAAAGGTAATTTTGCCGCATAACAAAATGTAAATATTTTATAGAATTTCTATTAGTACTTTATCGTCTTAAATGAGTCTTAATATATTTTCTTCATATTGCAGGAGGTATAGATAATTTCTACTTCATGCGGCTCTTTCTGTCTTTCTTACGTTTCTAGCATGATTATCTTTTTCCACAGTTTGAATTTATTCTATATCAGGTAGTTTTTGTAGCATGTTATTACATATTACTATGTGTATATTATTCATTTTGAAGGTAACTTTCACATTCTGGTGGCGGATGCGCTTGGGCATTTTATACTAACGCTTTGAAACTCTGGCATAATACTAGCTGCAACAAAACTGCCACGAGACAGAGTTTGCAACTACGAGGTTTATAGCCTTTATTATTCTTGTACTTTTCAATATTTATGTGTCTGTGTGTATATTACTAATTTATTGTTTTATAATCGGTTATTGTAGTTTCAAATTTTTCTTACTTATACGTATATTTTCTTGTGATTGTAAACCATTTCCGTAGTGTAATTTTTTGGTTTAGTTTACCAAAAGTATTTTTTATTTTATTTTGTCAACTACAACTGTCATTTCAAGACATTGTTTTTTTTAATACTTCAGTTTTTTGTAAAATATATTTTTTGAAATTTACTTAAATATGTATATATTTTAGCATTAACTAAATAAATGTGTACAGCTTTAGAATGTGGTGCACACGAGCATTGTGCAACAGGACTCGCATGTGTAAATGGACGGTGCGCAGATCCTTGCGCTAATGGTGGTCCATGCATAGCTGGTCAACGCTGTTCTGTTGTCGACCACCAGCCTGTTTGTTCTAAGGGTACTTTGCCTGTATTCCTTAATCTAAATACTTTTTATAACACTTTTAATTGCTTTTAATTCAGCAGCGGCGTAAGAGAACCAACAGTAGTTTTTTTCCTTTCTTAAGAGGTTATCTGGGCGGAGTTTAGGACAAACGTGGGTGTCTTCAAAGCAAAAATGAAACGGCTTTTAGCAGTTTTGTATGTATGTATATTGTTCTTGGAAGATAATTAAAATCGCTATAATTCAACCCCTCTCGGTTGTCTAACTTTAACGATTGTTCGGGCACAGCGCGACAGCAATAGATAATTACAAAAATAGAAAATAAAGACAGAAATATTAGAAACCTATCCTTTGAATTTCTTACATTTCCGAAATCTTAAACCCGTTGCTAATAAACTTTTGAGCTTCCATTTAAGATAATGGTGTGTAGGTAAAATTTAAATAAATTAGCAAATAAGAGGAATTTTGTTTTTTCTCGACGTTCTTTTTTCAATCTGTCCTATAAAAAGTTTTTAAAAACACTTAATGTCCGACTTATTTACTTCTCGTTTTTACAGTTTTCTGACAAACCAATTTTAGTGAAGTTATTCGAACATTAAAATGAATATGAAGCGAAATGAGATTAATGCGAGTCGGTATTCTCAACTTTTCTCACTGTTCTGGGGAGGGAAGGGGGTCGATTTATAGGATCCGTATAAGATAATCCGGATATCACCAGGACTGTGTATTTTAAGACTGACATATTATGTTGACTACGAACATGATTGACTTCGTGACTTGACGTGACTGACTTCGTGTGTCATGACGCCCGTCGCGAGGAAGCCATCTTTTTAGTATTTTCCTCTAAAACCTAAGACATCCACGCGATAATATGGGATGTTGGATTCTCTTACGCCACCTCAGAACTGCCGTTAAAAGTTACAAATATAAAACAAGATGTTTTTGAATAATATTGTTAAGGTGTGTTTACATTATCCTTTAATGTTGACTCAACCATAATAGTTAAACTAAAATATTGTAGTTTCACATTTTGCATTATCTAGTCCTGAAAAAGAACTGGTAACTGATATATCTCTTATATATCTAATAAAGTTAAATTTACTTTTTGTTTAGCGTGTACGACCTACTTAATACCAAGCACGACACATAATAAAATATAACTTTATTCTAGTTAAATTTTATGTGCCGTTCTTGCGTATACGAAACAATTTTTTTTTCTAATTAATAATTATGCTACTCTCTAACTAAATAAAACCTAACGATTTCTTAATTGTATTTTTTTCTAGTATGCCAGTGTCAAACCGCCGCTGACTGCGCTCGATATCCAAATACGCGTTGTGACGGATGCGCATGTGTGGCAGGTGGGTGTAGTAGTTTTGAAACAAGTAATTTTTTATAAATCTAAATGTTAATTTTTAATCTTTAATTAATCTTAATCCATTACGGCAATCAATTAATTACGTGAATAATGTTCTATCGAAATTATTATATTGTGTTAACGTCAACAAATTTCCTTTAAACGACAACAAAACATGGTGTATAAAATTTACAATATGGAATTTTGCTATGGGGTACGCCACTGACTTTGAAAATGTATTTGTGTTGCTTATGAAGATCCTACGGGCAATTATTGTACAATTGTATAACCTAAATTGTAAAGAGTCCCTCAGTGAAAAGTTTATAGAAAGTACCTGGATGACCGGTATTTTTTTTTGGAAATCCTGTTTTTGTAAATTATATTTAGATATAAATTACAAACCGATGAAATATGAATAAAATTTTTCGATCTTATCGATCATTATTTTTCGTGTTTTAAAAATATATACTAAAAAAGGGCTCCAAATAATATATTTTGTCACAGAAGAAGGAAAAAAGGAAAAATTATTAAATTAAAGGAAAAATTATTAAAAATTAAATAAAAAGAATCAGACCGGAGACATTGGGACTAGAACCGGCGTTTTATGATTTCACCACCGCCCAATATTCTATTTGAGCTGTTGTAAACTATTAGGCACTGGCAAAATTTACTTTCGTACTCTAATGATATTGTTCCAGTTTTTCATTTCCTAAAAACACGGATAAAACGATATTCTCTAAAAATTAGTCCTAGCTAAATCGATTTATTGCCCCCAAAACCCCTGCATACTAAATTTCATGAAAATCCTTGGAGCCGTTTCCGAGATTCCGATTATATATATATACAAGAATTACCCGTTGAAAGGTATTGGATAAATATACAAACTTTAGCATCCATGGTCAAGGATTGGAGGGTGGGGGAGGCTAAGGCGTTTAATGTTCTGATGTCATAGTTAACCTTCCAGCGGTGGCGCGCGCTCTGTGAGTCCGCAATTTTAAGTGTCTTGTTTCAGAAAACAAATGAATATTTTGACTTATTGTATAGCACATGATTAAAAAGAGGTCTTAAACATGTAAAATAAAATAAAAACATATTTATTTACATGTTATTTTTTTATTTTTACTTAATAGAACAAAGGTCTATAAAAACTCAGAATTTTTGTCCCTGGGTGAAAATCACCGTTATAAAACAACAAAAACAAAAAAAATTCCTTTTTTTAATACCAACAACTTAGAAACTCGACTAAAATTATCTTAGAAACAAATCACATTCAACGTAAACGGCACTGTGTTATAAGAACTCTAAAATTACATTTATTTTTAGATCATTCTATGTAAATTTCTAGTTATAATCTAAATTATAATAAAATAAAATAAAGAAAACATACTTAAAAGCTACCAATTATTATTTTAGAAAAGTTATAATAAATTATTCGTTATTATTATCCATAATATCTACTTGTGATGAACATTCTCGGCATATAACAATCACATGTTCTAGACGCATGTGTTTTCCATATTTGAAACAACTATACTTTTCTAACTCGACGTTATAAGTTTTCGTAATTCATTGTCTACAACAAAAATACATTTTTTGAAACTACACTTTTATAATATTATAATATAAAACTTAAAAAGTAACAAAACATGAAATGTTTACCCCCGTTTCACTATAATTGCACTGGATTGTTCTGGAACACATACGGTAGCGTGCGGAATCTGAGACCCCAAACACAAATAAAAAAGCACATGTGCATGCGACGAATATCACGGGGCCACTGAGGGGTGCTACCTCACCTTCACGAGGATATCACGGAAGCGCAAGAGTCTATTGTTTATAGATTTAGTAAATTGACTAAAATAAGTTCGTTGCGGACTCAGAGACCGCGCGCGACCGTTGGAAGGTTAACGAAGGCTACCTTTTATACTTAACTAGCTTGCCAGGCAGACGTTGTTCTGCCCTTTTCGATGACAATTTGTGAAAGTTGTGTTTCGACGAAAACATGTCCTATTAAAAATTCTTAAATTCGCAAAAAAATATTGTGGTCGAAAAAACTATCCTATCTCTCAAGTTGGACCAACCTGCACGCGGTCAATTAATCTGTGACACGGTGTGCAAATTTGATTAAAATCGGTTAGGTAATTTAGGAGTCCATCGCGGACAAACAACGTGATACGTAATTTATATATATTAAGATTATAAATTTCTGATCTGGTAATTTATATATATTAAGATTATAAATTTTTGGTCCGATCTACGCACAACGAGTTACAGTGCCTATCATGAAGTACATAAAACATAAACACTCACCTCTGTTACCCAGAGGGTTAGGCAGAGACTACAGACTTCCATTTGGCACGATCCTGACACACCTCTCTCGCCTCCTTCACATCCATATACCTACGCATACATGCTCGTCGGTTAAGAGTACTCCTAATTTTGAAGTCTTGTGCAGTAAACCTAAGCATATAGGTTTGGATTTAATTTTATTAATAATTATGGGAATACCCAGCCATCTTCTATACTGAAAAACGTCGGGAATTAAAAGAAGTTAAAATTAAACACGATAAAATCCGTAAAATTAGTTTTATTCTATTGCAGTTCATTTACGAAAATGTAAATGTACATAAAACACAAATTGGTTTGATGAGAATAAAGATATACATACTTTAAATACTAGAAATAAACAAAAGCTTGTAATGCCAGTCATTAGACTAACAATTTATTGAAAATATAAAAAGTGTAATTATAATATATTAAGGAATACATGAATAAAAAAAACTGGGAATATGGTGATCACTACCATGCTGCTTCAAGCATGAGCATTAGCGATATAAATAATTTTTTATAATATAGGGTGACAAACGAGCACACAGCCCACCTGATGGCAAGTGGTTGCTGCGGCTCATAGACATCTACATGTATCCTCAATTACAAAACGAAATGCGGAGCGTTGTCACCCGGGAGGACTAAGATGGAATGCCTCGTTTCCAGTAAAAAGGGTCTCCGAATCTCTATACACACCATACGAAATACAGCAGCATTCAGCTACTATTTCACGCTGGTATTGTTATTCTTCACTCGTATTCTGTGAGAGCGTGGTCCTTCCCGGTCGAGCCGACCCATTTGTGCTACAGCTATACTACTAATATAACTGCAGCATGCCTCTACCACGTTATTATACAAAATTATTGTTAAACTTTATGTCTAAAAAATAGTCTCACTGGTTTCCCTGCTGACTCTACCCAGAATAGAGCTAGCTAGATCCAATGGTAAATAAAAAATGAAAAAAATGACAACGAGTTTATTTTATTAGTAATAATATGTAATGAATAAAAGTTATTATGTTATATTATATAGCCATACAGTTTTTATTCATTTATTCGTCAGAGCCTATCAAACGTCCACTAAGGCATAAAGGCCTCCTCCATAGGTAGCATCATATATGGGAATTTTGCCACAGTTGCCACACTGGCAGAAGGGTTTTCAACCGCTGTTTTTATTATTATTTTGAGTTAATATCAGCAAGTTGCTGCTGCCTATCCTTATGTTGCCGTTTTTCCCTGCCCGTTGAAAGGTATTCCTCTGTCGCCTCTTACAATATTCACGGGATTTTAAGGGGAAGTAAATTCTCTTACACCGCTAGTACGCGGTAACATTAAATACTATTCAGCCCACTGCTAGGCACCGGCCACTTCTCATTTTTGAGAGGGTCAGTCATATAGGCACTAAGCCTATTTAAACACAAATATAAAGATTTTTTTAATTTTTGTATTTCTGAAGTGAATTTTATTTTATTGAAAATTAGATGCGCCTGGGACACATTGCGCTCACTGTCGACCCGGAGTACCCTGTGACCCGTTTTCGGGAGCTTGTATGGAAAGTAAGTATTATAGTATTTTACGTTAAGGCCTTACTCTTTTGATATGCCATAGTTGTGCTAATGTCTTGTGTGATTTAGCTAATTATAAATGTATTCTGGCAAGACTTTTACTTTAGTGTATTTGCTAAATTCACATAAGTATTTAAAATTACGGCGGACTACTATTATAAAACTGGTATGTCTGCATTTACTATATATATTCTGTGAATAGCAAGACTAACTCCAGATGAACTGGTTATTGCTATACATTTTAACATACCAATTTGTCCGATAAAACGCCACAAAATACTGGCTACACTATCACGGCAGACCCGGCAGACAACATAGTCATTTTGTAGATGGAATATTGTTACAATATTTGACACACATTTATGGTATCAGCTGTAGCAATATATCTCTTGTTTTAGCTATTTTAATTAGTTTTTAGACTTGAAGACCGTCTCTACCTTAAATATACTAACATTCATCACCCTATTATACCTACTTCTTTCTCCTCACTTATCTAACATATTAAAAATGTAATCAATGTTTCTGTTAAGTTTAAATACCGATTTTTTCTTATTTTTTTCTTTCTTTATTTGGATTGGGATGCAAGTAAAGATACCTTTATTTACTTCATTTGGTTTATTAATGCGGATTTTTCCTCATAATATGTATGTTTCACATGAAGGCTTTTTAATTAATCATCTTTTTATCAGTTTTTTTTTGTTATTTTGTATAACTTTTATTAACATGTTTATTATTACGTTCCTATTAACAGATGATCGCCCTAAAAATGTCCCACTAACATACTCCGACATTACTACAATTGATTCCGAGTTGGCAGTATCCACAGTTAAGCTCACTCAAAACACTGTAGTAACTGACTTTGACTACAATACGTTTACTAATACAGAAATGACAACTACTGAAAATCAAAAAATAACTGACTTTAAATCTACACAGAATGACCCCAGTGAAATAATAAATACACTAAATAATGCGCAAGATCACAAAGAAAATAAAACTGAATCCTTTTATGATTCCTCAAGTACACTATTAGACTCTAGCGATAAAGATAAGAATATTGATACAGCGTCTCTTAGTACAACACCTATGACTTATCATTTTACGGATACACGTTATGAAACAAGAACAGCAAGTGAAAATTTAAACCCTGAAATGTTTGACAACAAAATGGAACAAGGCTATTTAATTACAACTTCAGAAGACAAAAGTTATACCCTGCAAGGTATAACAAGATCAGATGCAACTATAGATGATCTTACTTTAACTACATCAAGAAGTGAAGCAGTTACAAGAAGTACAAATAATTTAGTAGTAGAAGATACAACAACAGCAATTCCTTTATATACAGAATTTAATAATCAATATCGGTCAACATTAGATTCTGATGAACTCGTACAAAGTAGCAGTACAATTAACTCCGAAAGTACTGTTAAGCCGTTTGCTTCTCGTACCGAAACAAATGGTACAATAAAATATTCAAATGATAACAAACTGTATAAAATGCCAGAGAATCAAAGAAAATTAAACAATAATTATACGCATATAACTTCTGTTCCAGAATTTATTAGGAAAAATGAAATAATAGAACAAGTATCAACTACCACTACAATACCAAATAAAATTAAAACTAATATTGGTAATGATTTATTTGTAAGTACTGAAAATTCAAAATTAGATAGTGATATCACAACTAGCGCACTATTTTTAAATGTAACTGAAACTAATATTGAACTTGACACCAATTCTCAAGTGACAATTTACAAAGACTTTATTGATTTTAAGTCAATAAAACCTATAGAAAATGAACATTTGGTTACAAAGCCAACTTATGAAAGCACATCGACGGTAATTTTAAATGAAGGAGAAATGAATGATTTATTAAAAGCTACGATAACCGGCTCTGATAATATTTTTACTGAATCGACACTGGTAAACAATCAAATAAAAAATACATTTACTGAAGCCATTTTGAAACCATCAACTGAAAAGTCATCTCAGACTATAACTACAGAAAATACTGTAAGACTCATTACAACCTCAAAAAGTTTAGACATAAAATATGAAGATAGCACAGATTTTCCAGAAAATTTAGAAACATCGACCAGTTCTAGAAATGATATGGAGAGTAACACTGTAAGAAGTAATATATTTACTACTAATCTTCAAACTCACGGTCAACCAGTTAAAAAATATGATATTACCACAATAGAACCCACACCTTTGGAGCCAAATATCATTACAGAAAAGGGTTCAAAAGAAGATATTATTGAAATAAATAGCATGAAATCGTTTTATAAACATACTGAGAGACCAACTCTATCAACAAATTACTATGGCGAATACAAAGGACCTGACGCAATAACTCAAACAACAAATAAAAACTATATAACTTTGTCACCAGTTCAAAATAATAAGATAACAAGTCATGTGGAACCTGGAAATGACCTGAGTATCAATGATTTAAATAAGAATGATGAAGAAAAACTTGCGAGATCTACAGAAATAATGACAACTTTATTCCAAACTTATTCAGTACACAATACCAATACCGAATTCAATACTAATACAGAAAATAACATTCCTACGGAAACTACGCTAACAGTTACTCATATTTCTGACAAACCAATAACAGAAGTAAGTTACGGATACAGTGGAAATGTAAAAAATTATTACACCTTTGAAACTCAAACGGAGAACTTCGATGTTGCTTCTACAACCATACAACATAAAATCAAAGACAGTACTACGGAATCCACTGTAAAATTAACAAATATCGATCTTACTGAAACCACTCCCTCGCCTTATACTCAATTACCATTCACTAATGATATATCTTCTACTCTCAATTCTTTTCCAAGTTCAGCGGAAGAACCAATAACTACCGAATTTATTATTGCTAAGACAAACCCTAATTTTTTAACCAAAAATTTGAATAACGAAAAAGATAAAACAACTATATCTGAAAGTACAACGATTAACATTGAACAAACATCTTTCTCGGAGACTACTAGATCAGGTAATATACCAACTTTTACGCCTTATCAACTGGAAACAACATTGACTTCAACTGAAACACCATTAGATGCAGATTTTATGAATCTAAGTTCAACACCTTTTGGAAAAGAACAAAATTCAAATGAAAATATGATTAAAATGTCCACTGAAGCCGCATCGGCTATTTATGGAACCTCAATGACGTCGTTCCCTGATAACAAGGATAATGTCGTAGATTCAAAAAATAATGAACAAACAATGTTGTATTCCACTGCTAATCATGACATTATAACAAATACAGAATCTACTTCCAACATCGTAACAAACTCGGTTTCTTTTGGTTCAAGCCTACCTCAAGATCTCATAACAGATTTAACAACTAGCAATATAATGCATATAGAAAACACAACCACTGAAGACACAATTACACAAAACAAAAAATTATATCTGAATGTTTCGAATACACCTACAGATACTACAGTAACAGTGACTCATATTTCTGACGAACCAATAACAGAAGTAAGTTACGGATATAGTGAAGAATCAAAAAATGATTATAACTTTGAAACTCAAACAGAGAACTCCGATGTTCTTTTTACTACCATAGAGCAACATAAAACCAAAGACAGTACTATGAAATCTGCTGTAAAATTAACGACAAATGATCTTACTAAAGCTACTCCCTCGCCTTATAATCGATTATCATTCACTGATGATATATCTTCTACGCTCTATTCTTTTCCAAGTTCAACGGAAGAACCAACAACCACCAAATTTATTATTGCTAAAACAAACCCTAATTTTATAACCAAAAACCTGAATAACGAAAAAGATAAAACAACTATATCTGAAAGTACAACGATTAACATTGAACAAACATCTTTCTCGGGGACTACTAGATCAGGTAATATACCAACTTATACGCCTAGTCAAGAAGAAACAACTTTGACTTCAACCGAAACACCATTAGATGCAGATTTTATGAATCTAAGTTCAACACCTTTTGTAAAAGAACAAAATTCAAATGAAAATAGGATTAAAATGTCCACTCAAGCCGCATCGACTATTTATGGAACCTCAATGACCTCGTTCCCTGATAACAAGGATAATGTCGTAGATTCAAAAAATAATGAACAAACAATGTTGTATTCCACTTCTAATCATGACATTATAACAAATACAGAATCTACTTCCAACATCGTAACAAACTCAGTTTCTTTTGGTTCAAGCCTACCTCAAGATCTCATAACAGATTTAACAACTAGCAATATAATGCATATAGAAAACACAACCACTGAAGACACAATTACACAAAACAAAAAATTATATCTAAATGTTTCGAATACACCTACGGATAATACAGTAACAGTGACTCATATTTCTGACGAACCAATAACAGAAGTAAGTTACGGATATAGTGAAGAAACAAAAAATGATTATAACTTTGAAACTCAAACAGAGAACTCCGATGTTCTTTTTACTACCAAACAACAACATAAAGTCAAAGATAGTACTATGGAATCTGCTGTAAAATTAACGACAAATGATTTTACTGAAGCCACTCTCTCGCCTTATACTCAATTATCTGATGATATAACTTCTATTCGCCATTCTTTTCCTAGTTCAGCGGAAGAACCAGTAACTACCGAATTAATGATTGCTAAAACGAACCCTAAATTTATAAACAAAAGTTTGGATAACGAAATAGGGAAAACAACTATATCTGAAAGTACAACGATTAACATTGAACAAACATTTTACTCGGAGACTACTAGGTCAGGTAATTTAGACAAGAAAACAAAAGATCCATATTATTTGCCAACTCATACGCCTAATCAACTAGAAACCACTTTGACTTCAACGGAAACGCCATTGGCTGCAGATTTCACGACTCTAAGTTCAATATCTTTTGAAAAGGAACAATATTCAAAGGAAAACATGATTAAACTTTCAACTCAAGCCCCATCGACTATTTATGGAACTTCAGTGACATCGTTCCCTGATAATATAGATAATGTTGTGGATCCAAAAAATTATGATAAACAAACAATTTTGCACGTCGCTGATAATCACGACATTATAACAAATACAGAAACTACTTTTAACATCGTAACAAACGCGGATTCCTTAGGTTCAAGCCTACCTCAAGATCTAATAACAGATTTGACAACTAGTAATATAATGCATATAGAAAACACAACCACTGAACACACAATTAAACAAAATAAAACAAATTATCAGAATGTTTCTAATAATTCCGTTAATGATACAAATACCAACTTAATAAATCAGGAGTACACCCCAGAAATAGAAAACAATGAAAAATCTAAATCAACAACATCTTTTATGGATCAAACCACAGAACCGATGGCGAATGATACAACCCCTACTTTACCAACTTTCGAGTTTACTGACGATTCACAAAATGTTATTATGGAATCCACATCAACAAACTCTGATACGAATCTCCAGTTGGAAGAAAATCGTATTAACAAAACCTTTACTTACAATATTTATTTAGACAAATCAACTACTACAACCACTACATATAACACTGAACCAGTTGCAACGTCGATTAATGACTTAGTAATCGAATCACATATAGAAAGTCGTGATAATCATCAAAACAAAAAATATGATTCGAGTACTGATTCAAAAATAAACGCTCAGCTCTCTACGGAATCTCATTACAAAAATAAAAGTTCTATTACGGAAGAATTTTCAGATTCAAGTCCTACATCTACTCTCGAATTTACACCATCAATGAAAGATTATGATAAAATTTCAGATTTCTATGATACCACGACCTCGAAAACCATTAATGAATCAAATTACAATCTAACAACTGAAAATATAAATCTTATTTATGGATCAACTTACAAATCAGATGATAATATGTCTGCCAAGACTCAAGAAAATGATATTTTTGAAACTACAAATATAGGAAGTTTACTAACCACAAATGAAAATTCAATAAACGATAATTATTCTTTAGAGTCAACAAGTATGAATTCCGAACTAAAAACATCTTCCATAAGTAGTACTCCTTTAACAGTAAAAAAATTACAATTTGAGACTACAGAGACAGTTTTCGGTGATAATTATGAGCAAATTCCGGAAGAAATAACAAGGGAATCTAAAGTAACGATGTTATCAAGGTCAGAATTATTAACGCCAAAAGACTTATTAGAAACTACAAAAGCTACCATGGTATTGTCGTCTAGTGAAATTGATTCTACAACCTCTGGAACTACAAGAGTGGCTTTAAAAAGAGACAAAGAATCTAATTTGTCTGTAACGAATTATGATGCGTTGACTACCGAAACGAAAAACGACTTCACAACCGAGCATTCAGAATTAATTTCTACACCCACAACATTGACTCGAAATGATGTAACAGATATTAAGGGTAAAATCACGGAAGAAACTACACTGAAAACAGTGTATCAATTTACCGGAGATAGTTTTAGAGAAATTTTACCAACTACTAAAGTTTCTATTGTAACAACCGAATTACCCATACATACTACGATAGAAGAATCAACAAAAATATTGGATGATTTATCGACGAAACAGATCGATTATGAGGGCAATTTGATAACAAAATCAACAGATATACCTCAATCAACCTCAACTTTTAAGCCATACGAAACTAAAGCAAATTCACCTTATATAGATTTAAATATACCAACTGTCTCCAGTATAAAAAAGTTAGAAGAAATAGATAAAAAAGAGTCCACATTAAAAACAAAGTCTGATTTATTTAACATTAAGGCATTGGATGGTCATAGTAGTCCTATCAATACCGAGGTTTCAACTCTTGAAAGTCTGATCGTTACAGGTTCCACTGAATCCATGACGAAAGTTATCCAAAATACTACGCCTACAATATTTTTAAATACAGAGACAGACACAGACAAGAAAGACAATGTCAAGATTTTAAAATATACGACGATAGATTTTGAATCTACCATTGGAAACATTGTGACATTAGTACCAGAGGAAGTTCATGACACAGAAACAACTGAAAGTACTACAACACTTTATAAGACAACATTTTCAGGCTTAGACTCTAATTATGATTCGAGAAATAAGTTGGAACAAGTAACTGAAGCAATAACAGCATACAAGAAAGATTTTACAACTACAGTAAACCCAGACGAAACATCTGCTTTTTATAAGGAATATTTAAATACAAATAATAATATTGCACAGCAAACTGTAACTCAAGCAATAGCACAAGTTACAAAAACTGAGATGTATGAATCGAATTTTACTTTAACAGCAGAACCGCCACATACAACGACAGAAACTCTAACAACACGATTATTAGAAAATAAAAATCCTTCCACAATTTCCCTTGACTTAAGTACATCTATTGAAAACTTATCATCACGAAGAAAAGACATAGACATACCTGCGTGGACTGACTCGACTATGTATACTGAACAAACTTCAACAGATACTACCAGTTTTACTGATACGACTGACTTCAAAATTAACATTCAATGTAAAACAAATACTCACTGTTCGACACATGAAATCTGCTTGAATGGAGTATGTCAAAGCCCATGTGAGGTGATGCCGAGACCGTGTACAAAGAACTCTTCCTGTAAAGTAATCAACCATGCTGCTGTTTGTATATGCGATGAAGCTGCTGGGGACTTCTGTATCAGAGGTATGCGTAAAATGAATTATTTTGCATACCGTGTAGTACCATACACACACTCTTTGATGTTAAAAAGTTGTTTATATTTATCATCTATATACAACTTTAAGCTGTAAATAAAATTTAAGTATTGCGGTATTTTTATCGGACAAATGTGTTTTAAACTGTATAGTAAACCTATAAATAAACATAATAATATATTTTTGTAAATAGAAACATGCTTAATCTTTTATTCATAATTCATAATATATTAATATACTAATTACTAATGCACGTAAAATAATAGCACCACCGGGGACACCAAAGGCACCAGAGCCATGTCATTCTGATCGGGATTGTATAGAAACAGAAGCCTGTTTTATGGGATGGTGCCAAAATCCTTGTGAATTTGACAAATGCGGTGTCGGTGCTAACTGTCAACCAATAAAACAGAGGCCAATGTGTTCTTGCCCGTTGGGATACGACGGAGATCCAGCTGTCAAATGTGCACCTAAAATATGTAAGCCAAATTAAAACTAATTCTTATAATATTATAACATAATACAATTAATTTTAAATAATGTCTATCAATAATTGCAAATCTAGTTACGAATAATGCTAAACATTATTTACTACATTTACATTTATTTACTTACGCTTTTATACCATAGAATACTATAATACATACACATTAATGTAATAATATATGAAAACATCCTAAAGGAAGCCGAGGGAGGGGGGGGGGGGGTTAAGGGTTAAACGACTTTTTAAAATACAAGAATGTCGTGTGTCGGCGTTAGAAAATCCATCACCCTAATTCGTCCCATTTCGTGTAATTAAGAGACAATTAAGGCAAATTCTCCCTACGATATAAAAACTAAGAAAAAGAAAAAAGAGATACATAGCAGGGGCTAATAAATAAACTATATAGATGCCGAAAAAGCCATGCCGTTTTTCATCAAATATCTTTTTGTTTTAAATGTAATTGTTCACACATTTTGACACATTATTCCGAACTCTTCAATTATAAAATAAGTTATGTATATGCATATTTAATATTAATTGTTTGTATAGCCACGAAAATATATATTACAAGTAATAGACTTTTTACAAAACAGAGCACGATAAATAAGTTTTTTCGGAAGTATACAAATATTATCAATTTCTTTAAAAAAAGCAAGTGACTTCAAACTTTGAGAGGGTAATAAACATGTTTTATTTCTCGGACACGATTGCAATCTCGAGTTACGGAATAAAGCTATATTCAAAATTTTAAGACTAGTTCTTTTGTTATGTAAGTACATAATTCTTGGCGTAAGTAATATTAAACATTTGTTGATATTAAATGATTGTCCAAAAGTACCTACAGGACTTTATTTCCAAGTTAATTCATATCTTGAAAGAGATAAAGCTCGTTGAAACACTTTGTGCCAACGTTTAATGTTAATGACAATCTATTTATAGATAATATTCCCTGTCCATATTAGCAAATTCAGCACTAATGACACTCATTTCGTGTGCATTCATTTGTCTGTCATGCAAATTATGTCATTACAATAATATAATAAGTAAAGTAAAGTAAAGTTACAGCCTATATAGCATAGGCCTCCGCTCATTTCTTAGAGGGTTTTTGGCAAGGAATTGTCCGCCGCGCTGCCCCAATGCGTGTTAGCGAACTTAACATGTCTTCGAAATATTTTTTTTCTTACTTCTCTGACATGCAGGATTCTTCACGATGTTTTCCTTCACCGCCGAGCACGTGGTAAATGAGATGGTTAGCGCTCGCTGTAAATTTCACAGCACGCGGGCAATCCGGGTTCGATTCCCGCTGGCACCAATGAAATTGTTAATAATATAATGTTTAAGAATTTTTCGGAGCATCGTGTTTTGTTTGAAATAAATGCGCAGTAGTATAATAGGTCTATGTTAATAAATGAAATACTATGAATTGAATAGAAAATCAAAATTCTTTAAGCCACGCATATTATGATGGAATGTCCCATAGTATGTAATTACAAATTGAGACAATTGAATCAAATAATCTTTATAACTCGTCTTTATAACATTTGTAACTAAAAAAATACGATAATGATTCGGTAATGATTTGTAATAATAATAATAAATGCGTAAATTAATATTATTTTACGTACTCATGAAATAATAATAATTAATTTAATTGGTAAGTTGTTTTCTAATATTAAATTGCAATATTATTATCAAAAATATTTTTAATATTTTTATTTGAACTTAAAAATAAGGACTTACAAATAACATGAATTCATCTATCGACTCTTGGAGATTCATATTAAACATTATAATACAGTGATATTGCTAAATCTATCTTCTGTTGACTAAGGACCGAGGTCTCTAGACGAGCTAAGAAATGCTTAATATTATATCCGTAGATTCGTATTATATTTTGTGCAAAATATTCTTGAAAACCTAGTATGTCATATCCTTAACTTCTTCTATTTGTAGTAGCTGGCCATTTTTACGTCTTGGTCTTAAGCTTTAATTCAGTAAGCATTTGAATAAAAACATAAGTTGTTGGTTTCCGAGTGCGGTTGTATTGTGACTATACCTGTGTCTCTGATATTGCATCTCAACCTATGTTATCGTACCTTTGTGTTTGCACATACACTTGGGGCACTTACCATAAACGAAATTCGACCTGAAAAAATCATAAAATGTAAATCGGAATTTATTCCGGGTCTTAAAATTGTTATTTGTGTGTAGGTCACTGCACAAATGCTTAACCTGCTAATTAGAAGTCTAGTTCGTAAGTTAAACATCGGAATACAATTGATGATCTTTCACCATAAAGTTTAACAAGATCTAGCTATCTAGATAAATGAAATTGTGAAATAAAATCATAATTAATATTTAATATTGGTTTTTTATCCATATCTTTCATTTGTAAATAAATATACATTTCCTGACGAACCACCTTTTACATATTCTTTAAGATATTCTTTATTTATTTGACACAGTTGGTTGCGTTCGAAATGAAGACTGTTCTTTGACCGAGGCTTGTATAAATAACGCATGTCAACACCCATGTGCTATTCATAATCCATGTGCACCTAATGCTGTATGCATAAACACAAACCATGGCTCAGACTGTAGCTGTGCAGAAGGATTTCAAGGAAATGGATACGTTGGGTGTGTTTCAGGTAAGATATTGAAAACATTATACTGGTTTTTAATACCTTAAGTCAATGTTTAATTATATAATTTGTTCATTAGTTCGGAACCCCACACAATCAGTATGCCAGTACAATGAAGACTGCCCTCCAGACTTACTTTGTGACAGAATGAACAGAGTTTGTATTAACCCGTGTGCTGTCAACAAATGTGGTGACAATGCCGAATGTATCCCAGAAAACCATAGTGTTCAATGTAAATGTGCTGCTGGCTTTACAGGAAACGCCTACTTAGAATGTTATAGAGGTAAGTTAAATTTAAAAGTAAACTGAAGTTTTATCCCACTAAAATTTCAATAACATATTAAATGCTTCATTTTGACAGTACAAGGATGTCGTTCCGACAATGAATGCCTAAACTCTGAAGCGTGTATCAATGGAAACTGTGGTTCGCCATGTAAATGTGGCATAAATGCTGTATGTGACGTTTTAAATCACCGTGCCTCCTGCAAATGTTTACCTGGGTATACTGGTAACCCTGTTATAGGCTGCGAACCACCAATCAATCCTTGTATACCTAATCCTTGCGGACTAAATGCATTATGTGAAAGTGACAATGGCAATCCCATATGTTTCTGTCCTAAAGGCTTAACGGGTAACCCATTCAAGAATTGCAGTAAGTATAATGTCTATTATTATGGTAATATTAAAATTATCATATAGGTACTATAATGATAAAAACGTTTTTTTCTTTTTAGTTCCGGAAGGAAATGAATGTGAACCAAATCCCTGCGGACCGAACACTGGATGTCGAATAATAGACAATAAACCGGCATGTTTCTGTTTACCAAATTACGAGGGTAATCCACCAAGACAACCTTGCAAGCTTCCACAAAATCCTTGTAATCCGTCGCCATGTGGACCTAATACACAATGTACAGTTTTGCCAAACGGATTCTCTAAATGTACTTGTTTGCAAGGTTATGTCGAGAGTCCAAATACAGTCAGAGGTTGTATAGAAGCACGTAATCCATGTGAACCAAACACCTGCGGCGATGGCGCACGTTGTGACCCTAATAGAATTCCTGCTTGTTACTGCCCTGAAAATACAGTTGGAAATCCTTATAAGTCATGTAATCCTTATATTCAGTCAAATGTTCTTTGTCAGCCGGGTCCCTGTGGACAAAACGCAGATTGTTACGTGAGCAATAATAGAGAAATGTGTTTCTGCAAAACTGGTTTTAGTGGAGACCCATACATTGGTTGTGAACATGAAAGAAGTCAGTGTATACCCAATCCTTGTGGACCTCGAGGAATTTGCAACGTTAATTATGATGGTCAAGTTATATGTACTTGTGCTGCAGGCAGCACAGGAGATCCATATGGATTAAGCGGCTGCATTTCACTTGAATGTGAGGTTGACGATGAATGCGAGGCAAATAAAGCTTGCATCGGCTTTTCATGTCGTGATCCGTGTCCCGGAGTATGCGGCCTGAATGCTAAATGCCATGTAGAATCACACCGACCTGTTTGTATTTGTGAAAAAGGATTAATTGGTAATCCATTCGTATGCTGTTTGCCACCTGAAGATCAGAAATCCTTCCGGCCTTGTGACCAAATTCAATGCGGCTTAAACGCTATCTGTCAAAATTTTGGAGATAAAGCTTTATGTTCTTGTCCAAACGGCTTAGTTGGCGATCCGACTATTGAATGCAAACCAGAATGCTTAATGAATTCGGATTGTTCATCCAATGAAGCATGCATTAATGAAAAATGTGTCGATCCATGTTCATTCAAAAATATTTGCGGAATGAATGCAACTTGTGTTTGTACAGATCACACAGTATCTTGTGTGTGCCCAGACGGATACTTTGGGGATCCAAAAATTCAATGCGTTTACCGACGTGAGTATTGTATTATTAAATAACGTGTTTACTTAGATATATGCGTATTTTATCATATAAAACTCAAGTGAAATACAAAATTACAGTCCACCTAACGGTAAATGGCAACTCGCAGATAACTTAACACTTTCTTTGTTTGAATTTGGTTAGAAATGCGTTGTCAACTATGTGAACTAAGATGGAATGCCTCACAACCTGATATTATACATCCTCTTTACCGTTAGAATTAAAGCAGCAGTGCAGGCCCTTTTTTATAGGACAGGGTGACAAATGAGCACACAGTACACCTGATGGTAAGTGGTTGCTGTGGCCCGTAGACATTTACATCTATCTCGATTACGAATCAAATTGCCGATACGTTGTCACCCGTGAAGACTGAGATGGTTGGGAGCAAAATAGGTGCCACTTGCTTACCTATTTTGATTTGCTACCCAAACGGGCTCCAAGGTAGAAAAATAATCTTACCCCCCAGTACGTATTCTTTGTTAAAACCATATATTTTCACAATAAAATTTAAACTATGTTGTTAAATTTCAGCAATTGTAATTACACCTGATAATACAACAATACAACCATGTTCACCAAATCCGTGCAACTCTAATGATCAGTGTGATCCTTATGGTGACCAGATTGCAATCTGTGTATCTTGTGTCGGATCTCAGGATATAAATAATCCAGCGTGTAGACCGGAGTGCGTTCTTAGTTCAGACTGTGAATTTAATAAGGCTTGTTTGAGAAATAAATGCGTTGACCCTTGTCCTGGATCTTGCGGTGTCAATGCAGATTGCTTAGTATACCACCACGATCCAATTTGCCGATGTAGAGACGGTTTTGAAGGAAATCCCTACGAACATTGCAAGCCTACCACTAGTCGTATGTATATTTTTTACACAAATAATTAATGTTCAATGAACTACTTATAAATGTTAACTAAATTGTAATTATTTTACAGCCACAATATATGAAACATGTGATAATATACGATGTGGCGATAACGCCATATGTCAAGATTCGCATGGCTTGCTTACTTGTCAATGTTTGCCAGACTTTTTCGGAAATCCATATCTTTCATGCCGACCAGAGTGTGCTATTAATAGTGACTGTCCGACAAATGCAGCATGTTTCAACAACAAATGTAAATCCCCTTGCAATGATGTTTGTGGTATTGGAGCGTTATGTGAAACTATAAACCACCATGCTGTATGTTATTGTCAGCCTGGTCAAACTGGAGATCCATATGTAAGATGCCAAAATATAATGCCTACTCCACCAGCATTATCTGTCTGTGATCCTTCACCTTGTGGAGCATATAGCCGTTGCCTAGTTTCACCATCTGGATTTGCAGTATGCTCATGTTTGCCTGGACATGGTGGAATGCCTCCTATGTGTCAACCTGAATGTGTAGGTAATTCAGATTGCCCCCAAGAACTGACTTGCGTTAATCAGAAATGTATAAATCCATGTCAAGGTAGCTGTGGAATAGGTGCTACGTGTTTTGTAGTAAACCATAATCCGTTATGTAGTTGTGATCCAGGAAAAACTGGCGACCCATTCGTTGCATGTGCCGAGACTGTAGAAAGTAAAACTCCCACAAAAACACCAACAGGGGATAACCCATGTTTGCCTTCACCGTGTGGACCAAATTCTGTCTGTGAAGTAAGATCTAACCATCCAGTCTGTTCATGCCGTCCAAACTATTCTGGTACCCCGCCATACTGTAGACCAGAATGTATAATAAGTCAAGAATGCCCTTCAAACCAAGCTTGTATCAATGAAAAATGTGTTGATCCATGTAATAACGCATGTGGAAGTAATGCTAAATGCAATGTTGTAAACCATACACCTTTGTGTAGTTGCTTAGAGGGTTTTAAAGGCGATGCCTTTATAGGATGTATGGAAATTTTGACAGACGATACTACACCCTGTAACCCTTCACCTTGTGGAGAAAATACGTTATGTACAATCGTGGGTAACGCTGCCAGATGCTCATGCATACCACCGAATATTGGAAACCCTTATGCTGGTGGCTGCCGACCTGAATGTACTTCAAATTCAGATTGCCCTAATAACCTTGCATGTTTATCAAATCACTGTCGAGATCCTTGTAAAGACTTATGCGGTGTAAACACAGAATGTACTGTCACCAATCACGTTCCTGTATGTTCTTGTTTCAAAGGATATGAGGGTGATCCGTTCTCATCGTGTCGCCAGATTACTAAATCACGTAAGTTTTAATTTTCGATATCTTTTATGAAATATAGTATGTATGTTATAGACCGATTAAATATAAGTGTTTCGTTTCGCATCAAATTTCTTTTTTTTTTTTTTTTTTTTTTTTTATAGAAGAGGGGGCAAACGAGCATGCGGCTCACCTGATGTTAAGTGACTACCGCCGCCCATGATCAACCGCAACACCAGGAGAATTGCGGGTGCGTTGCCGGCCCTTTAGAAAGGAGTAAGCTCTTTTCTTGAAGGTCCCCAGGTCGTATCGGTCCGGAAAAATCGCCGATGATAAACTATTCCACAGAGAGGTTGTACGTGGAAGAAAACTCCTTGTGAAACGTACAGTGGTGGACCGCCAAGCATCCAGATGGTGTGGATGGTATTGGGACGTTTGCCGTGTCGTGCGTTCACGAAATTTGGCGGCTGGGATTAATCCGAACAATTCCTCAGAGCACTCCCCGTGATAGATGCGATAAAATACGCAAAGAGATGCAACATCTCTTCGCAACGCCAGTGAATCGAGCCGATCGGAAAGCACTCGGTCGTCGACGATTCGAGCCGCTCTGCGCTGGATGCGGTCAAGTGGAAGGAGCTGGTACTGGGGAGCCCCAGCCCAGAGATGGGAACAGTATTCCATGTGCGGCCGAACCTGCGCCTTGTAAAGTTGCAGGCGGTGTGCCGGCATGAAATACTGTCCCGCTCTGCTGAGCACGCCAAGCTTTTTAGAGGCCAATTTGGCCTTCCCTTCCAAGTGACCACGAAACTGCACGTCACTCGATATGTCGACGCCGAGGATTCCGATACTGGCTGAGGCAACAAGAGGAGTGCCTTGAAACTGAGGGGATACGACAAAGGGGTTCTTTTTAGCGGTTAACGCGCAAACTTGTGTCTTCTGGGGGTTAAACTGGACTAGATTTAGTCGTCCCCAATCCGAGACTCTGTTCAGCAAAGACTCGACTTCAGACACAAGTTTGTCCCGGCACTCGGAGACGTTTTCCCGAGAAATATTGGCTCGGCCGGTGTAAAGAGCATCACCAGTGCTGTCATCTGCATAGCAATGAATGTTACGGGTATGCAACATATCATTGATATGCAGAAGAAACAGCGTTGGCGATAGCACGCAGCCCTGTGGAACACCAGCATTAATAGGCTTGCAATCGGAGCTTGCACCGTCTACAACGACCTTGATGCTCCGATCTGCAAGAAAGCTGGTGATCCAATTGCACAATTTCTCGGGAAGCCCATAGGAAGGGAGCTTCGAAAGAAGCGCTTTGTGCCAAACCCGATCGAAGGCCTTCGCAATGTCCAAACTAACGGCCAATGCCTCCCCCTTGAACTCTACTGCCTCCGCCCATCTGTGAGTGAGGTAGACCAGAAGATCACCAGCTGACCGACCACGGCGAAAACCGTATTGGCGGTCACTAATCAGCTGGTGATCCTCAAGGTACCTCATAAGCTGGCAGTTTACAATGGACTCCATTGTTTTGGAGAACAAGGAGGTGATGGCGATTGGCCGGTAGTTGGACGGGTCTGAGCGGTCGCCTTTTTTAGGGATCGGGTGGACGAAAGCCGTCTTCCACGATTTTGGGACTACGCCTAGGGAGTAGGAGTACCGGAAAAGACGCGTTAAAACCGGTGCCAACTCTGGAGCACACGTCCTCAGCACAATTGGGGGGATTCCGTCAGGCCCACTCGACTTGTGGATGTCCAGGGAGAGGAGTGCTTTGCGAACCGAGCGCTGTGTGAACTGCACTTCCGGCATGGAGCACTCACACCGCGGGATGGTCGGCGGCGTACTCCCCCCGTCATCGAGAGTCGAGTTAGACGCAAAGAAGGAGCCTAGAAGATCGGCTTTCTCCTTTGCAGTATGGGCCAGTGAGTCGTCCTCCCTGTGCAGAGATGGAAGAGATGGCTGACAGAAATTCCCCTGGACAGACCTTGGCGAGAGACCAGAATGCACGGGTTCCAGAAGGAAGGCGAACTAGTTTCTCGCCAATTCTGCCTATGTGCTCTGACTTTGCCTTGGCAATGACTCTTTTGAAGGACCTAGAGGCGGAATTATACTTCTTTTTTAGAGCGCTGGTGTTTACATCCCGGGACGCTGATGCATCAACCCAGGCTTGGTAGCACTCCTGCTTATAGCATGATGCTATTTTACAGGAGCGACCAAACCATGGCTGAGATTTGCCTCCAATGGGCACCACAGAGGAAGGAATAAAAAGTTCCATACCCTGAAGTACCACATCAGTAACAGAATCCGCAACAACGTTGGGATCATCCGGCGAGAAGCAAACCCGCCCCCAAGGGTAGGATGCAAAGAAAGACCGCATCCCATCCCAATCGGCTGACCTATAGTGCCAAACACGGCGGCAGCCTGCAGAATGCAACCGCGATTTCAGCGTGAGTGGCACAACACTCCGGATCAGACAATGGTCCGAGGAGCCTAAAGGGGCGTCGACGGAAATCTGATATCCGTCCGGGTGAGAGGTCAGCAGAAGGTCCAACAGGGAAGGTGCATGATCCTCCACATCTGGAATCCGCGTAGGCGAAGTAACCAGTTGTGTCAGACCATATGCCAAGGCAAAATCATGAACAGATCTCCCCGCATGATCGGTTAAACGTGAACCGAGCCATTCGGCGTGATGGGCGTTAAAGTCGCCGAGGATCACGATCTCTGCGGAGGGGATCTGCTGTAGCAACGAATCTGCAGCCATTTGGACGTGGTCGAAGAGTCGGTCTGTTTCGGCATTACCGCTGTGGGACCTATAGAGGCACCCGTAGACGCGCGGATGGTCGTCGCTGTCTACGCGTAGCCAAAGGATGGACAGGTCCGAACCTTCAAGTCTGCCGAGGCGTCGAGAACAGATGTCCTCTCTGACGTAAACGCAAACTCCAGCCCGAGGCACAAAGGAGTGTTCCAGTTTGTACCCCGGGTAGGAGAGATACGAAACATCAGCCGGAGAGGACACCTGCGTCTCGGTCAGAAAGAGCAGAGCCGGCCTCGCCGTCTCGAGATGGTAGTGGACGGCGTTTAGGTTGGAGTGAAGTCCCCTGATATTGCAGAAATTCACGGACAGCGTGGCAAGGGTCGCCTTGGTCTTGTTGCTCCGTTTGCCCCGAGCAGTTGTAGTCTTGAGCGGAATTTCGCCCCCCCCAGAATACGCGGGGCAGCCTGAGCACCCACGCTCAGAAGTGGAGAAACATGGTCGTGGATGCTCAGCGAGGGATTCTCCAGGGGTGCTGGTACCCTCCTGGGGTAGTCTATCTTTATTTAATTCCGCTACCATGTTGATGGGGGGGGGGGGGGGATTTGGGCCTCCGGCCACCTGCACTCACCAGACGAAACGCGGAAGCAGAACTTCCACTTCACGCCGGTATTCTGTGAGGTCGTGGTACCACCCCGGTTTGAGCCGGCCCATACGTGCAACAGCAAAGCTGCCGCGTGGCTCTACCACCTAAATAGGTATTAAAAAATTAATTTATATTATTGTCATTCAGACTGAATTTCTATCACGACGGCCCGTCTCAGAGACTAGTCTAGTCTAGACTAGTCGTCTGCGCAGGATAGGATTATATTTCTAGTGCCCGAGTGTACGCGAAAGCACAAGGTAGACTTTCTATCCCCTCACTCTCATTGTCCGATGGGTCGGTAATCCAGACACGATCGGAGAGAGATTCGGCGCAGGACAAACGATTTTATTTGTTTTTTGAGGCACAAGGTTCAAACACCGATAACTTCGTGATTCCGGGCTGCTATAGCAAAATTTATTGATAGAAAAACCCAGTAATTGATTTTGATCCGAGCGGGTTTTCAAACCTAGGAACTCATAATCAATAATTTTCGACCAATCGACCAACGAGCTATTCATATAATTGGGCTTCCGGCCTGCTGCACTCACAGACGAAACGTGGAAGCAGAGCTTCCACTTCACGCCAGTATTATGTGAGGTCGTGGTACCACCCCGGTTTGAGCCAGCTCATACGTGCAACAGCAAAGCTGCCGTGTACAGTAATGTGTCCACATAACTAGAAATATTCTAACATTTATTTCATTATCAACCCGGAAGAGTCCACCGCTAAACATGAGTTTCATCTGTATGAGGGACAAAATTATGTTATTAGAAGCCCCTCTTTATGGGCGTTTGATGATCGCCTTTAACGCTGCCGCCCGTCTCCGGTGAAATCAAAGTATTTTACGTCAAACGTAAATATGATAGTATCTATCGGAAGTCATGAGACAACTCCGGCATTTCCTCCTGGTCGACTCTTACGACAATTCTTGGACAAAATTGTTTGATGGATTCTGTTACGCCGCCTACACACTATACAGTTACAAAAAAAATTAATACAATTTTTTATTGCAGCAATACCGATCAATCCATGTGAACCAACACCATGTGGTCCAAATAGTGAATGTCATGTTGTTGGTGAACGCGCTGCGTGCTCATGTCGTGCGGGATTCCTTGGCACTCCACCTGCTTGTCGCCCTGAATGTGCCGTAAGCTCGGAATGTCCAACGAACAGAGCTTGTATAAATCACAAGTGTCAAGATCCTTGTATTCACAGTTGCGGACTAGATGCACGATGTCACGTGGTTGGACATAATCCGATATGTACATGCCCAGAGCATGTCCCAGAAGGCGATCCGTTCATCAGATGCTACAGAAAGAGTAAGAATTGTAACAATATTTAAAGTTGACCGTTAAGTAATTTTTTGTCATTTTAATTTTCCTTATCTTATAATCTACGTTGCTTCTACCGTGACCCGCACGCGCGGATGCAGAATAACCCATGTTGGATAAAAATTTGGTATAACCTTAAATTATGCGTCAGTGCGTAAGATATGTTCACAACTTCTCCACAAAAGAGTACTTAAATGTTTTTTTAAATTGTTATTTAGTTAAACGTGTTCAATATGTAAAATTTATAAATAAAAAGTTTCGTGGCTAAGTGATTAAAAATTATAACTTCTGCGAATCTTTAGTCAGAAGTTCTTTTCTACCCCGTCTTGCAGCAACTGTGTTCGGAGATGATCGTTTTTAAATTTTTATTGACTAAGCAATTCAAACGAGCGCACAGTCCACTAGATGCTATGTGGATGCTGTGGCTCATAGACCTACATCTATCCTCGATTAAGAATGAAAATGCAGATGCTTTGTCACTTATCACGAATAAGATGGAATGCCTCGTTCCAGTAAAAAGGGTCTTCAGTTCTTTTTTTTCAATTCATTTTACAACCATAATGTAGCCGCAGCAATTAAAAGTAACATCATCACAAAATTGTTTATCAACTTTATTATATTTGTTTTAATACGTAATAATTACTTCTTTAAAACAGATATTACAGTCGTTGCTCCTGATCCGTGCTTATCTTCACCATGTGGACCACATTCGACATGTCGCAACGAACTTGGCCGCGCGGTGTGCGCATGTGAGCCTGGCACGTTGGGCGCTCCACCAACCTGTCGCCCGCAATGTGTTATTAATCAAGATTGCCCTCTCGCTCTTGCCTGCTTCGGCGGTACCTGTGTCAATCCTTGTATGGGTTCGTGTGGTTTCAACGCTCGTTGCAGCGTACAAAATCACCAACCAATTTGTTCCTGCGACGAAGGTTACTCAGGAGATCCATTTGCTGGCTGCAATCAAATCGAAAGTAAGTGCGCTTGCATTTTTACGCAATGTTGGCATGATTTTGTAGTCTTAGTGCACATTGCATGCTTTCAGAGTTTAGTGACTTGTAATAAAATAAATTGTATAAATACGCTTTCAGTCGCAAAAGAAGTACCCCGTCATCCTTGCAACCCGTCACCTTGTGGACCTAATGCCATTTGTCGAGAAAAGAGTGGTGTTGGTTCATGTACTTGTGTAGACGATTTTCATGGAGATCCATATTTAGGCTGTCGCCCAGAGTGTGTTATGAACACTGACTGCGCTGTAGACAAATCATGTTTCAATAATAAATGTGTAGATCCATGCCCTGGGACATGTGGCCAGAATGCTGTGTGTAGAGTTTCCAATCATGCACCTTCTTGTTACTGCTTACCTGGATACAATGGAAACCCTCTTCATGCATGCACTTCTATTATGAGTAAGAATTTTCTTTCTTTTTCTTTCTTATTATCTTTCTATTATTTCATATTTCTTAAGTTTTCCTTATATTATCTATCATATTTACTTCAGCTCCTTCGGAACCAATTGATCCGTGTCACCCCACACCTTGCGGACCTTATAGTAAATGTCGTACGTTTAACGGGCATGCCGTTTGCACATGCCTCGATATATGCGTTGGCTCACCGCCTAATTGTCGACCTGAATGTATCGTTAGTTCTGATTGTCGATCAAATAAAGCATGTATAAGTCAAAAATGCCAAGATCCCTGTGAGGGTATGTGTGGAGTGAACGCACAGTGTCAAGTCGTGAACCATAATCCCATATGTTCTTGCCAAAGAGGATACACTGGGGATCCCTTTGTTTATTGCTACTATGAAGAAAGTAAGTTACAAATAATTTGAAAACGTATACTTTAATATTATTTTTTTTAAACGCAAGATAAAATTGGATTTTCTTTTAACAGAACAAATGACACCTATTGATAATTGCTTACCGAATCCTTGCGGTCCGCATTCACAATGCAAAGACCGAAATGGAGTACCCGTTTGCTCTTGTTTGGATAATTATGTGGGACGACCTCCCAATTGTAGACCCGAGTGTGTTATAAGCGTTGAATGCCCGAGTAATTTAGCTTGTATATCCGAAAGATGCAGAGATCCATGCCCAGGTTCTTGCGGTATTCATGCTACGTGCATTGTTGTTAATCATGTACCGATGTGTACTTGCGAACAAGGATTTACTGGAGATCCTTTTGCAGGATGTTCTACTATATTATGTAAGTTAAAAAATTTATAAAAAATTTGTTTGCCGTATCCGACACAAAAACTGTAAAAATCGTTTACTTTTAGCTATCGAACCACAACAAGAAAGCCCTTGCTCGAGATCACCTTGTGGCGCTAACGCTATATGTAAAGAGAGATATGACGCGGGTTCATGTGTTTGCCTTCCCGAATATTATGGAGATCCGTATGTGGAATGTAGACCAGAATGTGTTTTAAATTCCGATTGTCCTAAGAATAAGGCTTGTACAAATAACAAATGCAAAGATCCATGCCCGGGAGTCTGCGGAATGAACGCTGAGTGTAGAGTCAATAATCATGCTCCTTCTTGCAATTGTCTTCCCGGATACGAGGGAAACCCATTTACGTCTTGTTATTTAAGTATGATTTTTACTATAAACGTTCGTTATATAAAATAAAATAAATACATAAGTCGTTCTTTTAAAACATAATTATTTTTAGGCGTGGAAAGACCTGTTGATCCTTGTTCACCTTCACCTTGCGGACCATATAGTTTGTGTCGAGTAAGCAACGGTTATGCAATCTGCTCTTGCCAAGAAGATTATTTTGGTTCTCCACCTTTATGTCGTCCAGAATGTATGGTCAGTAGCGACTGTATGCCAAATAAAGCATGTGTCAACCAGAAATGCATAGATCCTTGTAATGGAGCATGTGGCAACGCCGCCAAATGCACAGTTGTTAATCACAATGCACTTTGTAGTTGCCCCAAAAATTATATCGGTGATCCCTTTATTCAATGTTCATATGATCAACGTAAGTGCTTAAATTTTATAAAGAATACTAAAACACTTAACATACATTTAAATCTGAATATAACACCTACTAAACTGACGTTTTGTTATACTTTGTATATGTTTAAATATTACAATTAAATTTTTAAACGAATACTAAAAGCTAAACATAATAAATCTAAAATAACCGAATCAAATTAAAGTAACAAATGGATTTTAGGACCGGAACCAAAACCTTCAGGTAATCCTTGCATTCCATCACCCTGTGGACCAAATTCACAATGTCGCGTAGTAGGCGAAACTCCAGCATGCTCCTGTTTAAGTGGTTATATAGGGCGAGCACCAAACTGTCGTCCAGAATGTATATATGATGAGGAATGTCCTAGTAACCTTGCTTGTATCCGTGAAAAGTGTATGAATCCATGCGCAGGATCTTGTGGATCAAATGCTGAATGTGTCGTTATTTCTCATAAAGCAATTTGTCATTGTAAGGAAAGCTATACGGGTGATCCATTTAACGGTTGTTATTTCATAGGTAAGTCATAATTTATCGATATTGTGTATATGAAAAAACCACACATTGAGAACTAATACTTTTATTATTCAGTCACAGTAACTAGTGAAGATGAGACGAATCCTTGTAATCCATCTCCTTGTGGACCAAATGCTTTATGTAAAGAAAAAAATTCTGCCGGGTCATGTACATGCCTACCAGGATATTTCGGAGATCCCTATTTAGGATGTCGTCCAGAATGCGTCACAAACAACGACTGTCCCTTAAACAGAGCATGCTCGAATAATAAATGTATCGATCCTTGTCAAGGAGCCTGTGGCAAAAACGCACGCTGTAACGTGGCGCATCATACACCGATGTGTTTCTGTATCGATGGTTATGAAGGGAATCCTGTAATATCATGCCACCTACAGAGGAGTCGTTAGTATTTTTTCTTCAGTTGAGTCACAAATGATTTTTTGATAGTTTATTTTACGTCGAAATGAATTATTTAATTTTATTTTAGCAACCGTGGCTGATGAAAATCCATGTGTACCGTCACCTTGCGGTCAATACAGTCATTGTAAAATAGTCGATAACCACGGAGTATGCTCATGCATAGAAGGTTATGTAGGTTCGCCACCAACGTGTAGACCAGAATGCGTAACCAGTACGGATTGCCCGCAACATCAAGCGTGTTTACAACAAAAATGCAAGGACCCTTGTCCAGGAACTTGCGGCGTCAATGCACGTTGCCAAGTTATAAACCACAATCCAATATGTACATGTAAAGCGGGATTCACTGGTGATCCATTTGTAACTTGTCAGTTAGAGAAAAGTAAGGATATAAAATCTAATAAAATAAAACCAATTTGTGTTTTTATTCAAATTATTTCATGCATGTTTTTCATTTTTATATCACAATCTATAAATTCTTTTTCTTATTCTCTTTTAGCTTTATACTCTACTTTATTTCTAATGTACTTCTTTTTTCTTAGAACCTATCTTTATGGGACCTAAAGGAAATCCTTGTGTACCTTCACCGTGCGGTTCATATTCTCAATGTAAAGTTGTCGACGAAGCGCCTGCATGCTCATGCTTACCGAATTACGTTGGTATTGCACCCAATTGTAGACCTGAATGTTCTATCAATGCTGAATGCCCTGGTAATCTTGCATGCCAAAATGAGAAATGTGTAGATCCATGTCCGGGGTCTTGCGGTTTCAACGCCGAATGTTCTGTTGCAAACCATGTAGCCTTATGTAATTGTGTACCTGGACATACGGGTGATCCATTTAGTGGATGTTCTATAATTGAACGTGAGTTTTGATATTATATACACATATAAAAGAAAGAACGAGATATGTGCCGTTATAAAATAGATGCTTGTGCCAATTTAATATTAAGGTTGTGTTGGAATTATTTTTATAATAATTTTGTATTACGGAATTGTATCATACATAAGAAGATACATACACACACCCACAGACATTGACATCCAATTATTGAAATCGTGTCAAATCTTTTTGTTACATTATACGATTCTCCCGGACGAGAACGAGAAAACTAAATATCTCTTTCTTTCTAATAAAACGAAAAATTGAATATAACAGACTATTTTAATTGAAAACATATTACAGATACATCTGAACCTCCACCAAATCCTTGTAATCCTTCTCCTTGTGGTGCTAATGCCGTGTGCAAAGAAAGAAACGGTGTCGGTGCGTGTTCATGTCTACCAGAATATTTTGGAGACCCATACACAGGATGCAGACCAGAGTGCGTGTCAAATTCTGATTGCGATCGTAATAAGGCTTGTACAAATAACAAGTGCAAAGATCCGTGCCCAGGTACATGTGGTATCAATGCTGAATGTAGAACTGTGAACCATTCACCTACGTGTACTTGCCTCACAGGATATACCGGCAATCCGCTCATTAGATGCGAGGAAGAAAGTAAGTCAATTGAAGTTTTTGTTAATCAACGTTTATATAAACGTTTTTCAGAGCTTATACAAATATTTTTACACTACCAATTTTTCAGTAGCATTAACGTCTACTTTTTTCAGAATTAAATATACCTCAAACAGATCCTTGCCAGCCATCGCCCTGCGGGCCAAACAGTTTATGTCGTGCTATTAATGGTCATAGTGTGTGCACATGCGAAATCGGTTACATCGGCACCCCACCATCATGTCGTCCTGAATGTATCGTTAGCTCCGAATGCCCGCAGGATAAGGCCTGCGTAAATAAAAAATGTACAGATCCATGTCCGAACACTTGTGGACTTAACGCACGGTGCCAAGTTATAACTCACAATCCGATTTGCAGTTGTATAACAGGTTATACTGGCGATCCGTTTACAGAATGTATAGAAGAACAGAGTAAGTACTTTAAATCTTCAATACTTGTTACAATCATATTATATAAACTAACGAAATATTTATTCACCAAATATTACTAATGTATAATATAATATAACAACCATGGCAAAATTTTATACCAAGCGTAAGGCAATATTACTAAAATAAATATTATATCAATGATTTTTCATAAAACAATCTCTTTTAGGACAAGTAGATCATATTAATCCCTGCGTACCGTCACCATGCGGACCAAACTCTGAATGCCGTGTTATAAGCGATCAAGCAGCCTGTTCTTGTTTACCTAACTATATAGGAAGGGTACCAAATTGTAGACCAGAGTGTACTATTGATGCAGAATGCCCTAGCAATACAGCTTGTATTAACGAACGTTGTAAGGATCCGTGTCTAGGAGCTTGTGGAGGAAATGCCATCTGTTTAACGGTGAATCACAAGCCTGTCTGTAGTTGTCAGCAAGGATTTACTGGAGATGCAATCAGTTCCTGTGTTCAAATTATGACTCCTAGTAAGTATGACTGCAAAAATATTTTTTTTTCTAATTACACTCCAATATTAATTTTTTTATCCCTTGCCTCAATTATAGCAACTGAAAGAGCAAGTCCCTGCACTCCATCTCCTTGTGGCCCCAACGCTGAATGTCGTGAATACAATGAAGCTGGTGCATGTTTCTGTTCCCAAGGCTATGAAGGCGATCCCTACAGTCCATCTGGATGTCGACGAGAATGTGAAAATAACGACGACTGCCCCTTGAACTTAGCCTGCACAAGATTTAAATGTATCGACCCGTGCCCAAAAACATGTGGACATTTGGCAGAATGTACAGTTGAAAAACACGTTCCTGTTTGTTCTTGCCCACCTGATCATACAGGCGATCCATTCTTCCGCTGCTTCAGAGTAGTAACTGAACGTAAGCGCATTATTTTATTTAATATTTTGTTAACATATAACATTTTACTGGCAGACATTGCTTAAAATATTTATAACTTTTTTCAGCTCCACCACTAAACCCTTGTGAACCAACTCCCTGTGGTCCTAACAGTCAATGCAGACAAGTCAATATGCAAGCTGTTTGTTCTTGTCTTCCGAATTATATTGGGTCACCGCCATCATGTAGACCTCAATGTGTTGTGAATAGTGAATGTGATACATCTAAAGCATGCATAAATCAGAGGTGTGACGACCCTTGTCCAAACACTTGTGGCTTGAAAGCTCACTGTCTAGTAAAGAATCATAACCCCATTTGCACGTGTCCAGCGGGTATGACCGGTGATCCTTTCACTGTTTGCTACAGTAAGTATCAACGGTGATGAGTTTGTTTCTAAAGGGCTAATAAAAGATTTTTTTAATAATAATGTTTACATATATTTCAGATATTCCACCAACAACTGAAAGTCCTTCTTGCACCCCATCTCCATGTGGACCTCACTCACGTTGTCAGTTGCTAGCAAGTGGACCAGCATGCTCTTGTTTACCTGGTTATGTAGGCTCACCACCATCTTGCCGTCCTGAATGTACAATTAACTCTGAGTGCCCTGCTTCTTTAGCATGTGTTCGACAAAAATGTGAAGATCCTTGTCCAGGTTCTTGTGGAGTTGAAGCAAATTGTCACGTTTTGAATCATGTAGCAGTGTGCGTTTGTAACGAGGGATTTACTGGTGATCCATTCTCAAGATGTACACCTATTATTCAAGGTAATCTTTTTATTATTTAATAGCCTATATATATATATATATGTGTTATTTTTAACTATGCAGTGGCAGTGTAAAAATATCCACTACCACATATCCGTCTATGTCGTAAGAGGCAACGGGGGAACTAAACGGAAGACAGGCAGTGTCATCTTCCTAATAACACAAAATTATAAAAACTGCGATTGCTAACCAACCTGCCAACTGTGGCAACTATGGTATATACAGGGTCGTATCAATGGCACACACCGCCGACCATCCCGCGGAGTGAGTGCTCTATGCAGGATGTCCTGTTTATCCAACGCTCAGTGCGCAGAGCACTCCTCTCCCTGGACGTCAACAAGCCGAGTGGGCCGGATAGCGTCCCTCCTATTGTGCTGAAGACGTGTGCTCCGGAGTTGGCATCGGCTTTAACGCGTCTTTGCCGGTACTCCTACTCGCTCGGCGAGGTCCCGAAATCATGGAAGACAGCCCTCGTGCACCCGATCCCTGAAAAAGACAACCACTCCGATCCGTCCCACTATAGCTATAGGCCTATCGCCATCGCCTCCTTGTTCTCTAAAATAATGGAATCCATTATTAACAGTCAGGTCAATCGTGTACAGTGTGTAAGATATAATAAATAAATGGATTGATGTATTTATTTGTGACTGGTCCTTAAAAATGTATCAAAAATTTAATTTAAAAGGTGAAAATATTTTTGTTACAGCACCAACAACCTCTAGTCCGTCGGATCCTTGTAATCCTTCTCCATGTGGACCTAACGCACAGTGCGACAATGGCTTCTGTACGTGTATACAAGATTATAGCGGTAATCCATATGAATCATGTCGACCAGAATGTACTGGAAGTCAAGAATGTCCTAGGGATAAAGCGTGCTTTAGAAACAAATGCAGAGATCCCTGTCCTGGAGTTTGTGGTCAAAACGCAAAATGTGACGTTATAAACCATATACCAACCTGTTCTTGTATGAGTGGCCACACTGGCAATCCATTTACTCACTGTCAACCGACAATAATTGTTGAATATGATGAAAATCCATGTCGGCCATCTCCGTGCGGTCCTAACAGCATTTGCAGAATAAATGATAATGCAGCGGTATGCGCTTGCATTGAAGGTTTCCAAGGATCTCCTCCAGCTTGTAGACCAGAATGTGTCGTGAGCTCTGAGTGTCCTGCAACGAAAGCTTGTGTTAACCAGAAATGTATTAACCCATGTATTAATGCATGCGGTATATCAGCTCGCTGTGAAGTTATCAATCACAGCCCTATTTGCAGCTGTAATCCAGGACAAACTGGCGATCCATTCAACAGTTGTTACGATGAAATGATCCCATCAAAACCAGTAGATGCTTGTAACCCTTCACCATGTGGGCCAAACTCTTTATGTCTGGAACGAAATGGCAAAGCTGACTGTAAATGCGTCGATGACTACGTTGGCCAGCCTCCAAACTGTAGGCCAGAATGTGTCATTAATCCAGATTGTCCATCAAATCAAGCTTGCGTGAGAAATAAATGTATTGATCCATGTCCGGGTTCATGTGGAGTAGATGCGGATTGTATCATAGTGAGCCATACAGTATCATGTACATGTCGAGAAAAGTACACAGGAAATCCTTTCTTACAATGTATACCGCAAAATGGTAAATAAATGATTATAAACATAATAACCGTAACATTCTTGTTACTGAAAGAAATTTTAATAATTTCACATTCACATTTAATTATTTTTAATATTTTTTTCAGACGCTGTAGAAAACCCATGTGATCCGTCACCATGTGGAGCGAATGCTATTTGCAGTCAAAGAGATAACGCTGGTGCGTGTTCTTGTTTAGAAGGGTATTATGGAAATCCATACGATGGTTGTCGACCTGAGTGTGTTCTCAGTTCTGACTGCTCAGCCGACAAATCATGTATCAAAAATAAATGCACAGACCCCTGCCCAGGCATTTGCGGGTCCAACGCTGAGTGCGCCGTAATCAATCACGTGCCTTCCTGTGCATGCATCAAGGGTTATGCCGGTAACCCGTTTGTACAATGCAACCCAATCAAACCACCGCATGAAATAAGACCATGTAATCCATCTCCATGTGGACCAAATAGCGTGTGCAGAGAGAATGGAGAACTTGCCTCCTGTGAATGTCTCCCTGATTACAGAGGAGCGCCTCCCAATTGTCGACCTGAATGCACAGTAAGCAGCGAATGTCCATCGGATCGTGCATGCCATAAGCTTAAATGTGCTGATCCATGCAGAGGAACATGTGGCATTGGAGCCCATTGTCAAGTTATAAATCATAGTCCTCTGTGTAGCTGCCCCGCGGGTACTAGTGGTGATCCATTTAGCAAATGCCTAGAAATTGAAAAAAGTGTGATAGAAACAAACGCGCAACCATGCAGGCCGAATATGTGCGGACCTTACAGTGAATGTCGACCAGTCAATGGACAACCTTCATGTTCTTGCATAGTTGGCTATCTAGGTGCTCCACCCAACTGCCACCCAGAATGTCTTGTGAACACAGATTGCCCGTCACACTTGGCATGTATAGCAGAAAAATGTACTAATCCTTGTGAAGGTTCATGTGGATTCCGAGCGGAATGTCGCGTCCAGGATCACATTCCGATTTGCAGTTGCCCAACAGGATATTCGGGTGATCCTTTCATTCAATGCTCGGAAGTTATAGGTAAGTTAATTCTTTCAGAACATACGCAAGCAAACTGAGCTAATTAACTATTTTATTTCCACTAGAGATATATAGTAGATACAATCAATATATTTAAATGTTAATGAAACCATGATTTATTTAAATTGTCCGTAGAAATAATGTGTAAATAATAATAACTCATGATAATAATATGTTTTATTAATTAAATCTACAAATCACTTTCATAAGTAATAAAATACGCAAGAGTAATTTTGTCGGTGAGCATTAGAAAATTAGTTGCAATAGCCTTCTTTTAATTTTGATATATTTATTATTCCGGAATTATTAGCAATCCTGTACCAGATATGCTAAGCCAATCTCTTCTTAAACTAACAATATTTAGAAAAAATAATTTAATTTCTTGTTTTAACTTTTTAGTTCAAGACGTACAAGAAAATCCTTGCAATCCGTCACCTTGTGGAAGCAACGCTATATGCGATGAAGGGGCGTGTACTTGCGCTCCTGGATACTTTGGTGATCCTTACCAAGGATGCAGACTAGAATGTAGTACTAATGGTGAATGTTCTCCTACCCGCTCATGTCAAGGAGGAAAGTGCGTAGATCCATGCCCTGGAACGTGCGGCACAAATGCTCTGTGTTCTGTAAACAACCATATTCCATCATGCTCATGCCCACCTAGCATGTCAGGAGATCCGTTTTCATTTTGCACTGAGATAGCTCTATCAGGTAAAAACAACTAAATATTCTATGTAAGCTTTTTTATACCCTTGGCACTGTTTAAAATAAAATCCATTTAAATAATACAATCTCAAGATTTCTTCCTTAAGTCTATTCTTCTTCATTAGTACTTTAAATTTTATTTTTGGACATTAGCCTTTCTGCCTGATGATATTCGGTAAATAATTTCTTTACAAGTAGGTAAAATAAAAGTTTTATATTTTTATTTATAGCGGCACCATGTTCCCCGTCACCTTGCGGTCCGTATAGCGAATGCACGGTGAGTCCAAACGGTGTAGCGGCTTGTTCCTGCCGTCCTGGCCACTTTGGCTCCCCTCCATCTTGCCGTCCAGAGTGTCTCGTGAGCTCGGATTGTAAACTGCAGTTGGCATGTATAGACCGGCGATGTCGTGATCCTTGTGAAGGTGCGTGCGGCCGCGGCGCGCGGTGCCGAGTAGTTGCGCACTCGCCCATATGCACTTGCAACGATGGTTACACTGGAGATCCTTTCACTTACTGCTATTTAGCGCCGTGTAAGTAATTTACATATTATAATAATTTTCCTTTACATTAAACACAAGGACAATAAAATCATATTCAAACTTTATTTTTAGCTCCGCCCTCTGCGCCTATTGATCCTTGTCAACCATCACCGTGTGGACCTAATTCTATATGTCTAAGCTCTGGGGAAATGCCTGCGTGTAGTTGTCAACCTAACTTCATCGGCTCACCACCAAACTGTCGACCAGAGTGCACAATAAGCGCTGAATGTCCAGCTGCGCTTGCCTGTGTAGCGCAACGTTGCAAGGACCCGTGTCTGCAGGCATGTGGTCCTCGAGCTATCTGCTCAGTGATCGATCATCGAGCAACTTGTGCTTGTGAACCTGGTCTAGAAGGCAATCCGTTCGAGGGTTGTTCTCAACCTAAAGGTAAGGAAAAACACCGTCAACGCTGTTTACATATTAGTGCGTACGATATACGAATTTCAAGTTTGTCTGGAAAAATAGCACTTAAGGTTTTGATGTAAATTTTATGATAAGAGCAGGGGTATGACAAGAGCAGGGGTTCTGTAACAAAATATATATAAAAATAACATTAAAAAAACATTATTCATTGAAAGTTTGCATTAACCCTATGCTTAAGCTAAGCGTGATTTATCATGCATAAAATATGAGCTTATGTTAAAAGAATAAAAAAATATTTGAAGTCACGCCTCACACGACTTACTAATGTCAAAAGAATGGTGCTGTATGAGTGTTCACACTTTAGGACTGAGTGGTAACCATGCCTACCGCTTGGTTTGTAGGTGTTGATACTTCCACAGTTTCTATTCTTAAATGCTTAAATATTAAAACAAGGCCTTTGGACCAGGATGGTGAGATGTCATTTTAATCATCTAGAATTTTAAATGCTTTCAGAAGGGACGTAACATGTATAATAACTATTTATGTGAAATTAATGCCTTTTGCTTATGACCGGAGCACGCGGAGATAACACAGCACTTACAGTTAGCTTGGACCGTTTGCTGTGCCGGCCGCTTTTTGATAGTGCGGCTAACGATAGCGACGTCGTCGTCGGATTAAAGAATCACTAAACGTCATCGTGGCAGATAGCTTCAACTAACGCTTCGGACCAAGGAAGTGCTTCTACGGTGGTTTATTCAATTTATAGGTAAGTGAATTCATTGTTCTTCTAAAATATTTCAGTTCCAACAAAGACTGAGTACTTAAATCCATGCGAACCGTCACCCTGCGGTCCAAATGCACTTTGTAAAGTAGATGGAAAAGCTGGATCATGCTCATGCCTACAAGATTATTTTGGTGATCCATATCAAGGGTGCAGGCCAGAATGTTTGGCAGATTCTGATTGTCCCTTAACCACAGCCTGCAATAGAAATAAATGTATGGATCCATGTCCTGGAGTATGCGGACAAAATGCAGATTGCTACGTAACGAATCACAAGCCTCTGTGTAACTGTAAGAGTGGATACACTGGTAACCCTCTTTCTTTATGTTTGCCTATACTAGGTAAGTTTTTACAAACTCAAACCTTTATAATAATATTCAAACTACGGAAGTCTTAAACCATTATTGTTTTTCGGTTTCAGAAAAAGATATTGCCATATTTGACGTTTGTAATCCATCACCATGTGGAGCAAATGCGATCTGTAAAAATGTATATGATCAGCCAGTTTGTTCATGTTTACCGAACTATGTTGGATCTCCACCAAATTGCAAGCCAGAATGTATGGTTAATTCTGAATGTAGATCTAACAGAGCTTGTATTAATCACAAATGTGTCAATCCATGCCCTACTCCGTGTGGTCGAAATACAGAATGTAAGGTTATAAATCATAGTCCAGTGTGTTCATGTCGAAGAGGATATTCCGGAGATCCTTTTACAATTTGTAGTTTAATATTACGTAAGTACATTTAACTATATTTTTACTTTGCGAATGAGAATTTTATTGAATTCGAGTTTTTAATTTTATTTATTTGTTTGTTTGTTTTTCTAGAAACATCCCCATCTGTAGCTGCACCCTTAGATCCGTGCTTACCATCTCCTTGCGGCATTTATGCGGAATGTCGCAATAACAATGGATTGGCCTCTTGTTCATGTTTACCATCTTATATTGGTTCCCCGCCCTATTGTAAACCAGAATGCGTAGTTCATTCAGATTGTTCTAGTGACTTAGCATGCATTGCTGAGAAATGTAGAAATCCATGTGAAGGATCGTGTGGGTTATACGCAAAATGTTTTGTCAACAACCATATTCCAGTCTGTTTGTGCCCTGATGGTTTCATGGGAGATCCATTTAGAGAATGCACTCCTAAACCACTTGAAGGTATATTACCTATTATATTTAATTGAAATTATACATATCGTTATACGTTAAATTACAAATGTTTATTATTTTATTCCAGATACTAAACAACCTGTTGCAATAGATCCTTGTCGACCCAGTCCATGTGGTTCAAATACTATATGTAAAGATGGTATATGTTCGTGCGAAGAAGGCTATCACGGTGATCCATATTTAGGATGCCGGCCTGAATGTATATATAACTCAGATTGTCCGCAGGATATGGGTTGCCAACGTAATAAATGTGTAAATCCATGTATTGAGACATGTGGTCGAGACGCAATCTGTAACGTAATAAATCATACGCCAATGTGCTCTTGTCCAAAAGGAATGAGCGGAAACGCTTTTGTTGAATGCCGACCTTTATTTGGTAAATTTATTTATTCAATGTATTATTTCTATAATTTTAAACCGTATATTTACTGGGGAATAAACTAGAGCATGGTCAACATCGTCTTCCTAATAACAACCGGAAAATAAAAAATGCCCTAATGCTGGCTACACACTACGCATACATGTACACACATACAATAATAATAGTAATAATACCAGACCTACAAATTTAATAAATATTTTTGAGTATTTATTTCATTATACTTATGACATCATGTCAAACAGAAGTGACTTATTGACAACTCTTTATTTTAGTTCTTGCGCAAAACCCATGTAATCCAACGCCATGCGGACCAAATAGTCAATGTCATCAATCCAATGGGCAAGCAGTATGCTCCTGCATACCGGGTTTCAAAGGTAGCCCCCCAACATGTAGACCCGAATGTGTTGTAAGCCTTGAGTGTCCTTTTAAAGAAGCCTGCAACAATCAAAAATGTGTAAATCCGTGTATAGGAGCATGCGGAGTTGCTGCTATATGTGATGTTATCAATCACAATCCAATTTGTACATGCCCACCCTCATTCACGGGCGATCCATTTGTACAGTGCACTGTAATCGGTAAGTTTTTTGTTTCTATTCTTTTCTCAATATTAATTTAAATGATTAAATGTAACTAGGGATTTAAACTTTTTTCAGTTGAAATGGCGCCTAGAGTTGACCCCTGTGAACCATCGCCATGCGGACCTCATTCAGTTTGCAAAATTAGGGCCAATAGTCCAATATGCGCTTGTCTGCCTGGATATAAAGGGTCCGCCCCGAACTGTCGACCAGAATGCATAAGTAACAGCGAATGTGATAACCATTTGGCTTGTATTAATCAAAAATGCAGTGACCCATGTATTGGAAGCTGTGGATCTAACGCCGAATGTAAGGTTGTCAGTCACTCGCCTATGTGCATATGCCAACCGGGCTACACTGGAGATCCATTCTCATACTGTAGTCCATTGACTATCGTCGATTTTACCGAAGTCCTAAATCCGTGCAGCCCCAGTCCATGTGGTTCAAATGCAATTTGCAGAGAAAAGAATGGTATCGGCGCTTGTACTTGCTTAGAGGGATATTCCGGCAACCCATATGAATCGTGTCGTCCTGAATGCGTAGTCAATACCGACTGTCCTTTAAACAAAGCATGTGCTAGAATGAAATGTGTTGACCCTTGTCCGGGAACATGTGGCTCAAATGCTATATGTCAAGTAAATAATCATTTACCCAATTGCTTGTGTCAGGTTGGTTATACAGGAAATCCTTTCAGCCACTGTGTTATAATGGAAGAACGTGAGTATGAATTTAATTTTGACTAAATAAGATTAAATAAGTTGATAACTTTAATTTACTTATTTATATTCATTTTAGCTCAAATTGCACAAAACCCGTGCAGTCCATCTCCATGTGGGCCAAATAGTCAGTGTAAAGAAATTAACGGTCAGGCAGTATGCTCATGCTTATCAAATTTCGTTGGATCGCCTCCTAACTGTCGTCCAGAATGTGTAGTGAGCTCGGAATGCCCCGCAAATTTGGCTTGTTTAAATCAAAAGTGCTCAGATCCTTGTATAGGAAGTTGTGGAGAAAATGCAAACTGTAATGTTATCAACCATAGTCCTATCTGTGTATGTAAGCAAGGCTTAACTGGAAATCCATTTACAAAATGTTATCCAATAAAAAGTAAGTAAAAATTACTGAAGGAGATTGATAAACAATTTTATATTTATTGTTAAATATTGTTAATATTTCCCTGTTTCAGTATCTTTGCCGCCAATTAGTTCAGCAAACCCCGATCCATGTTTACCATCTCCTTGTGGTGTATATGCGGAATGTCGAAATATAGGAGATGCGCCTTCTTGTGCCTGTAAATCTGGTTATGTGGGTAATCCGCCTAATTGCAGACCAGAATGCACATTGAACTCCGAATGTCCTAGTAATCAAGCATGTATCAACGAAAAATGTCGCGATCCTTGCCCAGGTGCTTGTGGTTTAAATGCTCAATGTAATGTTTTTAATCATATCGCCCAATGCAATTGCCTAGAACAACACACTGGAGATCCGTTTGTACAATGTCAACGTGAAATACAGAAAGATGGTAAACATTACTTTTAAAATTTACAAGATTAATATTTATAAGTATTTGTAGTACATATTACAATTATCAATTTATGTTTTCAGAGGTGTACAGTGAAATCGACCCTTGCAATCCGTCACCATGTGGTTCGAATGCTGAATGCTATGGTGATGGTGAATGCAAGTGCTTACCTGAATATCAAGGCGATCCTTACTTTGGCTGCCGTCCAGAATGCCTGATGAGCTCTGATTGCCCACCGAATAAAGCGTGTGCCAAAAACAAATGCATAGACCCATGCATCAAAGCATGTGGAAGAGGAGCAATATGTAACGTTTTTAACCATGTGCCTATGTGCACTTGCGCTCAAGGTTACTCTGGCAACGCGTTCCTTGAATGTAGACCATTTACTGTACCAGAAATTGTAAATCCTTGCAATCCCAGTCCATGTGGACCAAACAGTCAATGTAGAGATATAAACGGCCAAGCCATTTGTACATGTTTACCGGGATATCAAGGTGCACCTCCAACGTGTAGACCAGAATGTATATCGAGTTCAGAATGTGCTCTTGACAAAGCGTGTTCCAACCAACGCTGTATTGATCCTTGTAAAGGAAATTGTGGCTCTAGTGCTATTTGTCAAGTGATAAACCATAATCCAATATGTTCTTGTCCATCAGGATTAACTGGTGATCCCTTCACTAGATGTGTATTGCAAGGTTTGTATTTTTAATTTGGGAATGTATTTTATCGTTCACTACAGTTATGAAAATTAAGTTAATCATTTTTTTATTTCAGCTACTGAGGTACCACCATATACTAATCCTTGCGAACCCTCACCTTGCGGTCCTAATTCCATTTGTAAAGAAATAAATGGATCTCCTTCGTGCGCTTGCCTCGACGATTACACAGGAAGTCCCCCAAATTGTCGCCCAGAATGTATAGCAAATTCTGAATGCCCAAATCAATTGGCATGCATTAATCAGAAATGCAAAGACCCATGTCCTGGAACATGTGGTACAGGAGCGGAATGCAAAGTAGTAAGCCATTCTCCACAGTGCATCTGTCAGCCTGGTTATACAGGAGATGCGTTTATAGAATGCAAAATTCTTGATGTTCAGTTAAGACCATGCTCACCGTCACCGTGTGGACCAAATGCTGTTTGTAAAGAATTAAGAGGAGCAGGCTCTTGTGTATGTTTACCAGATCATATAGGCAACCCTTATGAAGGTTGTCGTCCTGAGTGCGCCGTTAATTCAGACTGCTCGATCAACTTAGCCTGCATACAGAATAAATGTAAAAATCCTTGCATCAATGTTTGTGGAAGAAATGCTGTTTGCAACGTTGTCAATCACACACCAAAATGTGAATGCTTAGAAGGCTTGACTGGAAGTCCTTATCAAGAATGTCACGAGATAAAACGTTAGTCTCTCAATTTATATTATACTTACAATAAATTAAATAAAAGTTATGATTTTATATTAATTATTTAGATTTCATACGTAATAAGAATAAATATATTTTCAGAATTACCCGCGGAGCAAACTAATCCTTGCAATCCGTCTCCATGTGGTCCAAACAGTATTTGTAAAGAATCCAATAATCAGGCATTATGTACGTGCAAACCTGAATACTTAGGTTCACCACCGTCATGTAGACCTGAGTGTCTTGTAAGCTCAGAATGCTCCCAACAAACAGCATGTATAAATCAAAAATGCAAGAATCCTTGTGAAGGAGTATGTGGAAAAAACACTGAGTGCAGAGTTATTAATCACAGTCCAGTTTGCTCATGTCGACCACAACACACTGGTGATCCCTTCAGTCATTGTTATAAAGGTAAGAAACATCTCTTTTGAATGATAAATAGATTGCACATAATTTTGTGATAAATATTTCTAATAAGCTGAGAGAATATTTAATTTAATTTGAGTTTGTAAATGAATTCCTTAATACAGCTAAGCAACTATATATAATAGTTGTTATAATTTTTATTCTATGTATAATAATGAGTTTTAATATAATATAATAAAAAATAATTTAACAACGACGTATTTCGAAATCTATCAATCAAGTCGCTCTTTATCTAATAAAGGTCAAAAGCAAGTAAAAAGAAAACAGAAACATGCAAATATACAAACTAACAGCATAAATACCTTCATACCCGAATTACACAACTTTCATTTAGATGAAATAGAAGTGGACATGTGGTAGATGTATTTTATGCTATTGACTGGTATAAATAGAAAAAGAAAATAATGGATATTGTATGCAGCATCAATGAAATAGTTATATAAAATGAAAAATAAATTTTGTACTTGGTTATCAAAATTTTAGTTATATTTTTTCAAAGGGAAGCTTTGTTACAATAATATTTTTTGTTTTTCAGTAATTGATTTGACATTTGTTTCGTCTAACCCGTGCTTACCATCGCCATGCGGACCATACTCACAATGTCGCGATATCAATGGGTCCCCGTCTTGCTCTTGTCTAGAGCGTTATAGTGGAAGTCCACCAAATTGTCGTCCTGAATGTACACTAAACTCGGACTGCCCTAGTGACAAGGCGTGTATCAATGAACAATGCGTTGACCCATGTCTTGGATCCTGTGGTATAAATGCCGAGTGTAGAGTGCAAAGCCACATCTCCATCTGTACTTGTTACGCGGGTTATACTGGCGATCCTTTCAACAGTTGCTCCGTCAAACCATTGAAAGGTAATACAATCGTTAAATATTATAATTAAAAATAAATTACCACTCTATTTATTTTTTTATTATAAAATCTTAATGTGAATTTTATTAACAGATGAAACACCCCAAGACCCCTGCAATCCATCCCCTTGCGGTTCTAATGCAGAATGTAATAATGGCATCTGTACTTGTTTACCCGATTATAATGGTGACCCGTATTTTGGATGTCGACCTGAATGTACTTCAAGTTCCGATTGTCCTTTGGATAAAGCATGTGTGAGGCAGCGATGCATAAATCCATGTGTTAATACATGTGGTGCGGGGGCTATTTGTGAAGTCATTAAACACATGGCTATTTGCACTTGTCCACTCAAAACATCTGGAAACGCTTTCTTACAATGTAAACCTGTACAAGGTAATTATTTTAATCTGATGTTATATTTACCTTATATTACTTAATTCACCTTTTTACTGGAAACGATCCTGATCCACCTGCATCCATCGCATCTCGTCTTCCCAGGTCAGATCTTTACTTCACCTAGTAGTTTTGGCGCGGGTATTCTCATTGCGAAGTCTATCACGCAGAGAATCTCCGAGCATAGCCCGTTCCATAAGCTTTGTGGCATTCCTTGCGTTGTAACGATTATGATGATAATGATGACTAATAATGAGGTATTTCACTTTAAACCACAGATATATTAACGCATCATCGCACTTTTTATTCTTAACAGAGGGTAGATGTGCCTGTAAGCAACACCTTCCCCTTACCATCAGGTGGAATGAGTACTCCTTCGTTATTTCTATAGGAAAACTCTATCGTGATTATTTCAAGATAATTAATTGCTTTACAGAAGTATGGATGGCGAAAATAAGCGATGCAGGTTCGAATCCGCTATTCCATTGACGTGAAGCCACCTTCTAATACTGGCTAGGGATAGTTAACGACAGTAGTCATATGCTTAATTATTTAAAACTTAGTTGTAATATTTAATATTAATATTTGTTAATGTAAATCAAATGACAATATGATTTTCTTCGTGCTTTTGTAATTCCGGATGTATTTTCCACAGATGTAGTTCACAGCAATCCTTGTCAACCTAGTCCCTGCGGACCATATAGCCAGTGTCGTGTTTACGGTGAACAAGCTGTTTGTTCATGTCTGGGTGGATATTTGGGTTCACCGCCAGCTTGTCGGCCGGAATGTGTTGCTAGTTCTGATTGCCCAACAGACAAAGCATGTAGCAACCAAAAATGCATAAACCCGTGCGTTGGATCATGCGGTGTTGCATCCAAATGTCAAGTTATTAATCATAACCCTATTTGCACTTGTCCAAACGGACTTACAGGAGATCCATTTACAAGATGCATGCGAATCCGTAAGTTTCAATACATTAATCTAATGTCACATAACTATGATAAATTATGAAAACGTATTACATACTTATACAATAAAGTAACCATTTATAAATCTCTTTGCTGTTTTCTATTTCAGCTATATCTGATACTGTAGTATCAACCAACCCGTGTCAACCATCACCATGTGGACCTAACTCTATATGTCAACCATCTGAATCAGATATTCCATCCTGTCAGTGTATGCCTGACTTTATTGGTTCACCTCCAAATTGTCGCCCAGAGTGTATCGCAAACAGTGAATGCGCTCAGCAAATGGCATGTATCAATCAAAAATGTCAAAATCCATGCTTACAAGCATGTGGGACTAATGCAGAGTGCAAAGTCATAAGCCATACACCAATGTGTATATGCCCTGAAGGCTACACGGGTGATGCGTCGATGCAATGTTACCCCAACGCTCCTGTAATTAATGAACCCATATCTCCTTGTACTCCATCACCTTGCGGACCCAACGCAGAATGCAGGGAACGTTCAGGCGCTGGCGCTTGTTTCTGCATTAATGGTTACTTTGGAAATCCATATGAGGGTTGTCATCCCGAATGCTTAGTAAACTCAGATTGTCAAAGTAATAAAGCGTGTTCAAGAAATAAATGCACTGATCCTTGCCCAGGCACGTGTGCTGCCAATGCCGATTGTCAAGTAGTAAACCATTCTCCAGTATGCACTTGCCGCCCAGAATACACTGGCGATCCATACAAGCAATGTTTCTTTAAACGTATGTACACATATTTTTAATTTTAAAAAGGAAAATACTATTCCACAATTCGCAAAGATATTTATTAAATTAATTTGATGATTTTAGCTCAATCGGATGTCCAGACAAATCCATGTGAACCTTCTCCGTGTGGTCCGAATAGTCAATGTAGAGTCTTAAACAGTCAAAGTGTTTGCTCTTGTTTGCCGGAGTACCGTGGCTCACCACCAAATTGTAGACCAGAATGTGTAGTAAGTACTGAGTGTCCAGCTGACAAAACCTGCAAAAATCAGAAGTGCGTCTCACCGTGTCCCGAGCCTTGTGGTCACAACACTGACTGCAAAGTAATTAACCACAGTCCAATATGCACTTGCAAGTTAAAATATACTGGAGACCCCTTCTCAAATTGCTACAGAATAACAGGTATCGTACTACTATGATGATTATGATTAATTCCTATACTATTAAACGAGCAATTCTTGTATATATGTATATATATATATAATCGGGATCTCGGAAACGGCTCCAACGATTTTCATAAAATTTAGTGTCCAGGGAGTTTCGGGGATAATAAATCGATCTAGCTAAGATTTATTTTTAGAAAATGTCTTTTTGTCCGTGTTTTTAGGCAATTAAAAACTGCTACAATATAGTTAGAATAAGAAGGTAAATTTTGACAGTTTGGTAATGATTATAAATAGCTTATTGGTATAATGGGCGGTCACAAAATCGTAAAACCCCGGTTCGAGCCCAGACCGACCGACCGACCGACTTTTTTATTTTTTTTCAAGTTTCTTTCTTTTTTGAGAAAATATATTTTTTTCGAGCCCTTTTTTTAGTATTTTTTAAAAACACGAAATTTTAAATAAAAATAATTGCACTCATGATTTTTTATTCAAATAACCAGTTCAGTTTTTTCTGTTATGTCGCTAAGATCAAAAAATATTATTTATAATTCATCAGTATGTAATTTGTATCTAAATATAATTTTCAAAACACACGAATTAAAAAAATCGAGCGAAAAATACCGAGCAAAGCTCGGTCAACCGGGTACTAGTACTTTAAAATTACTACAATATATACATATACAAAAGATTTTTTAAATAGGAAAAAATTAAATCTTTGCTAAAATCTATTGATTTATTATAAAATGTTATAAACCATGTTTTAGCCCAAACAGCACCAACGGCAGAAACCGATCCATGCGTACCGTCACCGTGTGGCCCCAACTCGCAATGCCATAATCTTCGAGGCATTCCGTCCTGTTCATGTTTGCCAAACTTTGAAGGAAGTCCTCCTAATTGCCGACCAGAATGTTCAATAAACGAAGAGTGTTCTAGTAATCTTGCATGCTTTAATCAGAAATGTAATGATCCTTGTAAAGGGGCATGTGGAATCAATGCTGACTGCCACGTTATGAAACACGTGGCCGTATGTACTTGCGCTGAAGATTATACTGGTAACGCATTCACCCAGTGTACGCGCGTACCACAAAAAGGTAAATTTACTTTGGTAAATAAAACAATTTCTTAAATAAAATATATGTTTTCGATTTTCATGGCGTAAATTTTTTATTTTTTAAATTTCTGACGTGTCCAGTGTTTTAGAAGTGGCATGTCATTAAATATAATATTTGTATTTTTTTTATTTTTTTTATAGGATAAGGTGACAAACGAGCACACAGTCCACCTGATGGTAAGTGGTTGCTGTGGCCCATAGACATCTACATCTGTCCTCGACTACAGACTGCAGATACGTTGTCGCCCGTGAGGACTAAGATGGAATGCCTCGTTTCCAGTAAAAAGGGTCTCCGGTTCTCTACACTCACCATACGAAACACAGTAGCATTAAGCTACTATTTGACGCTAGTATTCTGTGAGAGCGTGGTCCTTCCCCGGTCGAGCCGACCCATTCGTGCTACAACTATACTACTAATATAACTGCAGCATGGCTCTACCACATAAAAAATGTTGTATGTGCAATTAGTGAAATATTGTTATGATGTAATTATGTACTCTTGTCTTTTTAGATGAAGTTGATTTATGTAACCCTTCGCCGTGCGGTCCGAATGCAGAATGTACAAACGGAAACTGTCATTGCTTACCTGAATTTCAAGGAGATCCATATATCGGTTGCCGTCCGGAATGCACACAAAATTCGGAATGTGATCATAACAAAGCATGTATTCGAAACAAATGCGTAGATCCTTGTCCTGGAACATGTGCTCGTACTGCTGTTTGTAATGTTATTAATCACATCCCAATGTGTAGTTGCCCTGAGCGTATGACAGGCAATGCATTTTTAGAATGTCGGCCATTTTCAGGTTTGTTGTTATAAACTTTTCAAAAATAGAATACTTTTGTGTATAAAAGGTCTAATGAAACATTTAAATTTTAGAACCTATGAGTATTAATCCGTGTCAGCCGTCTCCATGTGGTCCAAACAGTCAATGTAGAAATGTCAATGGTCAAGCAGCGTGCTCATGTGCTCCTAACAACATCGGTGCACCTCCAACTTGCCGTCCTGAGTGCACTATAAGCGCAGAATGTTCGCTTGACCAAGCGTGCAGCAACCAACGCTGCATTAACCCTTGTATCGGTGCTTGCGGCCAAAATGCTGAATGTAAAGTGGTTAACCATAACCCAATATGTACATGTCCGGTGTCATATTCCGGTGATCCATTTTCACGGTGTTTCAAACTTCGTATGTATTCCTATCATTTTTAAAATCATTATAAAAACTTCATCTAGTTTTTTTTGTTTACAATAAACATGATATTATATTACAGCCGAAAAATCACCGGAGCCGATCAATGTTTGTACACCATCACCTTGTGGGCCATATTCCTTATGTAAGGAAGTTAATGAAGTACCAACATGCACATGTTTAGAAGGTTATCACGGCCAACCACCATATTGTAGGCCAGAATGCAGCAGCAACGAAGAATGTTCACCTCAGATGTCATGTCTTAATATGAAATGTAAAAATCCATGCGAAGGCACCTGTGGAGCAAATGCTGAATGTAAAGTTGTGAGCCACTCACCAATATGCTTCTGTTCTTACGGTTATACCGGAGATCCTTTCTTTGGTTGTATCCAAGAACCTTTACAAATAGAACCTACAACAAGTCCATGCTCGCCTTCACCATGTGGTGCTAACGCAGTCTGTAAAGAAAAAAACAATGCTGGCTCATGCAGCTGCATTGAAGATCATGTTGGTAATCCATATGAAGGGTGTCGGCCAGAATGCGTTGTTAACACCGACTGCTCGTCCAATCGAGCTTGTGTCAACAATAAATGCGTTGATCCTTGCCCTGGCAGTTGTGGTAACAATGCCGTATGTCAAGTGGTAAACCATGCGCCCCTTTGTACATGTATTAACGGATACACAGGGGATCCATTTAGATATTGTATTTACCAAGGTCAGTATTTTTTCATGTTTAAATAATAATTATTGTTTATAATTTTGTGTGAAATGTAATACCACAAAAATCACCAATTCTACCGTGTATAATACACAACTTTTCTCTTTTAGAACTACGACCTATATCAAACCCTATCGACGCATGTTACCCGTCACCATGTGGCCCTAACAGTCAATGTAAAGCAGTAAAGGGACAAGCTGTGTGCTCGTGTCTAGAGGAATATGTTGGAACTCCACCTAACTGCCGACCGGAGTGCATCACAAGTTCCGAATGCGCTCACGATAAAGCTTGTGTTAACAACAGATGCTTCAATCCGTGTCCTATACCATGTGGGGTTAATACTGATTGCAAGATAGTTAATCATAGTCCAATATGTTCTTGTAGGAACGCGTACACTGGAGATCCATTTACTATGTGTACTCCTATAAGATGTAAGTATTAAATAAGTAATTATTCGTCTTATAAAAATTAGTTATAGATGTGTTTCGCTCATTTTCGATTGTATTTTTTCAGATGAACCATCACCTGCTACAAATATACCTTGCTTACCATCTCCTTGTGGTCCAAATGCTGAATGTCGAAATATTGGAAATAGTCCATCATGTTCATGTTTACCCGGCTTTATAGGAAGTCCTCCTAACTGCAGAGCGGAGTGTACAATACACTCAGATTGTCCCAGTGATCGCGCTTGTATAATGTCTAAATGTAGAGATCCATGTCCAGGTGCTTGTGGCATATCAGCCACCTGCAGAGTACTAAACCACATACCTATTTGTACATGTGTAGAAGGCTACATTGGTGACCCCTTCACTAGTTGCAAACTGAAACCTCTAGAGGGTAAAAACTGTTTATAAATAAATATTAAAATTATTTACTCTTTATTAAAGTTATGTGAATGTTAATTGTACATTCTATTTTTCTGTTTACAGTGGAGCCAACTCTTGTTGACACATGCATGGATGTTCACTGCGGGTCTAATGCTGAATGTGTTAATGGACAATGTCAATGTTTACCAGAGTTCCATGGAGATCCTTACTTTAATTGTCGACCGGAGTGTGTTTTTAGTACCGATTGCGACAAAGATAAAGCCTGTATAGAAAGAAAATGTATGGATCCATGCATCGGTGCTTGTGGCCAAAATGCAAATTGTCAAGTAGTCAATCATATACCAATGTGCAGTTGTAACAATGGGTTCACAGGAAATGCCTTTGTCATATGTAGCCCAATCAGAGGTAAATATATTAACAGTTATTTATAATATTTTCACCAACATTTTGTCCAAAAACATTTCACATATGTTTTTTCACAACAGAACAACAAGCTGGAAATCCTTGCAATACTGATATATGCGGACCGAACAGCCAATGTAGAGAGATAAATAATCAAGCAGTTTGCTCCTGTTTACCCACGTACTTGGGAGTACCTCCAGCCTGTAGACCGGAATGCGTTGTTAGTGCAGAATGTCAACAAAATCAAGCTTGTATCAATCAGAAGTGTGTTAACCCATGCATCGGAGCATGTGGGTTAAGGGCAACTTGTGAAGTAATTAATCACAATCCCATCTGCACTTGCCCTTCGGGATATTCTGGCGATCCTTTCATCGAATGTTTATACGTAACGAGTAAGTTTATTTTAGATTATTAGTGATTGTTTTTTTTTTAATTATTAGTGATTGTCTTCTTAAGATAAAATATCTATAACCTTATCTAATTTTTAGGCGCACCCCAAATCATCAATCCTTGTCAACCATCACCTTGTGGCCCGAATTCAATTTGTAAAGAAATTAACGGAAGTCCATCATTCACTTGTATGCCCGAGTTTAAAGGTCAACCTCCTTACTGTAAGCCAGAGTGTATAAGCAACAGTGAATGTTCGACTCATTTAGCGTGTATAAACCAAAAATGTAAAGATCCGTGTACACAAGCCTGTGGCACAAATGCAGACTGTCGCGTTGTTAGCCATTCAGCAATGTGTGTTTGTCCACAAGGCTATGAAGGTGATCCATTTACTCAATGTGTCCTCAGAGTAGCGGTCGAAATTTTGACGCCGTGTCAACCTTCGCCTTGTGGACCTAATGCAGTTTGCAAAGAACAAAACAATGTGGGATCGTGCACATGCAATGATGGTTACTTCGGAAATCCATATGAAGGTTGTAGACCAGAATGTGTCAGCGATTCAGATTGTTCAGGTAATAAAGCCTGTATTGGTAATAAATGCCAAGATCCGTGTCCTGGTACATGCGGATTGTATGCTGACTGCAACACTATAAATCACGCACCCACCTGTGTTTGTAAAGTAGGTTACACTGGTGATCCGTTCCGACGATGCAGTATTATTCCTCGTAAGTAAAGTTTATTAATTGTTATTTATATGTATTTAAACGTAGAAATGTATTACTGACATTAATATTTTTATAATTGCAGAGGAACCAACACCTGTGAATGTATGTTCTCCAAATCCTTGTGGACCAAATAGTCAATGTCGTGTCGTCAATGATCAGGCTGTTTGTAGTTGCCTATCAAACCACATTGGTCAACCCCCATTGTGCAAACCAGAGTGTTTATTAAACTCCGAATGTCCTTCAAACGCAGCTTGCGTTAATCAAAAGTGTATAAATCCTTGCCCCGGCCCTTGTGGACAAAAGGCAGAATGTCGTGTTTTCAATCATAACCCAATTTGCAGTTGTATTACGGGATACACAGGTGATCCATTTACAAGATGCTATATAAAGCCAGGTATGTATACTTAATTTTATCTATTCCTTCATTTATTCGTTACAGCCTTTCACAAGTCTACTGCTGAACATATTATATCTATCTTACGGCAGTTATTTGCCATAACTGCCATTACTGCTGCGCTTGCAGGTGGGTTGGCAACCACAGTTTTATAGGTATAATTATTTTGAGTTGTAATCATGAAGAAGCTGATGTTGTGATATCTCTTCTTACATTTCCTTCTGTCTCTTACGACAGCCACGGGATAATATGGTGAAATGGATTCTTATGAGAATCAACTACTTTCTCCATCCTTCATTCTCATTCTACTTTATATTATACCTTTTACGATTTTTAAGTAATCTTACTATAACATTTATTTTAAATATTTCTTAATTTTAGCTATTCAACCAGTGCTGGATGAAACTAGAGACCCTTGTGTTCCATCCCCCTGCGGAATGTACGCTACATGCTTAAATAAAGGTGGTCAAGCTATATGCTCATGTTCGCTTGGTTATTTTGGAAGTCCGCCAAATTGTAGACCGGAATGCGTGACAAATCAAGACTGCATTAGTTCGAAATCATGCATTAACGAAAAATGTATTGACCCATGCCCTGGATCCTGTGGTCTTAATGCACAATGTTCAGTTATTAACCATGTAGCTATATGTGCATGTCAGGAAGGGTACAAAGGCGATCCATTTACTTACTGCAAAATAAAAGCTGTTGAAGGTATGTTTATTACCCATATCAAAAAACTATAACTATTATGTATGTGATCACTTTCTTACTTTATTCTTTCTTATTTTGTACTTATGCACTCGCGCATATTTTTGTTTACAGAATCAGTACCAGTTGATCTTTGTAATCCATCACCGTGTGGTTCAAATACCAATTGCCGTAATGGAGAATGCTCTTGCCTACCAGATTATCATGGTGATCCATATATCGGGTGTCGGCCAGAATGTACAGTAAGCTCAGATTGTGATAGAAGTAAAATTTGTGTAGGAAAGAAATGTGTAAACCCATGTCCAGATACCTGTGGAAGTAATGCTGTGTGTGAAGTAATAAATCATGTTCCAATGTGTAGTTGTCCTGCAGGCTATACCGGAAATTCTTTTGTGTCTTGCAACATAGTCCAAGGTTCGTAAGCTTGAATACATATTTTAATACTACATTAACACTTATCCTGTTTGTTATTTAATACAAACGCATTTTTCTTTTCATGTTTAGACCCCTTGCCACCAAACCCTTGTAATCCAAGCCCATGTGGACCGAATAGCCAATGTCGCGAAATTAATAACGTAGCAGTTTGCTCGTGTATTCCTGGATATTTAGGAAACCCTCCGACGTGTAGACCTGAATGTACCACTAGTGCCGAGTGTCCACTAAACAAAGCCTGCAATAATTATAAATGTCTCAATCCGTGCAATGGAGCTTGCGGAGTGAACGCGCGTTGTGAAGTTGTGAATCATAATCCCATTTGCTCATGCGCCAATGATTTTACAGGAGATCCGTTCAGTAGATGTATTCCAAGACGTAAGTAAATTTCACAAAATACTTATTTTTTATTTTATATTTTCATAAAGTTACGCATAATTTAAATTAATGTATGTCTTTTTATTTTTAGCTCTTGAACTACCAATTCAAGTTAATCCCTGTGAACCGACACCCTGTGGTCCTAACTCAATTTGTCACACTGTAAATAATTCACCCTCTTGCACATGTTTGCCTGAATTTATCGGAGTACCACCAAATTGTCGCCCAGAATGTACAAGCAACAGCGAGTGTCAAAACCACATGGCTTGCATTAAAAATAGGTGCGGAGACCCGTGTCAAGGAGCTTGTGGGCAGATGGCACAATGCCGTGTTGTAAGTCATACGCCGAACTGCATCTGTCCTCCTGGGTATACTGGAGATCCCTTTATAAACTGCATTCAAAGTATATTATCTCAAGAAATATTATCACCATGTACTCCGTCGCCTTGTGGAAGCAACGCTATCTGCAAAGAAAAGAATAATATTGGTTCATGTGTTTGTTCGCCTGGCTATTTTGGTAATCCATATGAAGGCTGCCGTCCAGAATGTAGCGTAAATACGGATTGTCCTTCAAACAAAGTGTGCCAACAAAACAAATGTCAAGATCCATGTCCAGGTACATGTGGGACAAATGCGGAATGTCACACAATAAGCCATTCACCAATATGCTCTTGTCTGCGAGGCTATACTGGAAATCCATTCCAAAATTGTGTAATAATTCAAGGTTAGTGTTTTTTCGTCAACTTTTGATGTTGTAGTTTAATTTACCTACTATAACTTTAATAGTAAATCTTTGTTTATTTTTACTTCTAAACTTGTTTTCCAGATATTGAACGACCGTCGAACCCATGTAGCCCATCCCCTTGTGGTGCGAATAGTGAATGTAAAATATTAAATGAGCAGGCTCTATGCAAGTGTTTGCCAGATTATCAAGGCACTCCTCCTAACTGTAGACCTGAATGTGTCATTAGTTCTGAATGTCCAACTAATAGAGCATGTGTAGCACAAAAATGTATTGATCCATGTGTTGGACAATGTGGGCAAAATACTAAGTGTCAAGTGATAAACCACAGCCCAATATGTACATGTAAAGAACAATACACGGGTGATCCTTTTAGCCGATGTTATCCGATCATTGTTTTAGCCCCATCTCAAGCTGAACAATCAAAACACCCATGTCTGCCTTCACCGTGTGGTCCATATAGTGAATGTAAAGTAATTGGTACCATTCCTTCTTGCACTTGCTTACCTAACTACATCGGATCACCGCCTAGCTGTCGTCCAGAATGCTTAATAAGTGCTGATTGTCCTAGCGATTTGGCGTGTATTAGTCAAAAATGTAAAGATCCTTGTCCTGGTTCGTGTGGACTGAATGCACAGTGTATAGTGAAAAAGCACATGCCCATTTGCACCTGTATTGATAACTACGTTGGCGACGCGTTTACTGAGTGCAAACGAAAAGGTAAATAAATATTTTTAGAAAGACTTATCTTAATATATCTATTTATTAAAAATTATTGTACGAATATTTTCCACTGATACAAGCATTGAGTTATATGTACTAGGTATTAGGAAAGCTATACCAAACAAAAGATGTACTGATGATACTCTGTATCCGCACTTGCGCGGGAAACAGTAGAGTCGCGCATGTGCAGTTGATATAAACGCGCGAAAATAGTCATAATACATAAATGTTTATTTAGATTGTATTATTAATCTAGTACATTTTTTTTTAATTTTCGTTTATTTTGCATATGTGTTAAGTTAATACAAAATTATTATTAGCGCCGCTCCGCACTGCATGAATATCGAAGCCACAATAACAGGTGTACGGATTGCAGTACAGTTCTGTTGAACATAGTGAGTGTTCGGAATGCCATATCTAGTGCGTAGTATATAATATATATAAATATATATATATAGGAAAGGAAAGACCACGCTCTCAGAAAATACCAGCGTAAAATAGCAGGTTTATGCTGCTGTGGTTCGTATGGTGAGTGTAGTTATCTGGAAACCCTTTTAAATGGTATCGATGGAATGAACTGAATACTTACCTTGATACCATTTAAAAGGGTTTCCAGATAACTACACTCACCATACGAACCACAGCAGCATAAACCTGCTATTTTACGCTGGTATTTTCTGAGAGCGTGGTCTTTCCTCGGTTGAACTGACCCATTCGATGTATAACTATATTATAGCCGCAACATGGCTTTACCACGTAATTTTTTTTAAATCATTACATTATTCATTTGAAATCATTTGCCTATAAGCTTCTTTTTTTTTTAGAAATCACACACGATGAAATTGATTTGTGTAATCCATCACCTTGCGGGGCAAACGCTATTTGCACTGAAGGCGAATGTTCTTGTCTTCCTGAATACCAAGGTGATCCTTACTTCGAATGTCGGCCGGAATGTGTGCTTAGTTCAGATTGTGCACACGACAAAACGTGCTACAGAAACAAATGCGTAAATCCCTGTAACAGTGGAGTATGTGCCAGCAATGCAGTTTGTGAAGTCATTAACCACGTACCTATGTGTAGATGTCCAGAAAACATGGCTGGCAATGCTTTCGTTCAGTGCACTCAGGTTGAAGGTAACAACGTTTTACTTGATTTTTAATTAAAATATAAATGAAAGCCGAGTTTAAATATTGAAAAATTAATTCCTCACTAATTAATATTTAATTTTGATTTTAGTTGAGAAAACAAGACCCTGCCAACCGAGTCCTTGTGGACCAAACAGTCAGTGTAGAGAAATAAACGGACAACCAGTGTGCTCTTGTTTAGAAGGTTTCATCGGCCAGCCGCCTTCGTGCAGATCTGAATGTATACTTAGTAGCGATTGTTCGCCTGATGAAGCTTGCAGCAATAGAAAATGTATAAAACCATGTCAAGGAGCATGCGGAGTAGATGCAAAATGTCAAGTTATAAACCATAATCCCATTTGCTCTTGCCCGCTATCTTATACTGGAAATCCATTCGTTAGATGTGTCATGCAAGAGTTTAAACCAGAAATTTTAAATCCGTGTATTCCTTCACCATGCGGTCCTAATTCTGTTTGCAAAGAAACATTAGGTTCTGCTTCGTGTTCATGTCTCGCTGGATTTATAGGCGCACCACCTTACTGTAAACCAGAATGTATCAGTAATACTGAATGTCCGACAAACAAAGCTTGTATAAATGAAAAATGTGTTGACCCTTGTATCGGAACATGTGGGTCTAACACCAATTGTCATGTTATTAGCCACTCGCCGTCATGTGCTTGCTTGCCAGATTACACGGGAGATCCTTTCATAGAATGTCTTAAAATAGAATTTATTCAAGAAACCTTAACCCCTTGTCAACCATCACCTTGTGGTGCAAATGCTGTTTGTAAAGAATTTAATGGAGCCGGCGCCTGTGCTTGCCTACCAGATTTCCATGGCAATCCTTATGAAGGTTGTCGCCCTGAATGTGTTATAAATACTGACTGTCCGTCAAGCAAAGCTTGTCTTCAGAATAAATGCCAGGATCCATGTCCGGGAGCATGTGCCTTGAATGCAATTTGCCAAGTAGTTAATCACGCACCGTCATGCTCATGCATCCGCGGTTACTCTGGAGATCCATTTAGACACTGCTCTCCAAAAGGTATGCAAAATACAGATTTTATTCAACACTAAAATTTGGAATTTATAATAGCGCATTTCTCAATTAATAATGTAATTTAAAATAAGATATGATAATTTACCAATTTCTGTAAATATTTATTTTTAATCTTAGTATTTTGTTAGTATAGCATAAAATGTTTCAAACTTAAGCAAGATCCCGAAATCAAAATCTTTAAATAACACTGTTAATATTTATAAGTTTTAACATTATTTTGTTTATTGCAGACGAAGAAAAACCTATTAATGTTTGTCAACCGTCCCCATGTGGTCCGAATAGTCGCTGTCAAGAAGTAAATAGTCAAGCCGTGTGTTCCTGTCTAGCTAATTACATCGGTTCGCCTCCTGGATGCCATCCGGAATGCACAATTAGCACAGAGTGTCCCAAAAACAAAGCGTGTATAAACCAAAAATGTGAAGATCCTTGTCGCGACGCTTGTGGATTAAATACAGAATGCCGTGTTATAAATCATAGGCCCATATGTACATGTTTATCACGCTACACTGGAGATCCATTCACAAGATGCTACCCTATGCCACGTACGTATTAAAATGAAATCATCAATTATATTAAAGCGTAATGTACTCTCAAGTTTTATAATAAACTTAGTCGGGATTTTTATAATTTAAATTATATATTTAGTGCAATATAGATATTTCAGTATCAATTTAGTTATAGTTCTACTGAAACAACATATAAAGCAAAATATAAGCAGTTGATTTTTTTTTAATATAATGCTGCTTTGAGATGTAGATTTAGAACAAAATTTAATAAATTTGCAACGCAAAAAACTTAACGCGCCCTGTTTGTATACAAGAATGTAATCAGGTTCGGCATTTTCATATTTTGTTTATTTTAGCTCCTGTTGCTAATGCTGAATTAGAACCATACAAGAATCCCTGTTTACCATCACCTTGCGGTCCTAAATCCATCTGTCAAGAGGTTGGAGACATACCGTCGTGTACATGTATGGCCAATTACATCGGAAGCCCACCGAACTGCAGACCGGAATGTACACTGAATTCGGATTGCCCTTCGTCGCAAGCTTGTATACATCAAAAATGCAGAGATCCCTGCCTAGGTTCATGTGGTATAAACGCACTGTGCACTGTCTCTCGACATACACCTACTTGCACTTGTCCAGAAGGCTATACTGGTGATGCCTTCAACGTTTGCAATCTGAAACCACCTGGTATGTATGGCGTTTAAAATCACAAATAATAAATTTAATAATATTTAGTATTTCATATTGTATTTAATATCTAAAAATATAATTGATATAAATAAGAGAATGACACACACAATTAGTAAAATAAGTATTGTTGCAGTTAAAGACGAAGTTTACGATAAATGTAATCCATCGCCGTGCGGGACAAACGCAGTATGTAAAGATGGTACATGCACTTGCATTCAAGAACACGAAGGCGACCCTTACATTGGTTGCCGACCAGAATGTGTACTGAGCACGGACTGCCCAAGAAATAAGGCGTGTGTAAGAAACAAATGCGTGGATCCGTGCACAAATACATGCGCTGCAACAGCTGTTTGCGAAGTCACTAATCACGTACCTATGTGCAGCTGCCCTCAAGGAAAAACAGGAAATGGTTTCTATAGTTGCGATCCAATAACGGGTATATACTATTTTTAATTTCAATGCATAATATATTTATTGAATAATGCAAGTTATAAATCTTTTGTGTATTTTCATTGTAGTGCCACTTGTGACAAATCCATGTCATCCTTCTCCTTGCGGACCTAATAGTCAATGCAGAGAAATAAATGGACAAGCTGTATGTACATGTGTGTCAGGATATATAGGCAGTCCGCCATCTTGTCGACCAGAATGTGTCGTTAGCTCTGATTGCCCACCTAACAGAGCCTGCAGTAACCAGAAATGCATAAATCCATGTGAAGGATCGTGTGGAGTTGAAGCAAAATGTGAAGTTATAAAACATAACCCAATTTGCACGTGCCCACCCAAATATACAGGAGATCCTTTTGTAAGATGTGTACCGTTTAGTAAGTATCTTTATTTTAAATGTTTTTAGAATTACTGACACATGCCCATGAAATGATTAACTATGTATTTATAATATGATAATATACTAAAGTTTTATTAATAAGCAATTTATTTTGGAAAATCTCTCATTTTGTCGATTAAATATAATTAATAACTTGTTTAAATTATTTAGGGGCTCCCTTAGCCGACGTATCTCCATGCTCTCCATCTCCATGTGGCCTTAATGCGATTTGTAAAGAAGTATCAGGATCGCCTTCATGCGCTTGCTTACCAAACTTCTTTGGATCGCCACCATATTGTCGACCAGAATGCTCTTCAAACAGTGAATGCCCCTCTGACAAAGCATGTATAAATCAAAAATGTAAAGATCCTTGTACAAATGCATGTGGACTAAACGCACAATGTAAAACAATCAGTCACTCCCCGATGTGCTTCTGTGAGTCGGGGTATACAGGAGATCCTTTCAGCCATTGCAAGCTTCAACAAGAATCGATTCCAGAAAAAACGACTCCTTGTATTCCATCACCATGCGGTCCTAATGCTGAATGCAAAGAACGTGACTCAGTTGGTTCCTGTAGTTGTATATCTGAATATATTGGAAACCCATACGAAGGGTGTCGACCTGAATGTACAGTAAATACCGACTGTGTTCAAAATAAAGCGTGTATTCGAAATAAATGCCAAGACCCGTGTCCAGGTACTTGCGGAGTTTTCGCCACATGTACAGTTGTCAACCATTTACCCTCTTGCTCCTGTCCATCTGGATATACAGGAGATCCGTATCGCCAATGCGATCTCTTAAAAGGTTAGTTTAATATTTTATTGACCAAAATTTTCAAATGACTTCATATAAATAAACCAAACTAATACATATGGTAATATTTTCAGAGTCATCACCAGCACCAGTGACTCCATGTGTACCAAATCCGTGTGGTCCTAACAGTGTGTGCCGTCCAGCAAACGGACAAAGTGCATGCTCATGTATGGCTGGCTATATAGGTTCTCCGCCTGGATGTCGACCGGAATGTACAATTAGTTCAGAGTGTCCGTCTGACAAAGCGTGTATTAACCGTAAATGCGTAGATCCATGTCCTAATCATTGCGGGACGAACACAAATTGTAGAGTTATAACACATAGCCCAATATGCTCTTGTAGTCTAGGATTTACAGGAGATCCATTCACCCGGTGTTATAAACTACGTAAGTCTAGTAATTTTACATATTTATTTTATTTTCTCAATTGTATTCTTTTTAATTTATTTTTAACGGCTTATCACCCTATTGTTTTAGCTTTAGTCCAACATATCCCTGAACCGCAACAAAATCCATGTTTACCGAATCCTTGTGGAGAAAACGCTCTTTGTCGAGACATTAATGGTTTCCCTTCATGTAGTTGCATGCCCGATTTCGAAGGTCTTCCTCCAAACTGTAGGCCACAGTGCGCAATTAATGAAGATTGTCTATCAGACAAGGCATGTATAAACATGAAATGTAAGGATCCATGCCCTGGTAGCTGCGGACAAAATGCAGTTTGCACAGTATTTAACCATTACCCAGCGTGTACTTGTTCTCAAGGCTATACAGGAGATCCTTTCACCCGCTGTTATGTAATTGAACCAGTTCACGGTATGTATAACGTAATTATCCAATAAATTTGTCGTTACCTTCGTTATCTAAAAAAAATATTGGTAATATGATTTTTAGAAGAGTTGCCGCTCGACCCCTGTAATCCATCGCCGTGTGGATTCAACGCTTTGTGCTCAAATGGTGTCTGTACATGTTTACCTGAATATAAAGGAGATCCGTACGTAGGATGTAAACCAGAATGTGTTACAAATATGGATTGTGCATTAGACAAAGTGTGCTCAAGGAACAAATGCGTCAACCCATGTCCTGGAACGTGTGCCTCGAATGCAATTTGCACTATTTACAACCATATTCCTATCTGTACCTGTCCAGAAAATATGTCTGGCAATGCTTTCACCGAGTGCCATATGAACGAAGGTAAGTTTTGTTTGCATATTTAATAAATTTATTGTCAACATCATTACTGCTTTTCACAAGTCCATGTCTGAACAGAAAAATGTCACATAGCACGGTCCTGAGCCATATGCATTCGTTGACTCGATCTACATCCAGGTCCTCACTCCATCTAGTGGCCTACACTTTGCTTACCGGTGTGAGGCTGCCACTCGAGAACCTTTTCTCCTCATCAGTTATCGATTCTTTGAACTATAATGCAGGCCCATTGTTCCTTCAATTTACAAATCCGTTATTTATTACATTAGAAGATATAAGAGAAATAAACATCTTCAGAAATAAGAAGAGATTCTAGGCCAATAGTAGAATGTGAAAATATTTTTACTTTGACTTTGTTGACTTTATATACGAGTATACAAATTACATTTTATGCCATCAATTATATTTTAAATATTTTTCGCAGTTGCTGAAGTTCATCCGTGCAACCCAAGTCCATGCGGACCAAACAGCCAGTGTCGTGAAATAAATAATCAAGCAATTTGTTCTTGTTTACCCTCATTCATTGGCACACCACCATCCTGTAGACCCGAATGTACAATAAGTGCCGAATGTCCTCCAGACGAGGCTTGCAACAATCAAAAATGCATAAATCCGTGCAAGGGTAGTTGCGGGTATGGGGCAAGATGTGAAGTTATCAACCATAACCCTATTTGTTCATGTCCTCCTCAACACACAGGCGATCCGTTTACACGTTGTATTCCGATAGGTAAGCAAAGTGTACTGTTTTTGAGTAATCGTTAGATTTGGATGATTTAGAATTTTACGATCTCCCAAAACATCATTTTGAAATAATTACTTTTTCTTTACAAGTTTCTACGCCACTGCCACCAATAGACCCATGTACACCGTCACCATGTGGCCCATATTCATCATGCAAAGTTATCGGGGAGTCACCATCCTGTACATGTCAACCCGCTTATATCGGCGCTCCTCCAAACTGCCATCCAGAATGCAGCAGTAATTCTGAATGTCCTACTAATTTGGCATGTGTTAACCAGAAATGTAAAAATCCATGTCCTGGTAGTTGTGGATATAACGCTGACTGCAAGATTGTAAGCCACGCCCTGATTTGTTCTTGTCCATACGGGCAGACTGGAGATCCACTTATTTCGTGTAATCCATTAAAAGGTACTTTGAACATAATTACTGGTAGACTAAGCATTCGTAAAGTTATTGTAAACATAAAAGTAATTTACTTCATTGTATTCTCCCTTTACAGATACAATTATAGAGTATAGTTCGCCATGCGATCCTTCACCTTGCGGACTAAATGCTATATGCACAGAAAGAAATGGGGCTGGATCTTGCAAATGTGCTGATTCCTATGTTGGCAATCCATATGAAGGCTGTCGCCCAGAATGTGTTATAAACAGCGATTGCCCCCCGACATTGGCATGTATTCAAAATAAATGTAAAGATCCTTGTCCAGGTATTTGTGCTCTTAATGGAATTTGCCAAGTCATTAACCATCTCCCTTCATGTTATTGTCCACCCGGACTTACTGGAGATGCATATTCCTTCTGCAAAGAATATGAAGGTTAGTTGTTTAACTTTCTAATTATTTATTACAAACTTTTTATTAACTTGCTTAGGTACTTCATATGTTCTTTCGGTTCGAAAATTTAAATCGATTTTTGACACCAAATTGGGCTGAAATTTGGCTTACTTACGTAACTTTGATGTCAATGCAATATTGAATGCCTAGAAAGGACTATATAAAAGCTTGCTTTAAACAAAGTTTATATTTTAATAAAGTATTTTTAGTATTAATTCCTTTTTCGATCAAAATTTATTTCAGAAGTTGTTAAGGCTACACCTTGTACACCATCGCCCTGCGGTCCTAACAGTCAATGTCAGGAAGTAAATTCTCAAGCTGTATGCAGCTGTCAAACTGACTTCATTGGCACTCCGCCAAACTGTCGACCTGAATGTACAATTAATAGCGAATGCGTCAGCGATAAAGCCTGTAAAAATCGTAAATGTGTCGATCCATGCATTAATCAATGTGGAAGAAATGCTAATTGCAGAGTTATAGCTCATAATCCAATTTGCTCGTGTCAAGAACAATTTACTGGCGATCCATTCACTAATTGCATGCCAAGTACGTATCTACAGTTTCTCCTATCAAATATACTTTGTACATGACATGACAAGACAATGATATTTTTAATATTTTTCAGTAATAGTATCTATATCAACGGTAGCACAAGAAGTCAATCCGTGTGTACCTTCACCATGCGGACCAAATGCACTATGTCAGGAACATAAAGGCACTGCGCGGTGCACATGTCTACCAAACTATATAAGCACGCCACCTCGATGTAGGCCAGAATGTACAGTCAACTCTGAATGCAATGCGATAATGGCATGTATTAACAACAAATGTGTCGATCCCTGTCCGGGAGCTTGCGGCAATAATGCTCAGTGCCACGTTAACAATCATATGCCTATATGTTCATGTGTACCTAGCTACACCGGAGATCCGTTCACAAATTGTCTTCCAATGCGGGGAGGTAATAGCTTAAATATGTTATTATTTCTATACCTAATGAGTTGTTTATTATTTAAAATATAATATATAATAAATATACACAAGAAAGCTATTTTAGCTATTAATTGAAATATGGTGGTTTTGTTTCAACTGACAAACTTATTTTAGAAGCTGAGCCGGTCGATCCCTGCCATCCTTCCCCATGCGGTCCAAATGCAATTTGTGAAGATGGTGCTTGTAAATGTTTACCCGAGTACCAAGGAGATCCTTATTTCGGTTGCAAACCGGAATGCATACTTAATTCAGACTGTTCACGAGACAGGGCATGTATAAATAATAAATGTAGCAATCCATGCACCGGAACTTGTGGAACCGATGCAATATGTGAAGTCATAAATCATATACCTATGTGTTCATGTCCGTCGGGAATGACTGGATCTCCAATGTTTTATTGCACTGAAATAAAAGGTAAGTGTATTAGTTGTGATCTTGTGTTTCTCTTCATGATTCCAATAAAACGGTATTAAATTGTTTGTTTTATCACTAGAAACGTCAACACCAGAAAATCTATGTCAGCCATCACCTTGCGGCCCAAATAGTCAATGCAGAGAAGTAAATGGGCATGCTGTATGCGTATGCATTCAAGGATACACTGGCAGCCCACCTAATTGCCGCCCTGAATGCACTGTCAGCTCTGACTGCAAATTGAACGAAGCTTGTTCCAATCAAAAATGTATTAACCCATGTCCTGGTGCTTGCGGAAGAAACACTAACTGTCTTGTTGTTAACCATAACCCAGTGTGTAGTTGCTTGCCTGGGTATTCTGGAGATCCATTTTCAATTTGTCAACCGATACGTAAGTGTTCCTTCAAATTAATATTACTTTTATAAACACATACATTCAGCTAAATTATTTACTGTTTCATTAATTTCTTGCAGCCGCCACTCCGCCAATCACAGTTAATCCATGCTTACCTTCCCCTTGTGGACCAAATTCTCAATGCATTGAAAATGGTGACAAAGCAGATTGTAAATGTTTATCAGATTTCATTGGCGCACCACCTAACTGTCGTCCCGAATGCACGAGCAATTCAGAATGTTCTCCTATCACGTCATGTATAAACAGAAAGTGCAGAGATCCATGTCTAGGTTCATGTGGAATTAACGCCGAATGCAGAGTAGTGAGTCACACGCCCATATGTTTGTGTCAAAATGGCTACACTGGGGATCCCTTCATACATTGCAGCGTACAAGTGGCTTTTGCAATACAAGAACGTCCTACACCTTGCGTACCTTCTCCTTGTGGTACTAATGCAGAATGCAAGGAACAAAACAACGTCGGATCGTGTACATGTCAACCCGGCTACTTTGGAGATCCTTACTTGGCGTGTAAACCTGAATGCTTAATCAACTCTGATTGCCCTTCGAACCAGGCATGTTACCAAAACAAATGTCATGACCCTTGCCCTGGCACATGTGGTATTAACGCAATATGCAACGTCGTTAATCACATCCCCACTTGCAGCTGCGTCGACCAACATTATGGTGATCCATATAAAATATGTACATTCAAAATATATGGTAAGGCATTTTTATATTTCATAAATAAGTTGACGCGAGTTTTCACGTTTATTTTTACATATAAAACTATTAAAATTATTAGATATATGACAATAATATACATATATACCTTTTTTTTCAGAAGATAAATCTGACCCTTGTAATCCATCGCCATGTGGTCCCAATAGTCAATGCAAAAATAAAAATGGATTGGCGATATGCACTTGCTTGAGTAACTACCAAGGATCGCCCCCTACCTGCCGACCGGAGTGTCTGACCAGTTCTGAATGCCCCCTTGACAAAACCTGTGAGAACTTTAAGTGTATATCACCTTGTCCTAAAGGCTGTGGTATTAATACTGAATGTAGGGTCATTAAGCATAATCCAATTTGCACATGTAAACCTAAATATAGTGGAGATCCATTTTCTGTTTGCTACGCCGTCGTTGAAACATCACCTATAATTATGGAACAAGTCAATCCGTGCGTACCATCACCCTGCGGATTGAACGCCGAATGTCGTGATGTCGGTGGTATCCCTTCTTGCACATGTCGAAACGGATTTCTTGGAAGCCCACCAAATTGCCAGCCTGAGTGCGTGGTAAATACTGACTGTAGCAATGACAAAACCTGCATAAATATGAAATGTCAAAACCCATGTCAAGGTTCTTGTGGAGTGGATGCTTTGTGTAATGTGATTAATCATGGACCTGTCTGTTCTTGCCCAGTCGGTTACCAAGGCGATCCATTTGTGAGTTGTCGCATGAAACCACAAGGTAAATATAATATCTAACCTACGACAGTTATGTTTTTGAATCCATCCACACCATTAAAAAAATTATCAACTGTACGTTGTTGTGTGTTGTACAGATATTTATACAATTTTTTTTTCACTTGCAGAATTACCTCAGAAAATTGACCCTTGCCATCCTTCACCATGTGGCTCCAACGCTCAATGTAATAACGGTGTTTGCACTTGCCTGCCTGAGTACTATGGAGATCCATATTACGGCTGTCGACCCGAATGTGTTCTCAGTTCTGACTGCTCGCCTGATAAGGCATGCATACAGTTTAAATGTATGAATCCATGTCGAGATATGTGTGGAGAGAGTGCCGAATGTAACGTATACAATCACGTCGCTGTATGTAGTTGTCCAAGTGGTATGACGGGCGATGCTTTTGTACGGTGTGCTAAAGTAGAAAGTACGTATTGATTAATATATTTAATATAATATTGTGAATACAATAGCCGTTTAAATAAAATTATCATTTAATTTCAGAACCGATAACCAGGCCCTGTGAACCTTCGCCATGCGGGCCAAATAGCATATGCAGGGAAGCACAAGGTCAAGCTACTTGTGCATGTATAAACGGTTACGTTGGCAATCCACCAAACTGTAGACCAGAGTGTATTCAAAGCTCAGATTGTTTGCCATCTCTCGCTTGCATTAATAGAAAATGTCAAGATCCTTGTCCTGGTTCATGTGGACATAATGCCATTTGCAAAGTTTATAATCACAATCCTGTGTGCACATGTCCGTCCAAACTTACCGGATCGCCATTCACCCATTGCTATGGTAAATACACGTTTTAATTTTACCTTAGGTTTAGATCATAAAACTATTCCCTAAACCCCTCTCAGAAATGAGATAATATAATAACATATCATTTATTTTTACAGCTCAAATATTAGACGAAACACCTTTAAATCCTTGTGTACCGTCTCCATGTGGACCTAACAGCATTTGTACACCTGCAGCTAACAGAGGTTCGCCAATCTGTTCCTGTCAACCAACATTCGAAGGATCGCCGCCAAACTGTCGTCGAGAATGTACAACAAGTGAAGAATGTTCCACAGATAAAGCATGTATTAACTATAAATGCAGGGATCCTTGTCCCGGCTCATGTGGTTCACAAGCAATATGCACTGTTCGTCTGCATACAGTTATGTGTTCATGTCAAGAAGGATACACTGGTGATCCATTCACTGCTTGTGTGCCAAAAATGCAACAAATAGAAACAACAGATCCCTGTGACCCATCGCCATGCGGTGCCAACGCGCGATGTAAACTTTCAAGAAATGGCATAGCTGCCTGTGTATGTGAGCAAGGATACTTTGGAAATCCGTATGAGTTTTGCAGGCCTGAATGCGTTTTAGACAACGATTGTCCATTTGACAAAGCTTGTCGTAAAAATAAATGTGAGGATCCGTGTCCTGGAGTTTGTGGAGCAACAGCGACGTGTCATGTCATTAATCATATACCTTCGTGTAATTGCGCGGCGGGATACACAGGAAATCCATATGAATATTGTCACATCATAATAAGAGATCCAGGTATTTATAAATAAAAATAATGTAACGAAATTAGAATAATGAATAATTAGAATATTTTTATTTTAGTGCAGAATCGAAATCACAAGCGATTTTTTTACGTGGTAGAGCCACACTGCAGGTATTATGGCTGTAACATGAATGGGTCAACTCGACCGGGGAAGGACCACGCTCTCACAGAATAAAAGCGTAAAATAGCAGCTTAATGCTGCTTTGTTTCGTATGGTGAGTGTAGAGAACCGGAGACACGTTTTACTGGAATCGAGGCATTTCATCTTAGTCCTCAAGGGTGACAACGCATCTGCATTTTGATTATTAAGAGAGGTTAACTATAGATGTCTATGGGCCATAGCATCCACTTACCATCAGGTGGACTGTGTGCTCGTTTGTTACCCTTATCATATAATAAAGATGCATTAAAATTTCAAAACCTTTTCACAGTTTATATTTTTAGTATGTTCTTTTTGTAATTTTATTTTACTATACTAGTTTTATTTTTAGTACCCGGTTGACCGAGCTTTGCTCGGTATTTTTCGCTCGGTTTTTTTAATTCGTGTGTTTTGGAAATTATATTCAGATACAAATTACATACTGATGAAATACGAATAATATTTTTTGATCTTAGCGACATCACAGCAAAAAACTGAACTGGTTATTTGAATAAAAATTCATGAGTGCAATTAGTTTAATTTAAATTTTCGTGTTTTTAAAAATACTAAAAAAAGGGCTCGAAAAAATAGATTTTCTCAAAAACGAAAGGAACTTGAAAAAAATATTAAAAAAAGTCGGTGTGTCGGTCTGGGCTCGAACCATGGATTTACGATTTTGTGACCGCCCAATATACCAATCAAGCTATTTGTAATCATTAATAAACTGTCAAAATGTACCTTCTTATTCTAACGATATTGTAGCAGTTTTTCATTGCCTAAAACACGGACAAAAATACATTTTCTAAAAATAAATCCTAGCTAAATCGATTTATTGCCCCCGAAACTCCCTGTACACAAAATTTTATGAAAATCGTTGGAGCCGTTTCTCGTTTCTTCGTAAGAATTGCTCGTTTAAAGTATATTTTTATTATGGCTTTCGATAGATGGTGATATAAGCGTCTTGTGAACGCCATACGTTGCTTAGTACGACAACTCACATCAGCCTCAAAGGCGCAAAAAGTCTGACTTGTACAGCGATCATCAATCCACCAGCGAAGCGTAACGATTAAGGCATACCTCATTACAACGTGCGAGGCTAAGGCCAATAGTAAATTATTATACGTATGTATGTACCACATATAAATACAAATATGCTGCTTTTTTTTCAGAACCCACGATCAACAACCCATGCACACCAAACCCATGTGGAAGTAATTCAGTATGCAAGAGCAATGATGGTTTGGTGTCTTGCTCATGTTTGCCCGGATTCTTCGGCACTCCCCCCAGTTGTCGACCAGAATGCACTGTAAACTCTGAATGTGAATCAACTAAGAGCTGTGTAAACCAGAAATGCGTTGATCCCTGTATTGGTGTCTGCGGACAAAATGCTGAATGCAGAGTTATAAATCATTCACCTATTTGTTCATGCCGTAAAGGTTTTGAAGGGGACCCATTCATTAGGTGTGCAGCTATTGAAAGTAAGTATATCATCTGGCCATAAAACTAAAATATAAGAAAATATTAGTTTTAAATTATGTTCTTTCTCATCTTCTCAAAAATGTAAGAAGGCATGTGCTCAGCATTCAGACATAAATAGATTGTAACTATGGAATATCAAAGGCTGTAAATTTACTCTACAAAATGTTCTAGCGAATAAAAAAATATTATTCAATATTTTTTTATTATATAGTTATGGCAATTTATATATAGTAAACCTCAAACTAACTCACGAAACCAAATATTCTGAATATTAATCATTGTTAGGCCTTAAATATAGAATTTGTTGAATGGCATTGTTATGTACCATCTCTCATAAAACAAATATACTGTGTAAATGACTTTAGTCGGTCAAGTCGTTGAAAAGTTACACGAGCACTAACAGACGCACCCACGGTTATAATTATATAAAGATTAATAGAAGTAAGAAGTCGGCCATTATTGACAATGCAGCTTTGCTATTTTGACGGAAGTTGATTCATACTACAGATTTTGAAAACCTTATAGACGGAAATGTATGAATTCGTTAAAGGTGCTTTTCACCATCCCATTGGAGTTAAAATTTGAGAAAATAATTCGATTGCAAAAAATGAAAATCATTACAGACTAGGTCTAATAAGTATGGTGGATGATGGAGAGTTTGCAGTCGATTTTCGAATATTTTCATGAAAACGTAGTGATCTGAACCAATTCGCAAATCTCGATTGTTTGATAAAAACCTTTCCGTCCTTGTTTACAATTATTGTTATTATACCTCAGCAGTAACTGTTGTGACAGATCTTAAATAACTATTGTAAATGTAATTGCGTTCGCTGGTTGTGAATAATACCGTAGATCATTTTGATTTAATCTTACAAGACCTTTTCATCACAAATGAGAATTCGCTTTAGATTTACAAATTTTACGAAAAGGTTACGGCGGCAAAGTTAATAAACTGTGATATGGCATTAATTTGAACTTAATTCCAACTTTATAGGTAGGTATCAAAATTCCATTTTAGTCAGTGTGTTCCCATTGTAGCCGTTAAGCAGTGTAACAATATCTACTACCCCATATTATCCCGTGGGCGTCTTAGTTGATGACAGAGGTAAACAAATCTGACGGGCAGGAGTGTCTTCCCAATAATGACTAAAAATAAAAACTGCAGTTGCCAAGCCGCTTGCCAAGCGTAGCAACTATGGTAAATATCCCCACTATGAGGCAATCAATGGGGAAGACCTTTGTTCAGCAGTGGGCTAACGTTCTTGTTCTAAGAAAACGCTTTATTCATAGGTAACATTAACAGCAACTATGCGTTGAATGAAGGAAACCTCAATGTTTGAGAAACAAAACAAACTATATTTTGAAGATATGTGAAGTCAACCAAGCACAGGTACTATGTAGGTGCAATTGGAGCAGTGTAGCGGATGTTTCTCTGTTTTATTACGGTTTCATAAAATGAAAGATATAAAAATATTGGCAGAATGTTTATAAAAAATAAAAATAAGAAATAAGAGGAGTGCATTTGCCCTTAAGAGACGTTTACAGACTATATTATTATAAGGGTTATATTATTTGTAGCCCCGATAAAAGTTATCGTAAACATTTATTATTATAATTTATTATATTTGTTTTTTTTTTTGTAGAAGTGCAATCTGCTGAAATAAATCCGTGCGTACCGTCACCATGTGGCCCGAACTCTTTGTGCCAAGCAGTAAATAAAGTTCCCACGTGTACTTGTATAGAAAATTATATGGGAACGCCTCCAAACTGCAGGGCAGAATGTACAGTTAATTCCGAATGTCCAAGTACATTGGCTTGTATAAATCAACGATGTCGCGATCCATGTCAAGGATCATGTGGATTGCAAACAGTATGTCAAGTTCACCAGCATGCCGCTATTTGCAGTTGCATTGAAGGATACACTGGTAACCCATTCCAGAGTTGTTATGTCAAAGAAAGTATAGGTAAATATGCTTGATTTTTTTTTCTTATAAATCGTTTTTATAACTATAGATTACTAATGTTAGTACAAACTTGCAGATCTCGTGCCAACAGAGTATGATAAGTGCAATCCGAGCCCGTGCGGGGCAAACGCAGACTGCAATAACGGACTGTGTACTTGTAAACCAAATTTCTTCGGCAATCCTTATTTGAGTTGTCGGCCTGAATGCTCTCATAATTCCGACTGTGCTCTGAATTTAGTGTGCATCAATAACAAATGTATGAATCCATGCACCAACTTATGCGGCCAAGGTGCCCTGTGCGAAGTGTATAACCATATTCCTATGTGCTCATGTCCACCAAATACGACTGGAAATGCGTTCTTCTCTTGTACTCCAATTACAGGTAAAATTATATTCAGCCATATTTTAATGGGTGCGTTTGGTAGAAAAAAGCGCTAGCAAGCGCTTATAAGCGCTAAAATAGTTTTGGGCCAGGACACGATTGCTACTTCAGTAGCGCTGACACAATCCGCCATTTTACTTATTTAATTTGTTTGTTTTTAAGTAGAGTTTATAAGTTGTTTTTGCAATATTAGTTTTAAGTAATATAATGACATGAATAGACATATACATGTTGTTAAAAATTCATGATTGGTAAGTTTTTAATATGAATACTTCACAAACATATATTTAAATTAGGTTAGATTCCCCGGTTAAAACTAACATCGTGTCCTGGAGGAAAATAGCTACTTACGATTTGACAGCGCTTACCGCTTACGATCGCTATTTTGCTTACAAGCGCTTGCTAGCGCTTTTTTCTGCCAAACGCACCCAATGTTTTTATCATATAAGTATACACATATATTTTTCTGAATTCTGATTCTCTATCTATCTATCTGAAAACAAAACAAAATAATTTAATACCTATTTTATACAAAATGTGATCATCTTTTTTTGAATTATTCTTATTAATTCATATATTTGATAAATAAAACAAAATATATTAAAATTTAAAAACGCGCAAATTCTTCCAGTTCAACCAGAAATGAAGAACCCATGCATGCCATCACCTTGTGGTCCGTACAGCACATGTCGAACTATGAACGAACAAGCAATTTGCTCGTGTTTAATTGGATACGTGGGAGTACCACCTTCATGTAGACCTGAATGCTTAATGGATTCTGATTGCACAAGTCTAATGTCTTGCTCTAATCAAAAATGTATTGACCCCTGCCTAGGAACTTGTGGTCTTAATGCAGAATGCAAAGTACATTATCATAAAGCTATCTGTTACTGCCGAAGTGGTTATACTGGTGATCCTTTCACTCAATGCACATTTATAATACCAGGTATTTAAAATTTAGTTTTTATTTATTAAAATTAAAATAACGCTATACATTATAGAAACTAATTTCATTTCTTCATCTTCAGATGAAATCCCACCAATAAAGTCTGCATGCGAACGATCTACTTGTGGTCCAAATTCAATATGCAAAGTTGTAGGAAATTCACCGTCATGTTCATGTATGCCAGAATATGTCGGATCACCACCTTATTGTCGCCCAGAATGTATATCGAATAGCGACTGCAGTTTTGATAAGTCTTGTATAAACAATAAATGTGCAGATCCATGTGTTGGGGCTTGTGGTATTAATGCTATCTGTAGAGTTATAAGCCACTCGCCGCAGTGCAGGTGTGAACCAAACTATGAAGGTGACGCATTTGATCAATGTCATCCTATAAAAGGTATGTATAATCAACTATTTTTAAATATGACAAAGTTCTTGTGAATAATATTTTGATCTGTTCCAACACAACTTATTAACAATTTATTATTTTGCAGTTGCAAATTACCCATCCGATTCAAATAAACCCTGTTCACCGAATCCTTGCGGTCCAAATGCGATATGTCAAGAGCGTAACAATGCCGCTAGCTGCACATGTATCAGTGGGTACTTTGGAGAGCCTAACGAAGGGTGTAGACCAGAATGCGTAATTAACTCAGATTGCTCTGATCATCTCGCATGCATAAACAACAAATGTCAAGATCCATGTCCAGGATTATGTGGTTTTAACGCTCGATGTCAAGTGGTTAATCACGTGCCTAAATGTATTTGCATATCCGGATATGTTGGTAATCCCTATGATAGTTGCCGTATAATAGAAGGTAAGAATATAAAATGAATATTAGTTACCCAATGTCACTGGGCAAAGGCAATGTCATTGTCACGTGTATTGTTAGAGTGTCGGCATCGGCCAAATTCTCATGGTAAAAACTTATTTCAGCCCAAATACATGATCTGAAACAGATAAAATTCGAGTCAATATAGTATTAATCCTAACAAATAACGGTCAATAAATTCAAAATGTTTAACAACTTACCACAATATTGGCATAAGCTATTTTCTTTTTATAACAAACCCGCCGAAAGTGATAAGATTTTGTGATTTTTGTTTGCACATTACACTTAAATTACTTCCGATTCTGATCACACATCCTGCGTAAAAACTCAAAATAATGAATTAATTTATAGTCAAATACATACAGAGTAAACATAATACGAAATCTGTACACACCCAGTAGAAATGCCTCCAAAGAAACAGAAGTATTCTGAACCGATAATAACTGCATTTAAGCCAAAAGCAATTATTAATATTAAAATCTAAACGTAATAACGTAGAATTAATTTACTTTGTAACTAATTTTTTAATACTCAAAAAATCACCTGTTATTGATTTTCAAATGCTTACATTTATTTATGTTTTTTCATTTTAATTAAAATAAGCTTAATGCAATGAAGGCTAATAATCTTCCGCTCACCAGATGTCACTAGTCGACTCCGAGGTGAGGTTTTTTTGCCCGTTTCTAGAGTATTACATTATAATACATGAAACAATGCCTCAATAGTTTTTTTAATTCTTCTACCCTTACTAATATCTGTGTTTTTGTTTGTTTTTAATATAATTAATATAAAATATAAATAACACTACAGAAAGAAACATAAACCTTAATATTTTTAGAACAAAATTTTTACGTGTTAGAGCCATGCTGCAGCTATATTGTGGTTGCAGCACGAATGGGTCGACTAGACCTGGGTAGGACCACGCTCTTACAGAATATCAGCGTAAAATAGCAGCTTAATGCTTTTTTTTATAGAAGATGGTGCAAACAACCATACGGTACACCTGATGTTAAGTAACTACAACAGCCCATGAACAACCGCAATACCGGGGTAATTACAGGTGCGTTGCCGGAAATTGCTGCTGTGTTTCGTATGATGAGATTAGAGAACCGGAGATCCTTTTTACTGGAACCGAGGCATTCCATCTCAGTCCTCTGGGCTGGCAGCGTATCTGCATTTTTATTCTTAATTGAAGATAAATGTAGATGTCAATGGATCACAGCATCCACTTACCATCAGGTGGAGTGTGTGCTCGTTTGTCACTCATGTTCTATAAAAAAATAACTTCCACGCTATGAAATCTGTCAAATATTATACCTCACTTTTAAGTGGCGCGGCCCTGGTCTCAGATAAATTCGTGGATAACCTCATTAACTTCACAAAATACTTTGCAGAAACACCATCAGATCCATGCAGTCCATCCCCTTGTGGGCCATACAGTGTTTGCAAAAATCTGAATGGAAAAGCAATCTGCACTTGCTTACCTGAATACATTGGTAATCCACCTAACTGTCGTCCTGAGTGTGTAACGAGTCCAGAATGTCCTCTCAACAAAGCTTGCGTTAAACAGAAGTGTATAGATCCTTGTATTGGAACCTGTGGAGAAAACGCGCAATGCCGTACTCATCATCATAGCCCGTATTGCACTTGTCCGGCTGGCTTTGAAGGAGATCCATTTTCAGTGTGTGTAAAAACTGTTGTAAAACCGACAATAACTACTCCATGTGAACCTAACCCCTGCGGTCCTTTCGCAACATGTAGAGACGTAGGTGGCACAGCTATATGCAGTTGTAAAGCAGGATATGTTGGTGTTCCACCGAAGTGTGGCCCAGAGTGCACAATTAATGAAGACTGTCCTAAGGATAAAGCATGTGTAAGAGAAAAATGTGTCGATCCTTGTATTGGATCTTGTGGAATTAACACCAACTGCCGTGCAATGAACCATCTAGCTATCTGCACTTGCTTACCTCGTTATAGAGGCGATCCGTTCGTAGGATGCTATATTTATAAAGGTATAATTCATTTGTATTAATAATTATATAATAATAATATATTTCTCCAGAATGAAAATAATTAACATTTATTGTCTTAGTTATAAACTTTCATTTATACGATTATACATATATTATCTATATTAGAAATAATAAATAACCTATAATTGTAAAATACATAGATAATTGTTTTCAAAATAATTGTGTAGTCTATATTTCCGGTGCAATTTAAATATATAAGTACTGTACGTATGTAACTACAAATTAAAAAAAATTTAAAATCTTAACCGACACGCAACCAAATTGTACCTACTGTAATATATTTTGTAACAGTTCTAAGGGGATTTGTTTTATCTCCCTTGTTCCGATTTGAATATATTATTATTATATTATAATAATGTTAATTAATAATACCAAACATTCCATAAATGCTTCTTCTTATTTTTTACTATCTACAGAAAATGAGCCACTACCAAGAGATCCTTGTGTTGAATCTCCATGCGGGGTCAATGCAAATTGTAACAACGGAACTTGTACATGTATTCCTGGATATCATGGAAACCCTTACATCGAGTGCCGACCAGAATGCACGAACGACAACGACTGTGGAAAACAACTAACTTGCATCAATTACAAATGTGTTAATCCATGTAAGAATGCATGTGGTTTGGACGCAATCTGCAATGTCCACAACCATATAGTAATATGTGAATGTCCAACACCATTGCAAGGAGATCCTTTCATTGCTTGTCATCGCGCCATAGGTATGATAATTACTAATTATATACGTAAAGTATAAGAAAAACAGTTATTAATAGTATTTTTTTGTCTACAGAGCAAGCTGTGGCAGATCCATGTTCACCCAATCCCTGTGGACCCAACAGCATATGTAGAGCTAGTGGTACGGTAGCTCATTGCTCATGCCGACCGCCAATGTATGATGAGCCGCCAACCTGCCGACCTGAATGCCGTGTTAATTCTGATTGTCCACCAGACCGCGCTTGTCGCAATAAGAAATGTCACGATCCTTGCCCAGGCGCTTGCGGTTCACACGCTATATGTCGTACATCGATGCATTCACCTATATGTAGTTGCCCAGTGCGCTATACTGGCGATCCATTTACACGCTGTTTACCAAGTAATGTTTAAATATAATCAAATATATTTTAGAATAAAATTGTATTATACTACAACCTAAATATTTTGTTACAGTCGCTTTCGATACAGATTCGAAGGATGTGTCACCATGTCGAGATTGCGGACCAAATGCAGAATGCGTCGATGGACAATGTCGCTGCAGAATCAACTTTTTCGGAGCACCTCCGTTCTGTCGTTACGAATGTCTCAGTTCCAGTGACTGTGACTGGCGTCTCACGTGCTTAAACAAACGTTGCGTTGATCCGTGCCCTGGTGCTTGCGGCCAAGGCGCTACTTGTACTTCCATCGCGCACAATCCACGCTGTGATTGCCCTCCAAAAACAACAGGAAATCCTCTTTACGCATGTCGACCCATCGAAACAATTCGTAAGACAGACTTAACTGGACGATTGCTTTTAATCAACGAAATTCCCACTTTATAGACGTTGCTAGCCATAAATAGACCGATAGTTGTTCAACGGCAAACTTACGTTTTCGCTTTTAAAGCTTAGGCATGGGTTTTACTAGCGAAACAAAGGAAGCCGGTCGAACATACTTTAATTTTTCGTTCGCTTAACACTAAGCGCTTATATTGTTTGCTACCACATTACACCAAACTTTTATCCATTACCTAAATGCATGCTTAAATTTACAGAAATATCACAAAACACACCATGTAATCCATCGCCCTGTGGTCCTGGTGCTATCTGTAAAACTAAAGGAAGAGGCGCGACATGTGAATGCGAACCGGGATTACGAGGCGACCCTTACTTCGGATGCAGACCGGAATGTCTCGCGGACTCTGATTGTTCACCAACAAGAGCATGTATGCGCTCGCACTGCCGCGACCCCTGCGAGGGCACTTGCGGTATAGGAGCAGAATGTGAAACTGTCAACCACATCCCACTTTGTTCGTGTCCATCGGGTACTAGAGGAAACGCTTTCGTGAAATGCGACCCTATCCCGCCAGGTAAATTGTTATTTGTAATCTTAAATTGCTGGGCGTAAATGATACTACTCAAAATTACGTGTATAAATTGAAGATGATTTTTAATCAGTACAAATCCTGTCTGCCTGTTCTAGGCATTTGAAAAAATTTAAAGATGAAACTTATTAATGATTAAAACAATAAATAAATAAAAGATTTTGTATCATTTTAGCGCTTCCATGTACACCGTCACCGTGCGGTCCTGGTGCATTGTGCTCTGCATCTGGCAAAACTGCCGTGTGCTCTTGTCCGAGTGGAACAAGTGGTGATGCAGCAACTACTGGTTGCCGGCCGGAGTGCGTTGTCAGTTCAGAATGTCCTCGTGATCGTGCTTGTGTGCGCAACAAATGCATTGATCCATGTATTGGTGCTTGTGGAAACGGCGCTACTTGTCGGGTCTTCGATCATGCCCCAATATGTTCGTGCCCACCCTTAACTACGGGAGATCCGTTCCTTAATTGTAGAAGTAAGAATATTTTATGTTTATTTGTCCAAACTTTTTGAAATCATTTATATAATTACTTATTCTATTACGAAATGGAATATTTAAAAAAATCTACCTTTTCTACATTATTCTTTCTTTTATTGTTCACATTATTTTACACCTGATTCTTTGTATTTATTCATTTTATTAAAAAAATCCTCTTTGTTTTCAGCTGTATCGCCATCCGTGCACGACCCATGCGATCCTAATCCTTGTGGACCTAGAGGGACATGCCGCGACGGTACCTGTACTTATTACGAGTGTACTGTTAATGATGATTGCCCTGGCGATCGCTCCTGTATCAACAGAAAATGTGCAGATCCATGTATTAACGCGTGCGGTCTCAACGCAATTTGCACAGGAATCAGACATACCGCTGTATGTTCATGCCCTCCTGGTTACACTGGTAATTCCTTCGTACGCTGCCACCGCATTACTACAACGACGGTAGAAACACCAAAGCCTGAATGCGTAAATGACGAACAATGTCCTGATATATCAGCTTGCGTTCACTCCAGATGTGTACCAGTATGTGGATCAAGTAATTGTGGCCTTAACGCTAATTGTGTTGGCAAGCAACACAGAGCTCGCTGTACTTGTTTACCAGGTTACGAAGGAGACGCATACTCGGGATGTTACTCTGGTAATTTACCTATCTTTTTATTTATGTTATCTTTGAACTATTTTATCATTTTCACTAAGTAACGTATTTTGTTTGCAGTTCAATGTCATAGCAATAATGACTGCCCTGATGATGAAAGCTGTGAAAGTGGATCATGTGTAAAGGTTTGTTCACGTTTGCGCTGTGGACTTGAAGCTCATTGTATCGCACGTGGACATAGTGCTTCATGTGAATGCAATCCTGGAACTCAGGGAAATCCATGGACCTCTTGCCGTAGAGACGAATGTACAATAGATGAAGATTGCCCGAGTTGGCTGGCCTGTAGATCAAAGACCTGCCAGGATCCCTGTCCCGGAGCTTGCGCACAGGGCGCACTATGTACTGTCATGCACCATGCTCCGATCTGTGAGTGCCCAAGAGGAACACAAGGCAACCCAAGAATTACATGTGAACTGGGTGAGTTTAGTAAAGTTTTAATAGCAACTTCCTCACATTGCATTACTACTCGTAAAATTATTATAACACATTATATTATGTGTTTAACACAATACTTATTTATTTTTATACTTCCAGTGCTATCGACTGTGGAATGTGACAGCGATGCTGATTGTGGACCAGATCTAGCATGTCTACAAGGTTCATGCAAGAATCCATGTGATGCAAATATATGTGGAGATCGCGCAACATGCCGCGTTGCCAACACTTTACCGTTCCGCACACTTGTGTGCGAATGTCCGAAACCTCTTACTGGGGATGCATCTATTCAGTGTGTGCCAAGTAAGTATTCGGTTTTAAAATGTGATGTGATTATATATATAAGGAGAGAGAGAGAGACAAAATTACAGCATTTTACCAAGGCTGACTTACGTAATTTAGTTTAAAAATTTGTTCCAAAACTAGGTATCCTATTTCAGTTTCTGTACATACACTCACGATTTGAATACAAAACTGGTTTATTGCAAAGGTTTATTCAAGTAGTCTAGAAAGTATGTGTATTTAAGATTTGTTAACTTAAATTCAAAAATAGATTAAAGAAGATTGGAATAGCACTACGCAAAATGTAAATCACCATGTAAAGAGACGTTGCTATCATGTTAGTCTGAGACCAAAAGTCACAATTAATTAAACTCGTTTTAAATGTTTGTTACTTGTTATATTACCAGGAGCGCAATGTGAGCAAGACAACGAATGTGGCGATGAAGAGCACTGCTCTAACGGACGATGTGTTGCTGTATGTGACGGACGCGCGTGTGGCGCTGGTGCGGAATGCCGTGCACAAGCTCACCGCGCCTCCTGCCGCTGTGCACCACCACTGCAGGGTGACGCCAATGTGGCCTGCACGCCAGGTTAGAATTTATAAGCGAATTACTGAAAAATAGTACTGGTAATAGTAATAGTACTTAAATTACTGTTAATCAAAACAGATCAATTATTTTAGGTTGGCGATAGCGTTATTCGATCCATGCAGACTAAAATACGGAGTGCAGCTAGTGAGGGCGCTATTAGTTTTTTTTTTATATTAACGTTAATGATATAAGCTCAGTAACCAGCGTGTCGGATGTTACAATTTGCGCTGCATGTATGTCTTACTACAGTTGAGCGTCTTTGTTAGTGTTGTTCGATATTTTCTGACGATATGCGAATCAAGTGCGAGTCAAATCCTCAAATAAGGGATCCCCATGTTAAATACCTGGGTCACATGTTTACTGCTGATCAAAAGCATGTCGTAGACATTATATGCAAAAAAACAACGTAAGAGCGAACAAGATGGCTTTCAGGTTTGCTGGTTGCTCGAAAGAAGCTAAAGTAGCTCTATTCTGATCATTCTGCATTTAAATACCCCATTAGGCACAAGCTGTGGGAAGCTTTACCTCCTCAAAAATCGTGACGCAAATTCTATGTACCGCGTTTCGGGTGTTGATGGTGCTGGTTTCCGGCTTTTAGAACATCTCGATGTGAATATGACTTTACTTTTCGATTTCTTCATTTTGACCGCTTTCTTTGTTTTTTTTTTATATGATAAGGGTGTTTACTTTGTTGTTTTTGTTTGTTTGTATCCCAGGCGAAGGTTTCTGAAAGAAAATTGATATAATATTTTTAATTGTACTTCTACTAACATTCTGTATGTTGGTGTACAATAAATAAATAATAACCGCTACACGAAGTGATTTCAATCGACCTATATCTATTTATTGGCAAGGAAAGCGTAAATTTAAATAATGTTCTCTTGGCAATAGGAGCAGAAGGAGCGGGCTGCAGTTCAGACACGGATTGTGGTTCGACGGAGGCGTGCGTGGCGCGTCGTTGCGTGGCAGCTTGCGCGGGTGCGTGCGGCCCGGGGGCCCAGTGCACTGCGCTGCAGCATCGCGCGCGCTGCCACTGCCCGCCCGGCACCGCAGGCGACCCAGCACGCTTTTGCTACACGCGTAAGTATAATAATTGTATAATACATAAATATATAAACACACACCTGTCACCCAGAGGGGTAGGCAGAGACTACGAACTTCCATTTGGCACGACCCTGACACACCCCTCTTGCCTCCTTTACATCCATATATCTACGCATAAATGCTCGTCAGTTAAAGGTACTCCTAGTGAGGCCCATTTTCAAAATATCGCTAATTTTTATATAGGATAGGGTGACAAACGAGCACAATGTCCACCTGATGGTATGTGATTTTTGCGGCCCAAGGACATCTATATCTATCCTCGATTACGAATCAAAATGCAAATTCGTTGTCAACCTTAAGGACTAAGATGGAATGCCTCGTTTCCAGTAAAAAGGGTCTTGGGTTCTCTACACTCACCATACGAAGCACAGCAGCATTAAGTTACTATTTCACGCTGGTATTCTATGAGAGCGTGGTCCTTCCCCGGTCGAGCCGACCCATTCGTGCTACAACTATACTACTAATATAACTGCAGCATGGCTCTACCACGTATACGTACATTTGGTAGATGAACCTTCTTCTTGGGCGTCCCTTCCCGACTCTGCCGTTCACATCTGCCATATAAATTTGCTTTGTCACTCTTTCCTCATTCATTCTTCCTACATGACCAAACCACCAAATCACTCCTTTATTAATCCTGGCCACTACATCATCTTGCACACCACATTTTTCTCTTATCACGCAATTTCTCACCCTGTCATTCAAATTAAGCCCTAGCATACCTACTCCTTAAGGTCCCCCAAGGCATGCCACAAAGCACTGTCCTGAGCCACCTGCATCCATCGACTTCCTGCATGTGCATTCCATTTAGTGGGGGGTCGCCCTACACTTCGCCTACCGGTACGAGGCTCCCACTCGAGTACCTTTTTCCCCAACGGTCGTCGGTTATTCGAGCTATATGGCCGGCCCATTGCCACTTCAGCATACTAATCCGTTGGGCTATATCGGTCATATATAGACCGTATCATATATAGGTCGTATAGACCTATCGGATATTATATATTTCGACTAAAATTATCAGCAATAAAAAAGGTAGACCCTTACTCTCAGGAAAATATATTGATAATTCAACTTCTTTGTTCTGTACTGTTGTAGATCTTTAACATAACAAGGCGCCATAAAAGAGCAAGAAAAAATATTTTATATCAAAATCTATTTAATTTTCAGCTGAATGTACGGCTGATGAAAATTGTCCGTTCGACAAGAGCTGCGTTAATGGATACTGTCAAGACCCTTGTACCCTCGGATCGCCATGCGGACGCGATGCTACTTGTGTCGCTGTTGCTCACGTTGCTACCTGTCGATGCCCACCCGGAACGCAGGGTGACCCGCACGGTGCTTGCATTTCTGTTGCATGCCATTATAACGAAGACTGTGCCGAAAATCAAATCTGCAACCGACTTAACCACGTTTGTCAACTTGTGTGCACTGACGGCGCTTGTGCTGAAGGTGCTATATGTACAGCAATCAATCACCAACCAATGTGCAAATGTCCACCTGGCACGTCTGGGGACGCGTACGTTCGCGGTTGCGGAACTACACAAGACACACCTGAATGCTCTAAAGACATCGATTGCTCGGCGCCCCTGGCCTGTGTCAACTCACGATGCATTGACCTATGCTTAAGCAACCCTTGTGACGAAGGATTAATCTGCAAAACTGTAGATATTTTACCACTTCGGGCTGTCGCATGTGTCTGTCCGGAAGGCGGGCGAGTAGCACCAAATAACGGATGCCGTTCACCACCTGTATCTGAATGCTCCACTGATTCGGACTGCGCTAATAACCAAACTTGTCGCCGTGGAAGCTGCGTCGAAGCTTGCAGAGCTGCTCCTTGTGGATACAACGCGTTATGTGAGTCATCTGACCACGTATCCCGCTGCTCATGTCCACCAGGATATATTGGAAACCCAAGAGTAGAGTGTAATAACGGTAAGTTTAATGATCAACCATAAATTAAAATATATTGACATCAATTATTTCACCTACTTCAGTGTTTAAGTCGTCGACTGATTATGTAAATATTTTTTTTAATTTCAGAACCAAAACAAACAGCGATATGGGAATGTTATAAGGATGACGAGTGTGGTTTAGAACAAGCATGTGTTGATCGTACTTGTGTGAATCCATGTACAGATGCCTGTGGAATCGGAGCACTGTGTCGTGTAATCGATCATATACCGCAGTGTTCCTGTGCTAGAGGATTCAGCGGGGATGCAAATACGCGATGCGTACCACGTAAGTCCTTTACAACTGTGCTGACTGAAACCTAGCTGTTGAGTTTTACGATCAAACTAAATCTTATTAAATGCAGATATTTTTACAAATATTAAAAATTCTATTCATACTGATAAGCATTCTTAATTTTCAGCATCAGATAAGTCAGTTATACCATTAGGCTGCAAAGCAAACTCCGAGTGTCCACTATCGCAAGCATGTATAAATGGCGTATGTGCAAATCCATGTGTCTGTGGTGATAATGCAGAATGTAACGTTGTTAGACATCATCCAGTTTGCTATTGTGAACGTGGCTTTTCAGGAAATCCTTATGTTGGATGCACAAAAGGTATGTTTGTTTTTCAATACAGTAAAGCGTGAAGCAATAGTCTAAACAAACCGTAAAGCATCGTAAAGCGTAAGTTTGCTTTACGCTGCTGATCTTAGTACCTTTTCCCGATAATGAGACGGTTTTGGAGGTGTGTTAGCAGAAAAATAATTCTAAGATGTCATATTCGATTCTTTTTTAATTATTTAGATATTTTTGTTTTCCTACCATGTTTCCTTCGCTTTAGTACATGGTAAATCAACATTGAAAGTTACAATATTAACCATTTCATTGGTGTCGCCTTGGATCGTACCTAGTTTGCTTGTGAATTTTTCAAGGTGAGCGCTTAAATCCGAAATCTACTGCAACGGTTTAAATTAGTATTAAAATCAACAAATATATGTAATAAATTATAACAATTAATTTAAAATATTTATTTCCTAAATATGATGTTATTAATTTACAGTGAGCTGCACTTCTGATGCTGAATGTTCAGACGGTAATACTTGCTCCAATGGAGCTTGCGTTAACCCTTGTGTCATCGAGGCGCCATGCGCCATAAGTGCTGAATGCTATGGGCAAGCTCATCGACCCAACTGCCGCTGTCCTATTGGAACTTTTGGAAATCCGTACGTTAAATGTCAATCATCCGAATGTGAAATTGACGACGACTGCAATGATGATAGTGTTTGCGAAAAAGGAGTTTGCCATCATGCTTGTTCCGTTGAAGGACGTAATCCTTGCGCCAGCAACGCGGAATGCTTTGCCCGTAATCATGCTGCATCTTGTAAATGTCCACCTTCATTGCCACTCGGGGATCCTTTAATTTATTGTCAGAAGATCACGGTTATAGGAGAGCCAGAATGCCGTATGGACGGTGATTGTCCGAGCGGGCATGCTTGTCTCAGGGATGAATGTCGAGAAGCTTGTTCAGAACTAAAGCCGTGCGTCGGCAATTCTCGATGCTCGGTATCAGACAGCGTACCATTCCGTACTTTAATATGCCGTTGTCCAGAGGGATATACACCTGATGAAGGAGGCTCATGCAAACCAGCGCAGTTACCATCTCTTACTTGCTCATCTGATCAGGATTGTAGCGATAATGAGTCATGTGTAAACAGAATCTGTCGAAATCCATGCAACTGTGGTGATAATGCAGAATGTTTCGTCCGAGATCATCGACCTGTTTGTTCTTGTCGCGAAGGATTCGATGGCAATCCGTACCGCATATGTCGCATCGTTGGCTGTCGAACCGATTCCGAATGTGCGTCACACCAAGCGTGTATTAATGGAAATTGTGTTAGCCCGTGCTTATTAAACAGCACATGTGGAACAAATGCTGAGTGCTATGTAGAAAGAAATCGTCCACTTTGCCGCTGTCTTTCAGGATTCGAGGGGGATGCTTACATAAATTGTAACCTTATTGAATGTAGATCCAATGGTGATTGCCCTCTAGATAAGCAATGTCATGCTCATAGATGTATCAACCCTTGTCTATCAGATAATATTTGCGGATCGAATGCCATATGCTTAGTAAGAAACCACATTCCAGTTTGCAAATGCGACCAAGGTTATTTCGGTAGTCCTTATATTGAATGCAGACGACAGATTACAGCAGAATGTTTTGTAGACGCGGATTGTCCATCAAAACTTGCTTGTTTATCGTCTAGATGTGTCAATCCTTGTACAGAATTACATCCATGTGCAACACCAGCAACATGCGAAGTCTCACCGACATTACCAGTACGCACAATGCTCTGCACTTGCCCAGTTGGATACCTCAGCAGCGGCGGCGGCATATGCCGACCGGCAACATTTGTTACCGAAAGCGTTTGCGTTATGGATAATAACTGTACCGCAAATCATGCTTGTGTCAATTCATTATGTAAAAACCCCTGTGAATGTGGACCAAACACTGACTGTAAAATAAAAGATCATAAACCAGTGTGTGCCTGCCGCCAAGGCTTTATTGGAGACCCACGAACAGGTTGCTATGAGGTTACGTGCCGAGCTGATAGCCAATGCGCAGATGATGAGACATGTATTAATTACCGCTGTATTCCAGCTTGCTCTGTCGATGCTAATATCTGTGGACAATCAGCTGAATGCTACGGCACAGAACACCGCGCATCCTGCCGCTGCAACCTCGGTACAGTCGGTAACCCGTCAATTGCTTGCACACCAATAAGCTGTCGCGCCAACAGCGACTGCCCTTCAGAAAAATCTTGTGTAAACTCTAAATGCGTTGAACCTTGCTCAACTATCACCTGCAATGAGCCAGCAGAATGTAGAGTACACCAGCACGAAGTATATTGTGTCTGTCCGCCCGGCTATCAAAGTACAGACGACGGTTGTATAAAAACGATAAATGCGCAGTGCGCGAGCGATGTTGATTGTCCATCGGGATTGGCCTGCCTAAATAGCACATGCGTAAATCCTTGTTTGAAAATAGCACCGTGTGGTAATAACGCTCATTGTAAGGTGATCAATACACTACCTGTTAGGACTATGATATGCGAATGTAAACCAGGATACAAAGGCAACGCTCTCATCGAATGTACACCATACTTAAGTAAGTGTCTCGATTCTTAAGGCAATTAATTACATGTCTGTATAAGTTAAATAAATAAATTAATAATTATTTTTATGTTTTACAGCACCTACCACGAAATGTGTAGATGGTCAAGGAATTGACAACAATGGAGATTGCATGCCTTGTAATGAAAATGAAGGTCGAATTATAGACGCACGAGGACGTTGCGTATGTAATTGGGATAAAGGTTTTACGCCCCGCGGTAACATCTGTGTTGCAATCGGTTGTCGTACAGATGACCAGTGCGACGAACAATCTCGATGCATTAACGGAGCCTGCGTAAACGCGTGTGAAGCAGAACCATGCGGTCAGCACACTATTTGCGAAGTGTTGGGTCACCGATCTCGCTGCTCTTGCATTCCTGGTTACATCGGCAACCCAAGGGTTCAATGCTATAATGCAACTACGACCCAAGATAATTATCGCACGGACTTCCCACTTCCGGACATGCAGGTAATTATAACATCAATTATTCGCATTCTCTTTTACATAGATGGGACAAATACCTAGACCGAAACAACAATTTCTAAACAGTAGCCGTTGTTTTCGTTTAAGTATGTTTTAAATATCTGTTCTCTCTTCATAAAAAATATAATTATTGATTTATTTTAGGTTCATTGCCTCGCAGACGGAGTACGAGTCAGTCTTAAAATCAAGGACTTTAATGGTGTGCTTTATGTCAAAGGCTACAGTAAGGACGAACGTTGCAGACTTGTAGTTCACACACCAGAAAATCAAGAGAGCACTGTTGACTTTACGGTGCATTTCGGCGATTGTGGCTTGGTGCACGTAAACGTAAGTTAACATTACACTTGTTTTAATTTACTTTTTAAACATTAAAAGGTCGATTTAGATTTAAGTTCAATGATTATTTACATACCGAAATTATTTCAGGGCCTGGCGAGCTTCGTACTGGTGATGCAAATACATCCCACATTATTAACATCTAACGCTAAGGCGTTCCACATTAAATGCATCTACCAGACGGGCGAACAGAACGTCACCTTAGCATTTAACGTATCCATGTTGACCACTGCCGGCACGATAGCCAATACCGGACCACCACCAACATGCTCTATGCGAATTGTATCCAGATCTGGCGATGAAGTTAGCTCTGCCGAAATTGGAGAGAACCTTGTCTTACAAGTTGACGTTCAACCATCGAGTAAGTAAAAATTCTTAAATTTATCTTCTTCTTATTAGTTAACAACTTGAATCATGTCCACATGTGTGCAGACACATGAGTGTTGTGGTGAAGATCCCATTATACTTTGTAGTGGCGGTGTAAGATAGTTCTTCACCCCATTTCCTTTCATGGGTATCATAAGAGGTGACTAGGGGAAATGCCAGAAAAATCTTATGGCTTCCGATAGATGGCGTTGTAACCATCTCATTTAGGCTATAGAAAATACTCAGGCCGGTGAGGGCGACAGCGTCAAAAATCTTATGGCTTCCAATAGATGGCGGTATAACCATCTCATTTGGGCTATAGAAAATACTCAGGCCGGTGAGGGCAACAGCGTCAAAGACACCACAGGTGCACCACGTCTCGCACAGCGATCATGGCGAGCGTCAATCCGCGAGCCAAGTGTGACGATTAAATATATCGTTAAAATAAATATTGTCGCAAACTTTAAAAACCATTGCTTCGATGGTTATTTAACTTCATTTGTATTTTCTAAACATGGACCTAGAAAAAGGGGCGGACGCAGTCTCTTAAAACAATTACTAACGCACCCGTAGTAAGTCAATTCGGCTAATACAAACAAGCCGGCACGAACATGCACACCATAGTAAGTCTACCGCCCGCCATTACGCTCCAAGTTGCTCACACATAGTTACACGGCCGCCATTGCGGTGTGTCAATTGTTTCGTAGCGAGACTCCGTCCGCACTTTTTTCTAGGTCCATGTTTCTAAAATGTATTACAAATTGTATGTTACTTTCATTAATGGTGACGTTCTTATTATGTCATTTTTAGGTATATATGGCGGATTCGCACGTAGTTGTATAGCGAAAACAAGTGAAATATCGACGAATATAGAAAACGAATACACCGTAACGGACGCGGATGGTTGTGCTACTGATGCTGCAATCTTCGGGGAATGGGAACGAAGCGAAGATGGTAGTGCTCTACGTGCTGCTTTTAACGCTTTTAAGTTCCCCAGCAGCGATAACATACGATTCCAATGCAACATACGTGTCTGCTTTGGTAAATGCCAACCGGTAAGTCATTTAAACTGTCAATTTTTATTGCTGAACTATAGCGTACGTTATTATTTTCATAAAATTTATTTTTTAAAATTTATTTATTTATTTCATTATATAATACGTAAATAATATTTGTATAAATATTAACTTGACTTATAGGTGAACTGCCGTGGATACGACGCTTTTGGAAAGCGTAGAAAACGAGAAGCCATCGATCCTAAAAATAGTCTTTACGGCAACGAAGGGCAGTTTAGGGAGGAGGTGATTGTCGAATCGAACCCGATATTGACGCTGGAACGACGCGATCCATCGCGAGTGGCCCGGCAGCGCGACGCGTCCGGCGCAGAGGCGGCGGGCGGCGCGGCGGGCGGTGAAGTTTGCGTTTCCGCTGCGGGACTCGCCGTAGCGCTGGCGTTAACGGCACTGCTGGCCCTCGTAGCAGTGGCCGCGGCAGTGGCATGTTGGCTAGTAGCGTGGCGACGAGCACGCCCACCACCAGCACCACTACCGCATCCGCCCGACTTCCCCAACCCGCTGTTCCAGCGCTGAGTCCGCTAGTCGCGCGCCCCGCTCCTCCGCCGGCGCCGGGTGGTGTCGGCTCCTTCCTTCCTCTCGGCTTTAATCTGTGCGCGCCGTCGGAGGACCGCCGGGCGAGGTCGCTGCGAGCGCTGCGGCTATGCCGCGTCCCTCGCTCGCGCTCGCTGCGCCCTTTTTAGTTTTACTTTAATATTTTATTACTTCGTAACTTTTTAACTTAGAGTCGTCGCCTCCTTCAAACTTTGTGATATTCATAATATAAATATACGAAATCACCATAACTTTATGTAATATAAATATTGTTTGTAGTTTTTAAGCAAATAATAATAATAATAATATTTTGGTTGTTTTATTTTCAAATCTGTATATAAAAATTAATATTTGTTTGTATTTTATGCACAGCCATACCGTACATCACATTGCGATAAAAGTTTGTCAACTTATTATTAGCATTTGCGCGAAGGTAATTATAGGCATATTATAGCTAACTTACAGTGCGCTTATCGTGCCGACAAATATACAATATAACTCCTCCAAATTAAGAACGACATTTCCAGTTTCCATAATCATTTCTTCTGCGGCAGCAACGTGCCGGGTACCAGCTAGTTATAGTAATCGCTTATTCAATGTTTTCATGTTTTAACCAACTTCAATAAAAGAAGACTGTGTTTTCTGAAAGTACGTTAATCGATATCTCAGTCAATTTTAAACAGATTTTTATTTTATTTTTTTCCAATGAATTAGGTATACTTTGGGGGTGGTGTTATATAAATTTGGAGAACGCAATAAATACAAACATTTTAAATACACATTATTCAATTAAATTATTACCACGGTAATACTATACTACGAATGAAAACGTTAATATAAACTTAGCCTATGAACAAATACAAAAATGTAACTGTTGTAAAGAAAATGTATATGTAATATATATTTTTTTAATTAATTCTATCGAGACTGTCTAAAGTATGCAACACTGCAATATCATCTTGTACTCGTATATGACAACGAATAGAACTTGTTACCAATTACTGTTGCTGGTATATTGAACCAGTTATCTAGATACTCGTGTAAAAGCATAAATAATAGAGTAATTAAGTACTTACTCTATTATTTATGCTTTTATACTCCCTTTTAAGTAAAAGGGAGTAATTATACAATACAACTAAAGCTATATAAAAGTAATGTCTATGAAAAAAAAAGCTATTATACGGAATGTATACAATACATGAAGGTAATGGGTTATTGTTATATTCATTTTATTTTTTGTTATCACCAATGTGAAAAACAATATATTCCCTTATTATGTAAATATATTTGTCCTACCATTCAAGTACCAATTACAGGTCACCACGCACCATATTATAATAATAAGCTGAAAGCTAATAACTGAATAAATACAAGAGCCGAGAGGAATAACAAAATTAATTACCACCATAAAGCTGTCTATTTTTAAACGAAATAAATTACATATATATATATATATATATATATATATATATATATATATATATATATATATATATATATATAAACCAAAATATACTGTACGATATTCTACTAGGTTTGGCGACTTACCGCTACAATCTCTGCAACCACGAATCCGGGGATTGGCTAAAGGAGCTCGAGGCAATTGACGCAAAGCTAATATGAAAGTTCAGCAGAGTGCATTGCACAAGGGTCACTAGGTTACAAACACTATACTTTCAGGGTGAAAGAGTTATTGAGAGACGAGCTTGAATGACTCGATTCAAAGAAGAGATCAAAATTATTTGTATGCGCACACGGCGTTGGATCAGTTGGTCAGTTCACAATTGCCACCCGCAAGACTAGGTACGGCTGCATTAGGACTGAGCACAGTCGATCGCCAACGCAATGAATCTAATAGAAATATAGAAAAAAATGTTATGTTCAAAATAATGTTGACTTTTATTTATTATATACGAAAGTTGATACGGAAATACTAATTAATTAAATATTCTGTTCCAGTACTGAACATACGTACGATATAAATATGCACCTTTATCTACTTCGTATATTATATGAGTATGTATATGGTTAATTCTCCTAGGCATTGAGATACATTTCATAAGCTCAACACCAGTGTCGGTAGTGTTGTGACTCCATGTAAAACCAAATTGACTTTAAAAAAAATTTAACATTTGACCCAAAATTATATTTTAAAAAGTTTTATTGAGTGTTGGCAGTATAAAAATATGTCCAAAGCGGAGTCCCATAACTAAAGTAAAGGTATGAATTTACTACGTTTCATTATATCATAAAACACACTAGGTTCAATTACTAAAAATAACACCAAGATGTGGTGCAATAACATCTATTATAGACGCAATAACTGTAACGGTAAACATCATAGAATACTATAATACATACATAATTGAACGGGGGAGTGGACGGAGCCCATGTAGCCACTAAAATATCACTAACACGTCAATTCACATGTATAAAGGTCAACACGAGATGTGTTTTGACGTTACAATCGTTTCCAAATGTCTCATGCAAATTATTTAGAAAATGCCAAATTGCACGCTATTTAGAAATAAATATGTGTTAAAATCCGTCTGTCAACACAGCGAATCGGGTTTGTAGTAGTGATTAACTGATAATAGGACGTAATTGCTTAAATAAATAAATAATAATAAATAAATCATTTATTCTAGACCAAACCTTTTTGTACATTTTTCACACCTACCAAACTGCGTAACAGTTTGTCGGCGGGATTAGCGCTTGTCTTAATACATTTGGTTCAAATACGTAACTATAAACTAATGAACATAAAAGAGTGTAAATAAAGCAAGTTTTAAATTTTAAAACAGGTATTATTTTTTTATTTTTTTTTTATTTTATAGAATAGGGTGACAAACGAGCACACAGTCCACCTGATGGTAAGTGGTTGCTGCGGCCCATAGACATCTACATGTATCCTCAATTAAAAACAAAATGCCGATGCGTTGTCACCCGTGAGGACTAAGTTGGAATGCCTCATTTCTGGTAAAAAGGGTCTCCGGTTCTCTACACTCACCATACGAAATACAGCAGCATTGAGCTACTATTTCACGCTGGTATTTTGTGAGAGCGTGGCCCTTCCCCGGTCGAGCCGACCCATTCGTGCTACAAGTATACTACTAATATAACTGCAGCATGGCTCTACCACGTATGAAATATATTGTATATATTATAATATATTAAACTATTATTAAGAAATATTTACTAAAATTTAGACTATTATTAAAAACTGCTACTATTATTAAGAATTACTAACATTTGGCCTATAGAAACTACTACTAATATTAACTTAATTAACTAACTAATGGATTACCTTTTAGATAACGACCTACGTAGTGACCATCGATCGGATTTAATAGACAGCTTATGTTGTAATTTTTCTTGATATTGGGTCTAGATGTTAATAATAAATTTATCACACCTAAATGTACTAATTTTAGGGTAGAGATGTTTAACTACTGATTTAGTAATCATGGTGCACGTATAAGTACGTTTGCAATAATAACTATTACTAGTGGTCGCCTAGTAGTCGAAATTAGACTGTAATATGTTACATTTTTAGGTCTACATATTACGCAGATAATTTTAAATACAATAAAATAAATCTTGGACATATACTACATTTTCGTAAACATATTGAGAGACCAAATCTTATTTACTTTTTTGCATGTCCTTGATTTTCTCGTCCAAGAGAAACATTAGTTTTTAAATCATATATTGCTGCTATAATCCTCGTCTGCAAAAAATATTTCAGTGTCAGACGCGTTTCCCCATAGCCATACGACATTTTGCTATGCAATTAACTAAAATAAACTTGTCTAGCTATTTCAACACCAGTGATACTTTTTATTTTTAACAGCATACGCTGCAGTATCTGCTTACTAGTTAAGATATATGAGGGCCCATTTAAAGCTTCGCATTTCGCTAGAATCTTTCCCAGAAAAACTAAGATATAGACAAGACTCAACTCCTCCCGCTTTAAAATCACATTAGTATTTAATATTAAACGTTCGGTGTCAAGAACTTCATTTATTTTTATTCAAAGATATTTAGTTTTAGTTTCATTTCAAATAGTTAAACCGTTCAGATAATGTATCTACAATTAAAAATCGCACACGTTGTTAGAGCTAATGATTAAAATGAAATTCATCAGTAAAATTGTTCTCCGGTTTTAGTTATTCTCCTTTTTCTCATTCAATTCAATTCAATTAATTTGCTACATTTAATTTTAATTATAAAAATAGTTCAAAACAAGAACCCTGCAAAGGCAATGCAAATATTGGTTATGATTAATATTATAATTATATTTACATTACGGTATGATTTATATTATTATCATTATTATTATCGGGCGAATATTTGCAATTAAATAAAATAATAACAAGATCATAGAAAAAAACATATTATTTATTCCTATATCTTATTTAATTACTAAAAAAAACTCTTGCAATGAGTAATAACATTTTTTCGTTAAATATGTATTAAACATCCATTTCGAACTTTTTGATGCTTTTAATGCTTCTGGTATATTATGCTGAAATTTTGTGACCATTGCATAGAGGCCTGTATTTACGATTTGTAATTTTAATGAAATTGTAGTTAATTTTATTTTTCGTCTTAAATTTTTAGTTACGAAATATTGGGGAAACCAGTCAATAATATTTCTAACTAGTGGGCATATTTCAAATATATAGACATTCATGCAGTAGTTATAACATAACCGCAGCGTGTCTCTGTCAAGTATAAATGTGACGGCTCCGTGGTGCAGTGGCTTAGCATTGAGTTGCAGGGCTGAGAGATGCGATTTCGAATCCCGCACAGAAGTAGTATTTGAAAAGTCTACTAATAATTGTTCCGGTTTATCAAAATCCCTTGGTGGTGGAGGCGGGTTCGTACTATCCAGAGAGGGATACTTCCCCCACCAGGAGACGTCCCAGGAACGTTCTTCTTGATGCCGATGACCAGATCACCTCATGAATAGAGATTGCCTACAACACACACATTCAAACACTACAATAGTACAGAACGTTAGGACAGATCCCTTTCGCCGGTGAGCGCGAAGTCACAGACAAACATTGCGATAGTAGTTCAAGCCGAGGTTTGCACCTTCTTCTGAGGGGCCCTTGAATTACGTCCCCCCACCCCACTAGCCTTACTCCGAAAGTAGGGGCTGGGGTGCCTCGGGACTGCAGTCGACGACGGCCTGTTATGTCCGTGCTTGCTCAGCACGCGAATATATTTACTAGATTTTTATATTTTGCTTTTCACCATGCGGTTTCACCCATATTACATCATTTTTTTTCCCGTGAGAATTAGGTTTTTTCCTGTGAAAAAGGTCTTTCCTCAGGATATAGTCAATCTACCTTACCGCTTTATGAAATCAGTTCAGCAGGCGTAAAAATGTAATAGACCGTCAGACAGACTTTATATTATTAGTAAGTGTATAGATACCTCGTTGGTGTAGTGGTTGTGGTAGTGCGACTGCTGATCATGAGGTTCTGCGTTCGAATCCCGGGTCGGGCCAAAAAATCAATTATTGAGTTTTTCTGTCAAGAAATTCTCAGTAGCTGCCCGGAGTCAGGAAGTTAGTTGGCGGTGTCTCACTCCCGTGCCTCGGAAAGCACGTGAAGCCGTTGGTCCTGCGCCTGATCTCTCTCACGGTCGTGTCGGTTTACCTTCCCATCGGATTACGAGTGTGAGGGAATAGAGAGAGAGTTTCTCGGTCTGCGCACACTATAGCGAGTGTGAATAGGGGCTCCATAGGCAGCTGTCTCACGAATGAGATGATTTGGGTGGGACTCTGAGGCTTTGAAAAATCTCTCAGAGAGTGATTTAAGGAACTGCTGGATTGTTGGGAGCTCTAAGTCTCGATGTAGGTCGGCATTACGGACATAATATGGCGAGTTAGTGGCCCTACGACAGAATAGATTTTGGACTATTTGAAGTTCATTTATAGCTTTGGGCTTAGCATGTGCGAAAATGGGGGCCGCGTAGGTCATGACAGGTCGTATGCAGACCTTATATAGGGTTCGCTTGTTGCGGAGGGACATTTTACTGTGTCTGCCCAACATGCTGTTGAGCCTACCCATGTAAAAACGTGCGGTGCGAGTAACCTTCTTGATATGGGGCTTTAGTTTGCCATGGGACAGGGGTTCCTAACATCCTGATTGGCGGAGTGGTGGTGAGACGACGTCGTTTATATTCGAAGCAAACGGCGGAGCTTTTCTCCGGGTTTACGTCGATACGCCATTTTTGGAACCAAGCTCCTAAGTCGCTTACTGACTTTTGGATCTTGTTCCGAATCTGTGGTAGTGAGTTGCCTTTAGAGTAAAGGGCTGTGTCATCTGAAAAGAGGGCTAGTTTAACACCATTCGACGGGATAGGGACGTCGTTGGTGAATAGTATGTATAGGAGGGGAGCAAGCACAGAGCCTTGAGGGACACCGGCTTTTATTTGACGAGTAGAGGATAGCGTGCCTTCGTGTCTAAAGCGAAAGGTACGATCCTTCAAAGGGCTACAAGGCGAACGAGACGGTCCGGGAGGCCTAAGTCGTACAGTTTGTAGATAAGGCCCCCGTGCCAGACTCTGTCGAATGCCTTGGCAATGTCAAAGAAGACCGCGATGGTTTTTTGACGGCGAGGATAAAAACCGCTGAGGATGTATTCCACTATGCGGTGAAAATGCTGGGGGCACGAGTGTTTGGCTCGAAACCCGAATTGTTGTGGGATGACAAGAGGGTCGCCGTCTGTGGGAAACAAATGGCGTCTCAAGCGCACGAGAATAACTCGTTCGAAAAGTTTGCCCATGGCCTTGAGGAGGCTGATGGGACGGTGATTGGAGGGGAGGTGGTGAGGTTTGCCTGGCTTGGGAATGCCAATGACAGTTGCCTCTTTCCAAGAGGTGGGAAAGTAACTGAATTCGAAGCAGGCGTAAAAGATAATGGCCAGTAAGGCGATTACCTGCTCCGGGAAGTGTTTGAGGGCTTGGTTGGAGATACCATCCGCACCCGGTGCTTTTTTGGGCTTAAGTCCTTTGATGGTAGATGAAATCTCATCTTTGGACACAGTGATAGGGTCAGAGGCGGTAGGGGGCGAGTTCCTGCGACGGACCTCGTCCTCCACTAGTTGGATGTGTAAGGGGTCAGTGGGTTGTGAGCTAGGAGAGCATTGAGCGGTGACGCTGTCAGCGAAGCACTCAGCCTTTTCTTCGTCCTCGAAGGCAATGGAGCCGTCGGGACGAGACAGAGGGGGAGTATGCGTTATAGCGTCTATCCGGAGGGCTCTCGCCATCCGGTAGTACGCTGTGTGGGAGGGAGAGATTTTCTCCATGAGATTGCCCTTTTTGTGGTCTCTGTAATCTTGGAGTCGGTAACGCAGTTTGCGTTGAAGGCGGTGGGCCGCGAGTCTATATTCGGGAGTGGGATAGCGTGCAGCTCTACGGAGGGCAGCTTTTTTGGCTTTTAGCAGGTTGCTAATATCTAGGGGAAGACTAGTTTTAGCAACCGGGACAACTTTTTCATTCATCGATAAACGATCGGCTTTCTGCTTTACGGCATGGGCTAGTGAGTTGTCCACCTGTTACATGAAGACGAAAGAAGTTCCTTTGTACAACCTTGGCAACAGATTTAAGACGAAATTAGAATTAGAGAAGAGAGCTTGAGCAATTTTAATTCTTTAAATCACAGACAGTCAGCCAACGAAAGACGAAAGACACCAAATAATTCAGTTTCTTATTTTTACAATTTATTTATTCGTTTTACCAAAAAATAAACGTAAATTAACGAGTAAAATGCTTGCGCACTTACTGTATTGTTTATTGAGAATATCATACAACTTATATTCAGTAAATAAGTGGTGGTGGGTTAAAAAAAACAATTTCGTTAGTAAAGTCTTTGAAACACTATGTCTTAGCACCAACTTTAGAAAATAATTTGTGGGAATAATTTCTTTTGTTTTAGTTTTGAAATCAGTTTGTACTTTATTTTTATTTTAATAATGTTTTGAGCAGTTTACTTACGAGTATATCCATCAACTGAACAAATGTCCAAGTTATAATCACAAAGAACTCAAAACCTGTTATTACGTAGGCATCCGTTACAAGCTACGAGTTGGTGCGTATCTTACATAGGTATGTCCAATGACATTCAATGTTTTTTGATCTGTTCCCATATTTCATGATCCAGCTGTATCTTAACAAGCGGGTCTTGAAGTCTATGTTTGAATATCAATCATAATTTTGAACGAAATTTTACTGATACTATAACCGTTTTTACAACGCAACCACCCTACATCTCTACATTACATAGGTACATATTATATATTATACAGGACAGTAAAAGGTCAGGTAGGATTGCCAACCGTAGGTAATCATATAACATAGTGTTACGCGCTCAAGTCGACGATACACTAGCGCCATCTAGTGTCAGGAACGAGAGCGAGGGGAGCTTTGCAGAAAATGACATCACAAATCCTTCGACCGACAACGCCACCCGAAGAACTAAGTTTCTGGAAAGTCTGCACTCGCACACTCGTCCCTTTGCGTGCATTTGCTTGAATGTTCGGGATGCTTCTTTGCTAATTTAAATAAATAGGCGCTGCAAGATGCGATCGAGGTAGTATTGAATTGGCGATACGAGCGAAGCTTCGGAGCGGAATTAAGTGAATTAGTGTGTTTAATTATTAGTGCTTTAAGTTTTAATTTGTGTAAAGTAAATTAAAGTGTTAATTTAGGTAATTTTATCGGCAATTTTTATTGTCACGAACCCTAAGCTCGTAACAATTGGTGTCAGAAGTGGGATAAAATCATGCCGATTTTACCTAAGGAGGAAACGGAGGGTGTCCGTACCCGAAGTCAACACCAGCAGGAGACGGACCAACGAAGATTTGGTGGTGCAACGCCGCAGACGTCGGAGGGCCAGCCACCGGCTGCAGGCCCGTCGGTAGCTCCTACATCTGCAGCACCTGACTTAGGTGCTCTGATGGTGATGCTGCAGGAGCAGGCTCGCCGACAGGAGGAGCAGGCTCGCCGGCAGGAGGAACAGGCTCGCCGACAGGAGGAACAGGCTCGCCAGCAGGCGGAACAGGCACGCCGATTGGAAGAGCAGCTGAGGGGCGGACAGGAAGAACAGGCCCGTCGGTTGGAAGAGCAGATGCTCCTCATGAAGGACCTTCACGCTACCTTCGGGAAGGAGATAAAGGAGGTGAAGGATATGGTTGCTCAGCATGACAACCGCCTGTCGGAAACTGAAACCCAAATCGCGAAAGCTGAAAACCAAATCGAGAAAGCTGAAACTCGAATCGACCAAGTAAACAATCGGGTTGACAACGTAATGGCTGACATGAAGAAATCACTGGACGAACTCAAACTTGGAGATGGAGCTACAGCTCCCGTAGTAGCTACAACACCTTCGCTACGTGGGTTCAAGGTGCCACCGTTCGACGGTACCTCTTCCTGGTCAGCCTACAAAATCCAGTTCGAGGCTGTTATGAAGGCGAACGGCTGGAATAAAAGTCAGGCCATGACTGCTCTCACACTAGGCCTGCGCGACCAGGCCTTAACAGTTCTGGAAGCTCTCGGTGAGGAAGTGACTTATGAGCAACTCCTTGAGGCATTGGAGGCGAGATATGGCGACGCTCACCTGGAACACGTCTTTCGTGCGCAGCTTAAAGATCATCAACGAAAACCTGCAGCAGTGGGCTCTAGAGGTGGAGAAGCTGGTGCGAAAAGCATACCGGTCTGTACCTGCGCTCATTGAAGGGAACCTGGTGCAGACATTCATCGACGGCATTCGTGACCTGGAAGTCAGAGCTGCTGTGAGGCTCGGGCACCACGAGACGTTTAAGGACGCCTTGGCCTATGCACTGGAGGTAGAAGCCGTGCGGCAGGATCATCGTTCCCATCGCGTCAGGGAGGATGCAGCAGCTACAGTTCGCGACCGCAACAGAGGATACAGTCCTAGGTGCTATGGCTGTGGGGAAAAGGGCCATCTTCCATCCAGCTGCCCTAAGCGAACCGCAGAAAGGGAAAGTGAACGATATCAGGAGGGTAGTGCAGCTAACGGCACTGCCTGGCGGCGACAGGATCATCGTTCACCTCACGCTAGGGAGGTTGCAGCAGTTACGGTTCGCGACCACAATAAAGGATACAGCCCTAGGTGCTATGGCTGTGGGGAAAGGGGCCATCTTCGGTCCAGCTGCCCTAAGCACACCCTAGGAAGGGAAGGTGAACGGTCTCAGAAAGGAAGTGCGGCTAACAGCACCGCCCAGCAGCAGCAGGAATACGACTTTACTATCAGACACTGCAGCGGGAAATCTCACGGCAACACAGATGCATTGTCAAGAAGACCTTGTCCTGAAGATGGCAACCATTGTAGTAGGCAAGGTAAGGAAGTGGTATCCGTGAGGATGCTCAGAACAGACCACCTCAGCAACGGGTGGAAGGACAGCCTACGACATGCACAGCAGGAAGATCCGGACATCAAGCCGATTCTGGGATGGATGAAGGCCCGTGCTACCAAGCCTAAGTGGAGGGACGTCTCAGCGATGAGTTCAACCACGAAAAGCTATTGGGCCCAAACCCAATGGGACAGCTTGCTGCTTCAGGATGGAGTCCTGTGCCGTAAATGGGACAATGGTCGAGGAGACAGCTGTCGTCTGCAAATGGTTGTCCCTAAAGCTAAAGTGCCGAATGTTCTACAACTGTGCCATAATGGTCGTTCAAGAGTCCATCTGGGAGTTAAACGAACTCTACTGAAGGTCCGAGAACAGATTTACTGGGTCCATTATCGTGACGATGTCGAGGATTGGTGTCGTACATGTACAAGTTGTGCGGCTGTGAGGGGACCTCAGACACGGAGTAGAGGAGCATCGAAATTGTACAATGTTGGGGCACCACGGGATAGGACATCCCTTGACATTGCGGAGCCGTTACAGAAAGGCGCAAAGGGGACTCCTAAGATCATCCATGTGGATCGCTTGGCGCGTTACCATGGGACCGATAATGCTCGGGACGAGCATGTCTTAGGAGGGGGCAGTGTTGCGTGAATAAGTCAACTAGCGCCATCTAGTGTCAGGAACGAGAGCGAGGGGAGCTTTGCAGAAAATGACATCACAAATCTTTCGACCGACAACGCCATCCGAAGTACTAAGTTTCTGGAAAGTCTGCACTCGCACACTCGTCCCTTTGCGCGCATTTGCTTGAATGTTCGGGATGCTTCTTTGCTAATTTAAATAAATAGGCGCTGCAAGATGCAATCGAGGTAGTATTGAATTGGCGATACGAGCGAAGCTTCAGAGCGGAATTAAGTGAATTAGTGTGTTTAATTATTAGTGTTTTAAGTTTTAATTTGTGTAAAGTAAATTAAAGTGTTAATTTAGGTAATTTCATCGGCAATTTTTATTGTCACGAACCCTAAGCTCGTAACAATAGTATTGTACATTCATTTTTTCCTTGACTAAATTTTTTTTAATTAAAAAAAACAACCTGAAGCCCTAGATGGTAAATCGCACTGTGTTAACGTAACAAAACCCTTTTCACTCTTGTCTTGTAAACGTACGAAAGGATAGACGCCGGCAGATTATTTCACTGTATTCATTTAGTGTATATTATGATACTATATTAATTTATACTGTAACAAAAGTACATATATAGTACCCAAAATACTTATTTTACGCACATGTTGACAGATAAGGCAGATGAAGGAAATATGTAAAATCTATAAACGTACCTTGAAAGTTAAAAAAAATAAAATCGAAAAGGTGTTAATACTCGTTGCAGGAGTTTTTTAGTGATTAAGTACGAAATAGGAATATATAATACAGTATGATTTCGTTAATATTTAAGTTAATTGTAACTATTCATTACTTGATAACTTTATTAATACCATATTGTAAATGTAATAATAATAATAATGATTGCCAATATTTGCAGTGCCCTTGAAGGATTCTTGTTTGGAACTATTTTTTATAATTAAGACCATATGTATAAAACAAGATTAACAATGATTGCATGATTGCGGAGAAGTTTTTGGCCAAAAACCAGAAAGTCTTTTGTGCGTTCATGGACTTGGAAAAGGCTTATGACAGAGTGGACAGGAATGTGTTATGGCAAACACTGAACTCATATGGGTTGAGCGCTGGTTTGATACAGGCATTAAGGTCTCTTTATAGGGACTCTATTTCTTGTGTCAGGATCAATGGGGTCTACTCGGACTGGTTTGGCATCCAAAAAGGTGTCAGACAGGGCTGTGTAGCTTCCCCTTGGCTGTTCAACCTATTTATGGACAGGTGTTTCCAAACTTTGAAAGATGAAGAATGTGGATTAAGAATGGGCGAGTTAACCGTCAAATGCCTTTTTATGCTGATGATCAAGTCATATTTGCGTCATCGGCGGCTGAGTTGCAAATGATGGTTACATTAATGAACTGGGAATTAAAAGGAATGGGAATGAAAGTGAACGCAAGTAAGACGAAAGTGATGGTTTTTGAAAGAGAAGAAAACAAAACGGTATGTGAAATAAGAATAGAAGGAGAGTTAATTGAGCAAGTGGATGAGTTTGTGTATTTGGGATGTGTATTTAGCAGGGATGGTAGATATGATAAGGATATAGAACGACGAGTAAATGCAGGGAATAGAGTGAATGGGGCACTACACTCTATTATGAAGAACCAGAATGTGTCAAAAAAGGCACGTATGGTAATTTATAATGCTGTGTTAGTCCCTACTTTAATGTATGGTAGTGAAAGCTGGGTGTGGCAGAAGAAGCACGAAAGTAGAATAAATGCTGTAGAAATCCGGTCTTTAAGGAATATGCTAGGGTTGAATCTGAATGACAGGGTGAGAAATTGCGTAATAAGAGATAAATGTGGTATGCAAGATGATGTTGTGACCAGGATTAAGAAAGGAATGCTTCGGTGGTTTGGTCATGTAGAAAGAATGAATGAGGAAAGAGTGACAAAGCAAATTTATATGGCAGATGTGAACGGCAGAGTCGGGAAGGGACGCCCTAGAAAAAAGTTTATCGACCAAAGTGGCGATATTTTGAAAATGGGCCACGTTAGAAGTACCCTTAACCGACGAGCATGTATGCGTGCGTATGGATGTAAAGGAGGCGAAAGAGGTATGTCAGGATCGTGCCAAATAGAAGTCCGTAGTCTCTGCCTACCCCTCTGGGTGACAGGCGTTTTATGTAAGATTAACAAATAAATTGAATTAAATTGAATTGAATCGCACACGTTGACTTTTTGTGTTAAGGCAGTTTTTTCATGCATGTGAATAAATAAAAAGCTTTACTTCGGTACCTTTCTAATGATATTAAATATAGTGTTATTAAATGTACACTACTTTGACATAATTACAGTGATATTAAAATACCCTTACGGGATTTTACGGGACAAAACCCAATACGGGTAAAATTACCCGATTTCGCTTAAGAAAGAATGAAAATCAGACTCAATTCTTGATCAAATTGTTTATTAATAATGTGTGTTCCCTTCCCTGGATTCAATGACAGCTCTTAATCGGTTTTTCATGGACCGTATTAATTTTACCACGAAATCTCGTGATATAGCGTGCCGCTCCTCTTCAATGGCAAGTTGAAACTCTCGAAGGCGCGTAGGAGCAGGGCTTCTTGCTAGATCTCTCATTTTTAGCTCATCCCAGATATACTCACTCGGATTGGTACCAGCTGGCCAATCCGTAGCGATGATTCCAGTCTTCAATGTAGTCGCAAACTGTTCTAGCGACATGCAGTATGGCGTTGTCGTGCATTAAAAGAAAATCTTGTCCCATAATCCTCGCAAGCAGTCTCACATGTTCTTCGAGTACTTCTTCGCCACATATAGTGCAATCGTCAACCCTCTCGATATCAGCCCTGTATTCACCCCAGTGATGAATACAATGTCAGTTTTAGTATCCAACATTATGCCACCCCAAAACATTGTGAAATTCGCTGATAACATTCTGTATAGACCCTAGAGCCCTAGACCCTACCTACCTAGAGCTTCCATTATGACCACGTAAAATTATTCTGCGCTCATCAGAGATCGTAACAGACTGAAATTGGTCATGTGTCCAATTTAAGTGGTAAGGTCCAAGATAAGGGTGCAAGAAGTGACAACGCAAACGAGTGAATTTGGGGAATTAGGAGTACGGTTATTTTTTATAAGTTATGTGTAGGTCAATGATTTTAATTTTGTGACTTTGTAAAGCTAATCTGTAATAAACCAATTCACAAGTGGTGTGCGATTTTATTGCTCTCAAATGGACACAGTTCAAACATATTAAAATTTAGTTACATTATATTTATTGCAAACTAAAAGTTTTTAAATACGACGTGAATCTTCATGCAGATTGAAGTGATAATTAATAGGAAATGACTGCAAAATTAGCAAATAGCAATGGAGGGGACAAATAGATACCTATTTAATATGCTAAACACGGTTCGACACGGTATTGCTTCGTAGAGAAATTAATCATTTGTGCTGACAACCTAACGACAGATTGGTGGGAAACATGGTGTCTCCAAGCTTTGTTAGCGTGACGAGAAAATATCAATTTATGCGGTAAGATTATTCTTTTGTACATAGAAAAATAAATGCTTATAATCAAATTAAAAGTGTGATTCCAATTGCACACCTCGAACACGAAGCGAAGAGGTTGGGCACTACTGTCGAATTTTTTAAATCACTGTTATGAAAAGCTCATGATTAGAAAGAGGTCTAATGAAGAGCCTGATGCAACACTTATTAAGTTGTACCTAATTCAACAACACATATTTATTATTTTTAAAAAATCCGACAAAATATTATATTGCGGATGTCCTTTAGGTTGTGGTTCATAGATACTCTGTATAAAAGATATTTCCAGAACTACTTAACAAAACGACCTATTTTTTTCACTTTCTTCGAAATCCTGTAAAGCTGGTTCCTTTCGATAATCACTTCTGGAATCCATTTCGTTCTGTTTTAGTTTATTTATTACTTTTTTTCATTCAATTGCTACGCCTACGTCAAATTTTCCTTTCAATATTCTTCATTATTTGTTCTTAGATTAAGTAACACTTATGTATGTAAAAATAAACGTGATTTTATTATACTTACATAATGTTACATCAGTTGATCTGGGGGCATGCGTTTTAACATAAAATTACAAGTGTTTTTTTTATTTTGTACATAAAAAATAATATATACGTTTCTTACTTTCTTTTTTTTCTTCATATTCTTACGTTGTCATCCGATTCCGAGCTATGTTCAAATTTTCAAGTTTCTAGCTCATCCTGAAGTACTAAAAATTAGAGTTTCATGATTCCACCTGAAACGACAGATGAACAAAAAAATGAATTAATAAGAACGTGGTAATAACTGAAGCAATTAATTAACTAAGCTATCTTACCAAAGGCTTATAAAGCACTTTCCCTTAGAATGCATTAAAGAATGTTTGATTATGCCGATGTGTGTTTGATGTTTAATATCCCACAACGCAGGAATCTTAGAATTCTTAGCACTTTTTTCACTATCCTTAATGATTCATTGGCACCAGAGTATTTGAAACCTGGGTTCCTCCTACTGGTACTGGTTTTCTCTCAAACTCTTTCGCTGTTACTGCTGTACGACTCTGGAATGCGCTTCTCTTAGCACTAAGAAAATCCCCTAACAAATGGATTTTTAAAACAAAAGTAAGATAACATTACTTGGGCTCATCTGACACATAAATATACATATCTATCATAAATATAAATATATATATATATATAAACATATACATATATGTATATATTATATATTAATTCCGTGTTTGCGTATAGTGAGTGTGTGTGTGTGTGAATTTTTATGAATTTTCAGTTTTTCACCTTAGCCCACTAAATCTCCGGTTGGCTGGTAGGAAATGCCATATAGCAAGAAGACATACAGCCTACATCGGTTCTCAATTATTAAGAAACAAATGAAGGATCGAGCTATGCACTTTTCGATTTTCCGAATATTTTTTACTTATTATTGAATTCATAAGAAGTTACCCTTTGAATTACACAAAAAAATCTTCATTCTTTTTAAAAATTTTGCGTAGATACCTAGTTTTTGTCTCTACTATTTTGCTGGTGTAAAACAATAAGCAAAGGAAACGAAAATAAATCAGCAAATATTCATTACATATATTAGGAATAACAAACCTGAACAACTAATTAATACCATACCTCCAATATACTAGGTAACAAAATCATAATTTATTTTTACAAATAAATTCGAAAAACGTTTGGCGGTTTTATATAGACATTCGCATCAGGCCGATGTTAAAGCATATGATTTTTAAATTAGTTTCAGTGCATATAAATTACAAAGTAGCCATGCCTACTAATTTTAACGGTATTATTATAGGTTTGCAATGTATTACATCTACATCAGTTTCAGTCTATTAACCTTACTCAGTAGGTACTCAGTCGCGGGCGCAGAGCAACGTATCGCGGCCATGACGGCGCATGCGCGGCGCCCACCCCCCTTCCTGTGCTGTCCCCACTCCGCACTAGCAGAATCACATTTTGTTTACCAATTGCTGCGATTGACGATGACGAGGTAGATAGTCGGTCGGCTAACCAAAGCGAGAACACTCGTTCGCGTCCGTTCATTATTCAATAGTCAGCCGCGACAAACGTGACATCAGTCTCCGCGTTATGACCCTGTGAAGTGATAGCATGAATAAAGCCGATACCTCGGCGGAAGCCGCCTCGCCGAGCGTGGCCATCCACGTGGACCGGTACATAGAGCCAGACGAGGAACGATCCAAGCTTCTCGTTCCGCAATCACAAACATCGATTGTGACGCCATCTGGGCAAATGCGCAAAGTTAAGAGCTTTACTGATACACACAAAATTCGTGATGTGAGTGCCGCTTCTGGTGCAGCATCAGCGCGATGCTTACGTCCATACGAACAAGTGACTCCGTATCCCGAAGGTTCCGAAAGTGGAACCAATCAATATGGTGCTCCATCTGTTCGATCTCTTGCATCAATCGGCATGGGATGCACAGACGGCCGTAAAATGGTTATCAGAAGAGTACCAACCTCACCTACAGAGTTATTCCACTTAGTACGTCCTCCTACGTAAGTAACATTTCTAAGGCGACGAAATATTATATTACATTTTGCTACATTACACTTACATTACATTTGATATTATTATTCAATTGTCTCAGCAAACACCTATTTTTGTATTCTTTACCGTAGCTACGTTTAAACTAAAACATTCTTAAATAATTTATAAATATAGGGCGAGCGCTAAATATCGTTTTTGCTCCATTTATCTAAATTCACGCCGTGCAAAATGGGTAATAGTTATCTAATGTTTTAACCCATTCGTTTTCAACGCATGAGTTTTAATAACTTAACCTATAATTTGTGGTATCTTGAAATTTATAAAAATATTTGGAACATCGCCGACTTCTCTTCATTTTTCTTAATAATGCTATAGTTTTAGTTATTTTATAAACAAATTTAAGAGTACCTACCTACGTACTTAATCAAGTACATTACATATTATATTTCATTACAGTTAGCATATTCCTGTAATGCAATATATCGATTCTGTATAGTTTCAGTGTTATTTTTCTAAGGTTGACCGTGCCATTTAAGGCATTTAAGCTAACCTTGAAGAAACACCACAGCAGCTACTTTTAGAATTGTTCTGAGATTACAACTATTACATTGGTAGGTTTTAAAATAACTTTACTTATCTATTTTACTCAATGTATCTTTATGCATTAGTATCATTACATGAATTAATTTATTGTATATTTAACAAAAGAAAATCTATTAGAAAGAATCGAGGAAAAAAATACGTATATACGACAAAGAAAATATACACTATACGAAGTATCGATTAGATAGAGCAATCAATTTTTGATTGCTTTGACCAAATATTGAGAAATTGAAGAGTAATAGACAACTTAATATATATGATTGTTAGCACAAAATCTTTATTAAAAAGCCGTTATTTTAACTTTTTAATTTATTTAACACCACTATTGTAACTAATTATAAATTCATCAAAACAAGTGTTACAAAATATAACTTTTAACATGATACAGAAATAAGAGTAATGTTATAACCGAACTCCTGTCCTCATTCGTAACAAAAGCAAAAGGATGAGCAAATTTGTGAGCTACAAGCAGGATGTAGTCCGGTTAGACCGTCGGCGTTAGCAACTGTCGGCATCCTTTCTTTCTAGCTTGAAAAATATTTATTCGTACATGCCTTATGTCAATTCATTAATGGTTTATGAAAGAAAGAAGTTAAATACCGTTGTTAGAAGGATAATTTGTTTGAGAAGAAATTACCTAAACTATCGACGTCCTGAAGCTTGTTTCCTGCTGCCCGGTTCCAAGCTTCAGAACGCCGATAGTTTAGGTACTTTCATTTATACAGTGCAAAAATAATGGTAAATCAAAAAAATAAAAAGACATATACCCTGCTTTATAGTTAGTTCAGTTAGTATGCAAAGTTTCATGATCTTATTTAACGTATTTTATGAATAACAGCGGTTTTTTTCTATCGAGATAATTTTACGGAATCATGTTTTCGTCTAACTTAGTACTTAACATTAATCCTCAACTTTACCATATATTTATTTCCAAATTAATGCTGCAATATTTTTCGGCATAACGGAGGATCTTGCTAAGCCATTTGAGGTTATATTCACCCTTAAACACAAGCCTTCCAATAGACTGCCTCATAAAGGAATATTTTTGCAAACAAGTTGTCAAGTTTTTTATTATTTTTAGTTATTTTTAGGAAGACGTTTCTCACTAAACGATACAGGGTATTAGAAAGACTATAATAATATGATCTCTCTGCGGAGATTCATCTGGCTCTACTTGATTCAATGAATGGGTAAACGGTTCTATTTCCATTATTCCAACACTAAGCGCGGTGTTGTCTTTTTAAATGAACGTAAAGTTATACATTTTGATTTAAAACAAATTAATTGTCTTTTTCCGCTACTATGTATACGGAGAAGAATAACATAATATTACTATTAAAAGCACAGTTCTTTTCTTCATTCTTTAAAACAACAACAGTATAACATAAAATATTAAATTATTATGTATTATTATTATACACATCTTTTCTTTGATTCGCATTCTGCTACAAAGAGTTCCCATATAACTCAGGATTCTCAAAGCTCTGGCCAGAATTTCATAAAATTCGTAAAAAAAATCATTTACACTATATATAATTTCTACCAATTTGTTGTTTGTTAAAACACATGCATAAATAATACATAAACTCCCACACGTTTCACCCAGGGGGATAGGCAGAGACTACTTCTATAAGGCACAATAAAAGAACATGCCTACTCTTAATTTGGAAAATCTTCAATATATCGCCAATCGTTTGATAAACTTCCACCTAGGGCATCTCTTGCTGACTCTTCCATTTACTTCTGCAGCATAAATTTGCTTTGTCGGATATACGGATTATAGGATTGCAAGTAAAACATTCTTCTCGTGATCTTGTAATCAGGAGAATATATTAAGAATCATAAATATGAAATTGACTTGTTCGAAACTTAAAAGAGGAAAATTGAATTGTTCTAAAAGTGACAGTAATAATCTAAGAAATCTTAACTTCCGTATCTTAACATTTTTAATTAAACTTAGCGAGTCTTTTTTTTAAAAAAAGTAACAGCTTCACCAATCAACCAACAATCATGCATGTTTGTTGCACAATTAAAAACACAAACAAATTAGAAATAACTCGCCTTTCTCAGGGGTTATTATCATCCATAAATTCCTTAATATTATAATAGCCTTTTTATACAAACTTAGTTTTTATGCCATTTAAATGGAAATTATTAACATTAAACCAATTTTACTAATTTAGGTATAGCATTATTTACTTCGTAACATTTTAATGATTGTCGTTTTAATTTGAAAATTAATTAAGTATCATCATCATCATTAATTGATTGAACATACAACATATACAGAGCACGGTCCCGAGCCACCTGCATCCCTTGTCTTCTTATATGTCTTACAATGTCGTCACTCCACCTAGTGGAGAGACGCCCTACACTTCGCCTGCCGGTACAAGGCTGCTACTCGAGAATCTTTCTTTTCCATTGGTTGTCTGGCCTTCGAGCAATATGGCCGACCCATTGCCACTTCAGCTTCCTAATCCGTTGGACTGTGAGTTACTTAATTACTCTGGTTCTACTGCGGATTTACTCGTTTTTCAGTCTATGACGCAGAGAAACTCGGAGCATAGCCCTCTCCACAGCTCGCTGAGCGACTTTGGGCTTCCTCATACGGCCAGCAATAACCCAGGTAAACATACTCATACAGCAACTTCTATCTTAGTGCTCCTAACAACTACCGTCGTAGGTTTAACATGAACGTTACCCATGACTTGTTTTGTCCGTGTTCGTCTTAAGACCTATCCGTTGGGAGACACTGAGGTCATTGAACATAGTGCTTAGGTCCTCCAGCGGTTCTGCCATAAAAACTACATCGTCGGCAAATCTAAGTTGAGTGATGTACTCGCCATTGACGTTAATATCGTATCCTTTTCAGTCCAGTAGCCTTAAAACGTCTTCCAATGCAGCGCTGAAGAGTTTTGAGTATATTACTTTACCCCGTCTTACGATCTGCAGTTGGATAGGTTTCGTACTCCGGTTCTGTACTCGGATAGTCATCGTAGACCTACTGTACAAACACTTCATAACTTCGATCAGTTCATAAGATCGACAGTCAACTTGGCACTCCTGTAGGGACTGCAGTACCGCCCAAATTTCGGCGCAAAAAAAGGCTTTCTCATAGTCCACATACGAAAGAGAAAGTGGCTGATTGTATTCTTTGGTTTTCTGTACAATTTTCCGAAGAGTATATATATGGTCTATGGTACTAAAGCCTTTTCGGAAACCGGCTTGTTCGGGAGGCTGGAAATCGTCGAATCTGCATGCGAAATCGTTACTCACGCATATGTGTGGCTCCAACGATGACGTGTACAACTACTCATAAAACCTGTCAATCTCACTCAAAATCTCAGGTGTCCCGGAAAATATGTTGCCACGTTCGGTCTTCAGCTTCGACAGTTGGCACTTTCTGGCAGACAGATCTTTAGCAAAGACTTTGGAGCTCCGATTCTGCTCGACAGCTTCTTCAATACGAGCTGTATTGAAGTTGCATAAGTCCTGCCGCATGTATTTAGAGATCTGTCTGTGCAATAGCCTGTATGCTGACAAATCTGCTCAAAACTGCAGCTTCATCTCCCCTCTAACAGCCACGAGATTAAGATGTGATCGGAGAGTGTTTGTGTTCTTCTGCGACAGGTCATACAGAACTTAGCTCCGACCGCATGGACTGTTTCCACAAGCTTGTCATTCACATCGTCTACTTCATTACAGTCTTAACGAATTATAACCAACAAATAATACTATATCGTGGTTATTATTATTCCCTACTATGTAAGGTAAGTCAATAATATTTACAAGAAACATAAATGGGCCGAGAATAGAGCCCTGACGCACGCCCAAATTAATGTAGACTATCGACCCGGAAGAACTCATATTATTAATGACAATTTTTTGCGTTCTCTTACTTAAATATGAAATAATTCATTTAAGAGCATCACTTCTTACACCGTAGTGTTGAAGTTTCCTGATTATTTTTTATGATGTAACTAGTTTCATTGTTTGCACAGACCGCGTGGACTAACAATTTGACAGAAGGGAACTCCTGCGTATGGCTTCTTTCCTCCGGTCCGCTGATCAGGATCATCACAGCTCATGATAAACGCTTGTTGTTTAAGTTTTTGAAACTCTTATATTATCAACCGACGAAAAAACGGATGAGGTACTCAAGTTGACGTGTATATGTTTTTTTATGTATAACCACGCATAACTGTTTACATAGTATTCCGATTTTGATAATTCTTAATTTTTAATGGATAGTAGAAAGAAAAAGGTTTATTATTTTTTGCTTATCAGTTTTTTCGGCGGTTTAATTTTCTTGTTAAAATTTTCATATTCATCAAAAGTTGGTAATAGAAGTGTCAAATTAAATGACGCAGTTGCCAATACATTTGAAGATTTTTGGTACTTCTTAAAAATAACAAAAATACCCTTTTGGCTGCTGCAGTTTATTTTCTTGCTGTTGTCGTTCCGGAGTTAAGTGTTAATAAGTGCCTTAACAACCTCAATTTTCAAGAGTATTTTGATGAACTCTCAGTAAGGATATATGGTACAAGATCATTCAGTGTCATCCGCCACTTTGTCAAGAGACCGAAATGCAAATCTAACTTTATTTATATAGAGTGTAGAGTTAAGATCTAATTTTTTCCTAATTATGAGGGTAATCATATGACAGGATTTTGCAACATATCTATTTTTGGTTGTTAAATTTATTTTTATTGTATGTAGCTCTGTTTCTGTCAATGTTTCTTTTGATTATTTGTGACATATGAGTAACTGAGTGACAAAACCTCTTTTATTGAAAAAAAAGATTTAAAAAACGTCAATTTTTGACATGTTAATATTAACATAATTGATAATATAATTCTGCCGTCAGAGTGATTGGTAGTTACACGTGTATTGGTATAAGTTTTTAACCCTTTTTCGATTCAAATTGGTGTAAAATCTCTCAATTTTATGTGTATTGTCTCTGTGTGTTCTGTTTGTTAGTAGGTGAGTAGTATTTTTTGTTTAGTTAATGTAGATCTGTGTGATGACCATGGAGGTTGACGGAGGAGATGCTGAACCACCGGATTTACCTGGTGATTCTGGCCTTGCTAAACGTAAACTCACGGATTCCTTACAATTACCCAACTTCCCAAAGAAAAAAAATAAGGCACGAAGATCACCCTTCTGCCTCCTACCAAAATACATACGTCCACCCTGACTTCCAAGATAAAAAAGTATGTAGATAGCGATAAAGGCCCATTTGTAGTGCCCATTTAAGCCGCTCAGAACCTGATCCATCAGCAAGTTATACAATTAGACCTGTGAGAATTGGTCATATCCTTACCCAAAATAAAGTGGCCAATATTGAAAAACAGGGTAACAAAACTGCTAATGATGCTAATAATTTTATTGACTCTGAGTTTCTCTCGCATTATAAACTTTCTGCTGTTATTCCAACTTTTAATGTCACCCGTATGGGTGTGATCATGGGTATCCCGACTGACATCTCTATGGAGGAATTAGTGAGCGAGTCTGAGCTCCCACCTGGCAGAGGAGAAATCATTAAAGCCAGAAGACTTAACAGAAAGGTCAAAAAGGGTGATGAGGTGAAGTGGGTTCCAACTCAAACTGTTGTCCTCACCTTCTCAGGACAAGTGCTCCCCTCCCATTTATATTGCTTTTATGCTTCCATACCAGTCGAAACTTAACTTCTTCCTATTATCCAATGTCTAAAATGTTGCCGTTTCGGACATGTCAAAGCCCAATGTCGATCGAAACCACGATGCTTTAAATGCAGCAAAGAGCACACCGGAGATAATTGTCCCACAGATTCCCCAACCTGTCTTTTCTGTTCGGCAAATCATAAGGCTATTGAAAGAAGTTGCCCAGAGCACTCAAGGCAAAAAGCTATCAAAATAGTAATGTCAAAAGAGAATGTATCATACCTTGAGGCTTCCGCCCGCTTCCCGGCTGTCAGAAGACCTTATTCTGATGTTGCATCTTCACAAATTCCTGTAAGCCATCTCCCATCTCCTCAGGCATCGGTAAACCCTCCTACTCTGTCTCCTTCTCAGTCCTATAGGAAAACTATTTATAAAGCCAAATCTGTGCCAGTGCAATCTACACAAGGATATGATAAAGTTTCACACTATAACATTACAAGTCCTCCTTCGTCCTCTCTTCCCAATGGGCATGCTTTACAAAGCAATATAATATCCCCTAATGATAACCTTCTAGAAAATCTTGTGGCCTCTCTTACAGATATTGTTGGCAAATTCGATGATTCCCATTTACCGTTAAATGTGAAAAGCAAACTAGATGTCCTCTTCTCAAGAATATATAAAGTTCGAATCCCTAACCCTCCTCCAGTGGAATTGTCGGAGCATCAGGAATAAAAAACCTGATATAATTCACTTAATTAATACTCATAACCCTTCTATACTTGCAATATCGGAAACCTGGCTTAAGCCAGGCTCTACATTTAGAATCCCAGGCTTCTCCTGTTATCGTAGTGATAGGAGCGACGGCTATGGTGGCGCTCTGGTTTTACTTAACAGGACCATTCCCTTATCACCCATTCCTCTTCCTCCTGTACAAGGCAATATAAATGCAGTAGCTGTTAAGGCTATGGACATCACAATCCTATCCATTTACATTCCGGCTCCCACTCCTTCTTGTATACCAGAACTCAATTTAATTCTATCAAGCATCTCTCCACCTTACCTTATCCTCGGAGACTTTAATAGCCATCGTGTTATATGGGGTTCTCATAAATCTGACTCTTTTTCTTATCTGTTTCTTGATGTTTTTAATGAATTTAATCTTTGTCTCCTAAATGACGGTTCTCCCACCAGAATGGCCTACCCTTCGCAGAATTCTAGATCTGCAGTAGACTTGTCATTGTGCTCTCCAACTCTGGCTGCTAGCATATCATGGAAAACTCTCCCTTCTTCTTTTGGAAGTGATCACTTTCCCATCCTTTTAAACCTAAGTAATAGATGTGTTCCTACTCGAAATTTATCACCCCTTCTTAAATTCAATCTGTCTGAAACTGATTGGGATGTATTCTCCTCGGAAACAGAAATTAATATCAATTATCTTCCCCCTGTATATCCAGATAACCTCCAGAGTGCCTATTCCCAATTTATAACCCTTCTGAATAGCATACAAAATTTTCCCTTTGAAGAATTCCTCCACAAGTAAAATTTCTTCACCTCCATGGTGGGATGCAGACTGTTCCTCAATTATTAAAAAACGAAAGGCAGCAGAACGGCTATATTCCTCTAATATGACAATGGAAAATTTTCTTAATTATCAGAAAATAACTGCTCAGTCCAAAAAACTTCTTTCTGAAAAGAAAAAAAAAGGATGGCTTTCGTTTTGTGAGAGCTTAGCTCCTCGATCTCCTTCTTCTCTGGTTTGGAAACGTATTAGGCAATTCCGTGGCGCTTTAGATGATAGCAATTCCCCTTGTGCAGACCCCTTTCATTGGCTAGAAGATTTCAGTAACCGTCTGGCTCCCCCCTGGGTTCCATTGGAGGAAGAGATATCTCCTTCCTCAAAACCATTCCCCCCTCACTCATTTAGCTCTTTTAATAATCTTAATGAACCATTTTCACTAGCTGAATTGCAGTTGGTTCTTAGGCACCTTAAGGATTCCTCCCCTGGCGCTGATGGTATCCTCTACTCATTCCTTGTTAATATGGATACTACATGTAAGCAGTTCTTTTTAAGCATAATTAACATGGTATTTACAACTGGTTCTATTCCAGATGACCGGAAAACACATATTATTATCCCTATTCTAAAACCTAGTAAAGACCCCTCTTCCGCATTAAGCTATCGCCCTATTGCTATTTCATCAACCCTGTCGAAAGTCATGGAACATCTTGTAAAAAATCGCCTTGAGTGGATTCTCGAAAATAGAGGATTATATCAAAGACCCAATTTGGTTTTAGAAAAGGTTTTAGCACAATGGATAGCCTTAGCATTTTAGTATCTGATATAAGACTAGCATTCTCCAATAACAACTTTCTCGTAGGTATTTTCATTGATGTTTGTGCAGCATATGATAATGTTGTTCTCCCTCTGCTCAGGCAAGAAATGCATCAGCTGAACATTCCCGAGAGAATAACAAATTTCATAGCAAACCTACTTTCACATAGACGCATATTAATTCGCTCTGAAGGAAGATTTCTACCAGCTAGATTTACCTGGAAGGGACTACCACAAGGTTCTGTCTTGAGCCCCCTGTTGTACAGCCTTTACACCCATGATATAGATAGATCTGTAAATTATCTAGGTAATATTTTGCAATATGCAGATGATCTAGCCTTATATGTATCGGATGCCTCTATTACTGAGGCTACCTCTCGTTTATCCCAAGCTGTCAATTTTCTTAATAATTGGCTCCTTTAAAATGCAGTACTGCGGTTTTCTCTAGGCGAAGGTATGTACCAGAAGTGTCCATCTACATTGATAATACTCTAATCCCCACTGAAAATCAAGTGAAATTTTTAGGAGTAATCCTGGATAACAAAATGACAGGAATTCCTCACTTATCATATATTGCCTCCAAATGTGAAAAAAATCTCAATGTTATTCGATCTCTATCAGGTGCTTGGTGGGGTTCTCACCCCTACTCACAAAAGCTTTTATACAATGCTCTAATTAGAAGTCACTTTGATTATGGGTGCTTCTTACTAGAGCCTTGTAGCAAAATGGCCCTTAATACCTTGGACAAAATCCAGTCAAAATGTCTACGTATAATAACTGGTAGCATGAAGTCCACTCCCATTCTCGCTCTTCAAGTTGAATGTGTTGAGCCCCTTCTATCTCTACGCAGGCAATATCTCTCAGATAGGTTCTTGTCTAAAGTAGCATGTTATTCACTCCATCCTCTCCTTTCCAAACTTCATTCCTTGTATCGGTTGGTCAGGGACTCCCCATATTGGTCCCACAAGGATTTGCCATGCATTATAAAAAGCTATATTAAATTGCTCAACATTCCCTCTCCAATTTATCAAACCCTTAGTAACCCACTTCACACTATCCCTTACGAGGCTCTAATTTTCAATCCAGACATTATTCTAGATATCGGAATAGATAAAAATACTATTGAAGCAAATAACAAATTAAATATGCTCCTCCTCCAAAACTGACATGGTTAACTATGTACACTGATGCTTCAAAGTTAAGTAACGATGGATTAGTAGGGTCTGCAGTGTGGATCCCTAAATACAGGATTATTTTAAATTTTAACTCTCCCCCTGACTCATCTGTATTCAAAGGTGAGGCTTTGGCTATTTTAGAGGCAGTTTCATATGCAGAATCACATGGTCTGAAAAGGACCCTCATTTTCTCGGACTCCCTTAGTTGCCTTCAAAGTATTTTATCCAGTCCTTTTCACTCTAAAATTAGATACCCGCTAATTTTAAATATTAGAAAGTCTCTGTACTATTGTCATAAAAAAGGGCTGAACATTGTATTGGCTTGGATCCCTAGCCACTGCGGGATTCAGGGCAATGAAATTGCTGATAATTTAGCTAAAGATGCCACAAAATCTGGCTCTATCCCTAGACAATGCCTCTATGCACATGACCTCCTGCGAAAGGCCAACTCCGGCCTTCTGTCTTCTTGGCAAAGTTATTGGCATCAGTCTAAATTTTTAAAATGTAATCAATATTCCAAAGTCCAAATTAATATCCCATCAAAACCCTGGTTCTTTCAATATCGCCACTTTAGTAAAACTACCACCTCTACTGTTTGCCACCTACGCTTTGGTCACGCTTGTACTCCTGTACACATGGCCAAACTCAGGATTAGGGATAGCTCAATCTGTGAATGTGGCCTAGATGAAGTATCTGTCAATCATCTGTTCTTTGAGTGTCCTAAACTTTCTTTCTCTCTCTACGATATCCTGCCCAATTACATCCCTCGTCCAGTAAATTTCCAATTTTTGCTAACCCTAGTGTATACTCCCTTCATAAATATTTTATGTGCTTTTATTCGTACTAATAATATTAAACTGTAAAATTACTTAACAACTTTGGTGATGGTAGTTTAAATATGTGACGTCTTTTGTTGTAGATTGTGAACCCACTCATTAAATTGAGAACTCTTATTTTAACTATTATTATCTTGTCACTTCCACGACTGACTTGACACTGGCAGAATTCTACCAAGAGAAGCCATAATTTAAAAGAAGAAGAAGAAGAACATAAATATTAAAACTTTTAACACTACATAATCAAAAAAAACTGAAGATCTTGAGGAAATTTCAGAAACTGTCAATCAATAAATCATGCCATTGCACCGCAGTATTTAAAGTCATATTTTTAATAAATGCGTTGTCAAAATACTTATTTAAAGTTAATAAAACGGTAAAAAAATTATCCATTTCAAGTCTGTTAGTTAAATTGATCCCAGTAATTTTCAACCTACATCTATAGGTCTTGGAAAAGTTTTTGAGAAAGTAATTTATAATCAACTATTATTTTGTTTCTCGTTTAACAAATCTTACCAAATCGATAAAGGCAGTTTGCGTGCATCTCAGGTGCCACTGTTGGAATCTGTTGAGTGCCAACAATGTTACAATGTCGATAATCGATAAATAATTACTTTAACATTTCACGTCTCTTAGTCCATTACGATTCTGGTTTGGGATATTTTTTATACATATTCAATCGCGGCGAACCCTTTCTTTCTCTTAAACTCTCTCACGAGTGACAGTTATTATTTAAAAATATAGTAACAGATAAGGAAGACTAAAATAACATTACTATATTTATACATGGTAACTTGTATATTAGTCTTCCCATCGCTTGGTCAATGGAATTACAAATAGCTTCGCCTTTTTTCTTATAACCGGATAATAATAGCCCTCTCTGCATTCAACCACTTGACCGTACCGGATGGTTCTTCCGCCATGAGAATTCGCCTGCAAATCGTCGCAGCGAGCAATCCACAGCGTATAAATCCGCTATTTTTTCACTATACGCACTTTAGATCTATAATGATTACTGCTTTCGCAGAGCGTGTTTTAATTGAGTCATCGAAAAGTAGAAGAGACCAAAGTGTTTATGTGGAACCAATAAAAAGTAAATAATTCACATTGAGAATAATTTATTCATCCTTGTAAGAATTTCAATTGCAGGAAATCACTAGCGTGCAATTTTAAAGAGGATTTATTAGCTGCGGTTTGTGTCTGCACATGATGACCTTGCTCCTGCTGTGAAGCGTGACGTAGAACCATGATAAGCAGTAAACTACACTGGGTACTTCATGCAGTGTGTACATCGGTATACTACTGTATTCCCACGGTATTAGAACTGTCCGCATAGCATGAGCCTTACGATGACGTGATCTATGGAACAGACCGTTTTATTTTTCGGTGTTTATTTTTAAATCGGTGACATACATAATTATAACTTTTAAAAAATTGCTAAATTAGAAGATATTTATTTGCAACTCTTAGATGTGGAATTTTTCTCCAAACTTATATGACCATCCTTGAGATATATCCTATTTTAGACAAAAAGATTTATTTAAATCGGTTCTTTATCTGCGAAGATATATGAAATTCTTTAAACAATAGACCAATATGAAAAAAAACCCTAATTTTCCATCCTTGGAGGCGGAAGTTTTTCTACATAATTTAATGGGCTCACCCTTGAGGTAAAGCATAGAATACTATAATACACAATAGAATGGCTGTCAAACTTATTATGTACCTACGAGATTCGGCGTCGCCGGGAGCACACATACAAACAATTACGTCGTATTATCACTACTACAAACCCGATTCGCTGTTTTGACAGACTGAGTAAATTTACACATTTTAGACTTTTGATTAATGTTCAAAATCATCATTAAAAACCGTTTAAATTTCTTATTATATCTATACTCATTTATATGTGAATAGTGTGCAATTTGGTATTTTCTAAATAATTTGCATACGAAATTTGAAAACGATTGTTACGTCAAAACACATATCGTGTTGACATTTATACGTGTGAATTGACTTGTTAGTGACATTTTAGTGACTACACGGGCTCCACCCACTCCCCCGTTCTATTATGTATGTATCTTTTATAATATTCTATGAAATAAAGCCTATATAATAAACAAAAGAATTATTAAAATCGGTTCATAATCTGCGAAGACATCGCGTAACATACGTACAAAAAAGAAAATACAATCAAATTGAGAATGTCCTCCTTTTTGAAGTCGTTTGAAAAATGTAATACAACAGAACAAAGACTAATCAGTCATTACGAAAACACCTCGCTTTTAATATTGCAGCACTCATAATCTCACTATAGTATTATTTGCGTTTGCCTTGTTAGGTAATAAAAGCGTTGGTTACACATTCGTGTCGTCTACAAATTTTTATATCTTTGATCATCCATGGAATTATGGTGTTACTCGCCAATCGTTTAAGACCATGTCAATAAAGTTACGTTATCCACAACATACTCGTACTTGTGTGATCTAAAGCTTGAACTACGTTTATGAACAACGCCCAATTTTAATAGGCCTAATGGTACTAAAGGTACAATTAAGAAATCAATACAATTTAAACTGTTGCGTCAGTCACCATATGTGGTTATTTTTTCTTAGTTGTAACTTAATTAAAAAATACGATCATGTACACACGACACGTGACACGACAAACAAAAATACGGGTGCTTTAATTTTAAATTTTGCTACACATTTTTAAGAGACAAAAACGTGCTAGTAGTGAAAAAATTACTTGAAGAGAATGGAATATAAATGAATTTATTAGTTACTAAAACTAACCCATTTTGATGGGTATTCTGATGTAAATTCCTTGACGACATCTAAGTAGCATAAATGTCGAATTGCTTAGTACCAAATGCTTGCCAGAAGCGTCCATGGTTTTAAGTGAAAAACGACCGGCTCCGCTTTATACAAACATATAGCGCTCAAAAAGAGAGACAGATTTAAAAAGCACACTAGTTAGGCTTTTTGGTCACCTTGAGTGTGGTACCACACAACTTCTTTTTATTTACGGATAAAAAAAAGTTAGTTGAAACTATACAGTTTTCAGTTGTCGGTAGATGCGCTAGCAGTGTTCGCATAGGCCGTGCTAGTAGAGATGTCTGATATGTACTGGAAAAATGTTTTAAAAATTGGTTTAGTTTCGGAAAACTTTCTGAGTGTCTTATACGTAAGACGACGTAGGAAGACGTTAGTTAACGAATGTCTTTGCTTTTGAAATTTTCTGCAATGTCACAAATGCAGTAGGATTAATCTGTCAAAAAATCAACATTATGACATAGATACTCATGTTTCACACACAATCGTTAATGCCAGATTCTTAGATGTATTGGGAATTTTGGCTGTCTTGACCTTCAATACGGGCGGCGATAAGGCGTTGCATGTTTTTATCTATTCCCGCATATCTGAACACATATACGATTGATCGTGCGCCAGTTCTTATCACTGCCTGTTTGATAATGATTTTAAAATACGTTTGCGTACTTACCCATTGACAGCTAAGGATTAACTTATTGTTCTAATGGTTTTCAAACGTTTATCGAAATAAGACTGTCCACTTTTATGCTGTATTTTAGCCTGAGAATGCAGTTTTCATGTAAAAATAGAATATAGTAAACTAATGATATTAGTTTTGGATTTAAAGAATACTGACAGGGAATGTGTACTAACGCAATACACAATGACATTTGCAGCAGGACATTTTCCTACTGCAAGTGTCATTAGGTAACGCGAAGGAAATCACTGTATTTCATTTAGGATTATATTATTAGGGTGGTATTAAATGACACTCCGTTGACATTATCTTTATAACATTAAAATTATAAAGGAATTTTTATTGATTATATTTTTTGGGCTCGTTTGCCTATCTTGAACCCCCCCCCCTGAATTGGCATTTGACGTGTGCACTAATTGCACAATGTACTCTAGAAGTATTTGTACCAATTTTCATTTTCAGAGATAAATGCAACTAAAGTTGACCGTGCATTTCAAACGCTTTCAATACGGCCCCATGTAACTTAAAAATATCGTTTTTGATTATTTCATAATAGTCAATAAAAGCCACTGCTGAACATAGGCCTCTCACATAGATGAATTTTGCCATAGTTGCCACGCTTGGCAAGCTGGTTAAGAATACATTAGGTGTCAAAAACCTTCTTGTCCCCATGGAATGTACCCTATAAATACTACAAATGTACCACTACAGATATTGTGATTTCGTAATAGCAAATAATAAAATAATGAGGAAAGTTGGCCATTCAATATTTTCCATGGCGTAATATCGAAAAGAGACGAAATATACGCATACAAAACCTAACATGAAATAAATAATCTTTGGCAAATAATATAAGTACCGCTTTTAATTTTTCATAACACTCTTAACTTGAATAATAAGTAACATTTCATTAATTCAGCACTACCACCTTTAGATGCTTATCTTTTTCCATATTTATTTATACGTTTATTAATACATTCGTTCAACAAAAGTTGCTTGTATGCTTAATTTGAATTTCAAAAGTCCACGTGAATCGAAAATCGTTTAATCGAAATTTTTGAGATAAATGATATGTGGATAGTTTATTTTGTCAAAAATAGTAAGTATTTGGCCGGCTAAGTAATTCACCATCATCATTGCGGTCCATCACAAACCTGAACATAACAAATGTCACGAACCACGTTCCATAATACCAAGGTAAATAATTGCTGAAACACAAAATTGGTTGCCCCTGCTATCCCTGGAACTTCCCGCTAATTTCAAGTGCAAAGCGCTCCAAATTTCACCAAATTATGTTGCGAAATCTCGAAGTTATGTTAAAAAAACGTTCTTTTCGAATTTTTGCTCACGAACAAATGAACCGATTTTAATTTTCAAAACAGTATTCGACGTCATTTTATAAGGTTAAGAGCTGTTTTGAAATCGATCGGTAGAGCTATTTAAAAGTTATTCCAAAAAAACAGTTTTTCAAAATTTATTTTTGAGATTTCTCAAAATCCACTCGTCAGAATCAGTTCATATTATCACCAAATCTATTCCACATTGAGATCTTTAGAACGCCGTAAACTGAATCTCATGGCCGTGTAGTGGCGGTTAGGAATATCCACTACCCCATATCTTCCCGTGGGTGTCGTAAAAGGCGACAGAGGGAGACAGGCAGGAGATGGGCAGCAGCATCTTCCTGATAACAGCAACTGTACGACAAAACTGCGGTTGCCAACCTGTGGCAACTATGGCAATATACCCCCCATGAACAATTACACAAATAGACGGACCCCAGTCCCCGGCGGCCCCGCTATTCCTGGCTACGGTGGCGACCATGATAACGGCGGGGCAGGGGGTGCTAAGAATTTCCGGTGGAGGTTCGGTTGCCACCTACGACGACTCAACCTGGCAACATATGACGCACGCACCCTGAGGACTGACGAGAAGATACTGGAGCTGGAAGAAGAGGTAGACAAGTTGCGCTGGCATATTATTGGATTATCCGAGGTCCGAAGAGAGGGGGAGGACACGGGAATCCTCGAGTCCGGCAACTTGTTCTTTCACCGGGAGGGCGACCATCTGTCCCAAGGAGATGTCGGATTTATCGTTCACAAGTCTCTCGTCATCAACGTTGGAAAGATTGGGAGTGTGTCGACGAGGATCGCGTACCTGATACTCAGAATCACCAAACGGTATTCGCTGAAGGTCATACAGGTTTACGCACCAACCTCGGGACATCCCGATGAGGAGGTGGAGGAAATGTATGAGGATATTTCCAGAGCCATGCATTCCTCCAAAACCCACTACACGGTGTTCATGGGAGACTTCAACGCAAAACTAGGCACAAGAGAAAGCGGTGAGCTGAAGTTAGGGAAATTTGGAGTAAGACAACCGAACCGTAAGGGCCAGCAGCTGGCCGACTTTATGGAGAAAGAGGGACTCTTTATGATGAATTCTTTCTTCCAGAAGCGGCCCACAGGAAGTGGACCTGGTCGAGCCCCGAAGGTTCGACAAAAAATGAGATTGACTTCATTATGACGACCAGACGCCAACTGTTCAGTGATGTCTCAGTGATCGCAAGGGTGAAAACTGGCAGCGATCACCGAATGGTTCACGTCACATGGAGGCACACTGAACCCAAACGTTAAGTTGGAGAGGTCTTGTCTAATGAAGTCAACGCTCCGTCCCCCTCGTGCTCTAATCCAGAATCCCGAAACCTTTCAGCTCGAGTTACGTAACCGCTTTCAGTGCCTACAAGATTGCAATGCAGTGGACGATATGAATGACAAGCTCGTGGAAACTGTCCATGCGGTCGGAGCTAAGTTGTGCAAGACCCGCCGCAGAAGAACACAAAAACTCTCCGATCACACTCTTAATCTCATGGCTGTTAGACGGGAGATGAGGCTGCAATCGTCAACAGATTTGACAGCATACAGGCAACAAATTCAAATTCAAATTTATTTAATTGCCGTAAATAGGGTAAGTGATAGGTGTTTTTACAATAAAAATAAGTTGCTTAAAGACCTATTTAGCCATGAGATACGGCATGCAACTGTTTTTTTTTTAATTACCAAATAATATAGGTGGTAGTCGATTGTAAAATGTCAAGTTATTAAATTTAAGTTATATAATTCAAAATGTCATAAATTACTATATCAATTTCATAATTAAAATTTAAATACACTCAATCAAAAATAGAGGTCTGATAAAAGAGTGATACGCAGTGATACACAGCAATTAAGTCTATCATATGTCAACATGCATATTATTATCATTTTGAAATTCTTTAACACTATACTAACATTTTCTTATTAGCCATTCACGTAACTTTTTGGTCATGAGAAACATAGAGCCGTGTTTGAACTGCTTTGGAATTTGAATTTGAAACTGAACAGACAGATCTCCAAATGCATGCGGCGAGACTTACGCAACTTTAATACTGCTCGTATTAAAGAAGCGATCGAGCGGAACCAGCGCTCCAAAGTCTTTGCCAGAGATCTGTCTGCCAGTAAGAGCCAACTGTCAAAGCTGAAGACTGAGTGTGGCAGTATCGTTTCCGGGACACCTGAGATTTTGAGTGAGATTGAGAGGTTCTATGGGCAGCTGTACACATCATCGTTGGAGCCACACTCAAGTGTGAGTAACGATCCAAGAGCAAGTCTTATCCGACACTATCCCGATGATATCCCGGACGTCGGTCTAAGCGAGATTAGAATGACTCTCCAGCACCTTAAGAACGGCAGGGCTCCAGGCGAGGATGGAATTACAGCGGAGCTTCTGAAAGCGGGTGGAACACCGGTACTTGAAGTGAAGTGAAGTCAGAAGCTCTTCAATTCCGTCCTCCATGGTGGCACTACTCCAGAGGCATGGAGCAGAAGTGCGGTGGTCTTGTTCTTTAAGAAAAGCAACAACGCTCTCTTGAAGAACTACATACCGATTTCCCTTCTGAGCCGCGTCCACGTACTGTTTCCGAAAAGTCTTCAGTACCATAGACCACATACATACCCTGCGGCAGATTGTACAGAAGACCTAAGAGTACCATCTGCCACTTTGCCTGGCGTTTGTGGATTATGAGAAAGCCTTTGATTCTGTCGAAATTTGGGCGGTGCTACAGTCCCTTCAGCGGTGCCAAGTTGACTGTCGGTATATCGAAGAGCTGAAGTGTTTGTACAGTAGGGCTACGATGGCTATCCGAGTACAGAACCAGAGCTCGAAACCTATCCCACTGCAGAAAGGTGTAAGACAGGGTGACGTTATATCCCCGAAACTCTTCACCGCTGCATTTGAAGACGTTTACAAGCTACTGGACTGGAAAGGATACGGTATTAACATCAATGGCGAGTACATCACTCACCTGCGATTTGCCGACGATATAGTACTTATGGCAGAATCGCTGGAGTACTTAAGCACTATGCTCAATGATCTCAATAGTGCCTCCCAACGGATAGGTCTTAAGATGAACATGGACAAAACAAAGATCATGTTTAATGTCTATGTCACACCCATGCCGGTAGTTGTTGGGAGCACTATGCTCGAAGTTGTTGACGAGTACGTTTACCTGGGACAAATAGTCCGACTAGGTAAGTCCAAATTCGACCGAGAGGTCATTATCGACGGATTCAACTCGGCTGGGCAGCGTTCGGGAAATTACGACACATCTTCTCGTCAGGTATACCTCAATCTCTGAAAACTAAAGTGTACAACCAGTGCGTGTTGCCAGTGATGACTTACGGATCAGAGACGTGGTCCTTCACTGCTGGCGGACTGGATGAGGACGCTCAAGGTCGCTCAGCGAGCTATGGAGAGGGCTATACTCGGAGTTTCTCTGCGTGATAGACTCAGAAATGAGGATATCCGCAGTAAAACCAGAGTGACCGACATAGCCCAACGGATTAGTAAGCTGAAGTGGCAATGGGCCGGCCATATAGCTTGAAGAACCGATAGCTGATGGGGAAGAAAGGTTCTCGAGTGGCAGCCTCGTACCGGTAGGCGTAGTGTAAGGCGACCCCCCCCTAGATGCAGTGACTACTATGCAGAAAGTCGATGGATGCAAGTGGCTCAGGACCGTGCTTTGTGGCATTACTTGGGGAGGCCTATGTTCAGCAGTGGACTTGTGAAGGGCTGTAATGATAATGATGATGATGATGAAACTAACTCAATCGATCAAGACGTTCAAAAGTTATGAAAGGCTTACTTACTTACTACACACGTCCACGTGAAATTAGTCAGAATAGCTTCCTGGGATCTCAAAACGTCGAGATTTGATGGAAACTCGATTTTCGAAAATCGGTGTGAAACCAATAACCCTATTTTTGAAAATTTTCAATTATCTTAGCGGGAAGTTAATAAATAAGAAATATATTATTTTGAGAGCACAATAAAATGCAAAAATAACATTACTTAAATTAAAACTTGCCTACACCTATTTTCTTGCTCTAAAATAATATTGTCTTATAATGTTTAATTAATACAGAAATTTTAATGACTTTTACATTTTCTTTCATATATGTTACTTTTATATTGTTATCATATTGATGATGACTGGCGTTTGCACTAGCTCTACAGACTCTACAAACGTTAAATTTCATATTAGTCTTGTACTTATACCGATAGGCTTAAATCCGTTAAGCTTAACGACCTTCCTTTAATCTAGCACATTTAACAGATCATCCATCTTTAATCCAAACAATTTTCAGTGTTTGTCAAAGAATATATGCGTAGACTGGTATAAACCAAAATTTTACAAAATATCATCATTCATTATCATAAAGTTCTCACAAGTCTACTGCTGAACATAAGCCTCCCCCAAGGAATTCCACAAAGTACGGTCCTGAGCCACCCGCATCACGTCCTACATGCCTTACCAGGTTGTCACTTCACCTAGTGAAGGGCCGCCATACACTTCACATGCCGGTACGAGAACTTTCTTCCCCAGCGATTATCTGTTCTTTGAGTTGCTATATGGCTGGCCCATTGCCACTTTAACTTACTAATCCGTTGGGCTATGTCGGTCACTTTGGTTCTACTGCGGATATCCTCATTCCTAAATTTATCTCGCAGTCAAACTCCGAGCATAGCCCCTCTCATAACTCACTGAGCGACTTCGAACTTCCTAATATGGCTAGTAGTGAAGGACCACATCTTAGATCCATAGGTCATCACTGGCAACACGCACTGATTGTACAATCTAGTTTACAGGTATGTCTAACTACAAGATGTGTCGTAATCTCCCGAACGCTATCCAGCCAAGTTGTATCCGTCGATTGACCTCTTGGTCGAAGTTGGACTTACCTAGTCGGACTACTTGTCCCAGGTAAACATACTCGTTAACAACTTTGAGCTTAGTGCTCCGAACAACCACCGGCATAGGTGTGACATGGACATTACACATAACCTTTGTTTTGTCCATGTTCATCTTAAGACCTATCCGTTGGACACTATTGAGGTCATTGAGTATTGTGCTTTGGTCCCCCAGTGATTCTGTCATCAGGACTATACTGGCGGTAAATCGCAGGTGAGTGATGTACTCGCCATTGACGTTAATATCGTATCCGTTTCAGTCCAGTAGCTTGAAAACGTCTTCCAATGCAGCACTGAAGAATGTCGAGCATATTACGTCACCCTGTCTTACACACCTTTATTTCTTGTGCCTGGTTTTGCGTCGAAGTCTCCCATTGACGCCGTATAGTGGGTTTTGGAGGAATGCATAGTTCTAGAAGTATCCTCATACATTTCCTCCACATCCTCATGGAGATGTGCCGAGGTTGGTGCGTAAACCTGCATGACCTTCAACGAATACCATTTGGTTATTCTGAGTATAAGGTACGTAACCCTCGTCGACACACTCCCAATCTTTAAAACGGTGTTAACGAGAGACTTGCGAACGATAAATCCAACACCTTCTTGGGACAAATAGTTGCCCTCCCGGTGATAGAACAAGTTGCCGGATTCGAGAATCACTGTGTCCTCCCCCCCGTCTTTTCGAACCTCACTAATTCACATAACACTCACACTCACGAATTCTATAATATCCCAGCGCAATTTGTCTGTCCCTTCTTCCAGCTCCAGAATCTTGTCGTCAGTCGATGTTGCCAGGTCGAGTCACCTTAGATGGCAGCTGAACCTCTACCAGAGATTCTTAGTACCTCCTGCCCCGCCGTTACCATGCTCGCCACCGTAGTCAGGAATAGCAGGAACGCCGGAACTGGGGGTCGTTTATTTGTAACGTTACTCATGGGGGGGTATATTGCCATAGTGGCGAGCGGGTTGGCAACCACAGTTTTTTATTGATTTTTGCTGTTATCAGGAAGATGCTGCTGCCCATCTTCTGCCTCAATTTCCTTCTGTGGCGTCTTAAGACACCCACGGGAAAATATGTGGGTATTCTTACCCGCGTAATATTCATAACAACATCATTGTATCCACCTAGCAATTTTACGCGTGGTTGTGTTGACTGTGTGTGTGACTGACTTGGAGGTCAAGCCTATTTAGTAAAACAAGAATCATTAAAATCGCTTCGTAATCTGCGAAGACGTCATATAATTTTCCTTACACAAGAGTCCAATATGAAACTTTTCCCTCCATTTTCCACCCTTAGAGACGGAATATTTTCTTTAAAGTTTATTGGACCTGCCTAGAAGGTAAAGCCTATTTATTAAATTAAAAAGGATCAATAAAATTGGTCCACTATCTGCAGACATCATATTAAATTCCCTAAACAAGAGTCCAATATGAATATTTTTCTCTCATATTCCACCCTTATAGGCGGAATATCTTCAATATTTATTGAGACCGCCATGGATGTAATGCCTATTTAACAAAAAATTATCATTTAAATCGGTTCACAATCTGTGAAGATAGGTATCGCTTAACATACATGCGATTGCAATATAATATAATAGTACCCGGTTGACCGAGCTTTGCTCGGTATTTTTCGCTCGGTTTTTTCTTTAATTCGTGTGTTTTGGAAATTATATTTAGATACAAATTACATACTGATGAAATATGAATAATATTTTTTGATCTTAGCGACATAATAAAAAAAACTGAAATGGTTATTTGAATAAAAAATCATGAGTGCAATTAGTTTAATTTAAATTTTCGTGTATTTAAAAAAATACTAAAAAAAGGGCTAGAAAAAATAGATTTTCTCAAAAAAGAAAGAAACTTGAAAAAAAAATTAAACAAGTCGGTCGGTGTCGGTCTGGGCTCGAACCGGGGTTTTACGATTCTGTGACCGCCCATTATACCATTAAGCTATTTATAATCATTAACAATCTGTCAAAATTTACCTTCTTATTCTAACGATATTGTAGCAGTTTTTCATTGCCTAAAAACACGGACAAAAAGACATTTTCTAAAAATAAATCCTAGCTAGATCGATTTTTTATCCCCGAAACTCCCTGGACACTAAATTTTATGAAAATCGTTGGAGCCGTTTCCGAGATCCCGATTATATATATATATATATATATATATATATATATATATATATATATATATATATATATATATATATATATATATATATATATATATATATATATATATATATATACAAGAATTGCTTGTTTAATAGTATAGGATTATAAATACAAACATTCTATAAAACAAAATACGGAAAAAACATTCACTCGAATTAAGAACCTCCTCCTTTTTAAAGTCATTTAAAAAAGATGCAAGCAAAGCCATATAAAACATAAATGACGCAACAGAAATTTGCGTTTACACTGCCAGAATTAGATAACTCGCAATTCAAAAACATTATCTTGATTGCCTAAAGTCATCTTCTTAATTTTTAAAGTTAATTTTATCATCGAGAGGTTTAACATTAGGCTGTTAAACGTCTCAGTGATATGACTTCGACTTAGTTATAAGACTATACTGATTATAGCAACATATATTACATATATATATATATATATATATATATATATATATATATATATATATATATATATATATGTTAGCAACTCTATGTTGTTATAATTATATATTATATAATATGTGTGTTTGTAATATTCTGTATATATTTGAAAGCCTTCAATTCCGTCGAAATATTGACGGTGCAGATGACAATAATATATAATGTTTTGTAATATATTTCAAGCAATAATCATAAAAATTATGATTTTAAGGTTTCGTAATAATTATGTTTAATTTTATGGTAAAGCATTTCTTATCACCCATAGTTTTAAAAGTCTTATGTTAAAACTCTCGGTGATAGTAAATTGGATTAACTATGAATCTAACAATTTCGTGTGTAGATTTACCAGCAACTACCAGCTTAGGTGTGACATGTTTATACATATCCTTTGACTTGTTTATGTTCTTTTTAAAACCTATCTGAATTATTTTTAATAGTATTCATTAAAAATTCTCCACGCTTTTCTAAGTAATTGTAAAACAATAAAATTTAATTTCAAAAATTAATTTAATCCTCAGACCACCAGACGAAGATACAGCATCACACGAGAGCGACTGCGACGAAGGGGAAGAAGATGACGAGACGGTACATCTGAAACCACGACGACCTTTCTGGGCCAATAAGATACAGTTCGTGCTAGCCTGTGTTGGCTACTCCGTTGGGCTCGGAAATGTATGGCGTTTCCCATATCTCTGCTACAAAAGCGGTGGTGGTAAGAAAGAAATCTAAAACGTTAAAGTACGAAAAAACTTTCGAAGTTGTTTTGTACGGGTCCAAATAAATAGTCCCACCTTTTGTCTTAAATTATAACATATTAATAATATAATAATGTAATTAAAATAAAAGAATATAAGCATGACTAAATACCCTACATTAGCAAAACCTACTTAGGCGAAGCCGAGGCGGGTTAAAATAAAAGATTTTTAAAATATAGTAACATGTTATACGATGAACTGACCCACGCCCAGAAATTTACTATAAAAGTAATAATGAGTGTAAAAAAACAAATATAAAATAATGTTTTTTTAATTTGTCGCATATATTTTTTGCTTTCTCTGGAACACCACCTAAAACGCTAAATCAAGCAAATAAGGATTTTCCACAGCAACGCAAAATCGTGCTCCTAGATTTTTGTTACCTGACGCTAATTGAGTAACATCTCGCAGGAACAACAACACGACTTGGTGTCAATTACAGATGACGCTTTCTGCAAATCGATACGTCACGTCACGCCGCACACTCGCCACTCAAGATATCAAATGATTTATTGCTTTATATATATAATTTCATATCAAAATACACAGGTGTAACAAGGCGAGGTATAATTTAAATTTCTTCCATACTCTGTAAAATCATAGACTCAATGATTATGAACTAGTCAATATGGTCTATGTCAATAGAGTATATAGTAAACGTCCTCATGGCATACCTAGAACAGAAAGATCACCCCAGTGACATGTCTATACGGTTTCGCCGAGCATATAGTAAACATCCTCAAGACATAACTAGAACAGAAAGATCACCCCAGCGACATGTCTATACGGTTTCGCCGAGCATATAGTAAACATCCTCAAGACATAACTAGAACAGAAAGATCACCCCAGCAACATGTCTATACGGTTTCGCCGAGCATATAGTAAACATCCTCAAGACATAACTAGAACAGAAAGATCACCCCAGTGACATGTCTATACGGTTTCGCCGAGCATATAGTGAACATCCTCAAGACATCACTAGAACAGAAAGATCACCCCAGCGACATGTCTATACGGTTTCGCCGAGCATATAGTAAACATCCTCAAGACATAACTAGAACAGAAAGATCACCCCAGCGACATGTCTATACGGTTTCGCCGAGCATATAGTAAACATCCTCAAGACATAACTAGAACAGACAGATCACCCCAGCGACATGTCTATACGGTTTCGCCGAGCATATAGTAAACATCCTCAAGACCATAACTAGAACAGAAAGATCACCCCAGCGACATGTCTATACGGTTTCGCCGAGCATATAGTAAACATCCTCAAGGCATACCTACCTAGAACAGAAAGATCACCCCAGCGAAATGTCTATACGGTTTTGTCGAGCATATAGTAAACATCCTCAAGACATAACAGGTGGGAAGCACTTGCTCTTTCCCTTGATGTCTCAAAGGCCTTTGACAAGGTATTGTACACCGACCTTTTTTGGTACGCAGACGACACACGCACATAGTATCTCTCCACAGTTTTGGAGTAACCAACTCGAACCGATCGGGAGGATGATTAGAGAGATGCTGAGAAATTTAACAAGCTACTAAACCACAAACGTGTCTGTTCTTGTATGTATATATCGATGTAACTTTGAAGTGCACTGACCGCTTTCAGTTGTTAGAGGTTGAGATTTCTTCGATCCTCAACTATTGGTGATAGTAGAAAAAATCTCTAAAAACTAAATGACCTTTCAAAGGCCGTGTGGTAATTTATACCGAGACAGCTACTCACCCGATATAATAGTACAAGACTGATAGAGCCACCTAAACCTTAATTTTTTGGTCCATAGAAATATGACAGCTGTAATTTTTTGACATTTCAGATGTTTTAAACATACTTGGGTTTGTTTTTTGAAACGGAAACAGAAACTTTTTTATTCCATGTAGATTATAAACAATACTTATTGAAAGTCACTTTTTTCATTTACCACTGATTCGCTAAAAAAACCTCTGTCCTGGGAATAATTGAATTGTAAGAAAAATTGAACAATTACAATTTCAAGAAAAGTTTCAATATTTTCAATAACAAATACATGTTGAAAATTCTGTATTAACCTCAGTTTGGTCAGATGATCCATCACCTGTTTGGGCATGAAGGATAAAGAGGAAATCTCGACCTGCCAACAATCATATAGTATGCAAAGTTTGTTAGTGTAGCTTCGTTTCTTGATCTGCATGTGTGCGCCATTGTGAAGCGGTAACAGCTTCGACTCATCGCTCCCCGCAGACAGGAAGTAAATAGTATACTTAATTATTTACGTTACCTCTACACTAGGTTTTTTCCTGTATCTTGAAGGCAGTTTACATGTATAAATGTCACAAGGACAAACATCCAGACCCGAAACAATTATTTGTAGGTCATACAAATACTTGTTCCATGCGGGATTCGAAACCGCGGCCTTCACTGCTGCTACTCATTGCTAAGCTAGTGCGCCACGTAGCCGTCGTAAAAACTGTAATGCTTTGCTCGCACCTTAGCTGCACCCTAATAATATACAATGTGTCTATCATAAAGATATTTGAATGCCTTAACATTACCATTTCATTTCATTTCACAGAAATCATACAGCGTGTTACTATTAGTCAGCTCTTAATAAACAATAATCCTGTATTCATAAGAAAATGTCGTCACATTTATAAATATTACTCATATTCATTCTTTTACCAAAAAATTTTGTTACCTCATATGCCTATCTGGATTTTCGATCATATCACAAGATAATACAAATTTACTATTGATTGTTAAAATTGTAAGTACTTAAAACACTTGTCATTTTAAAAACATAATATACTTATACTTATAAATATTACGTTTTGTGCAAACTTAAATAAGGAGCAAATGATTACATTAACATAAACACCGATATCAATAATTATGTGCGAAAGTTATGTTCTGCAACAAGACATACATAACAAATATATATGCTACTTATTTAAAAGAACGAAACGCAGACCTTTCCTTAGTTGAGTCCCGCGAGCAACGCATAGTCAGGAATTTGCATTTAGAAAAAGCCAAAATTAGGGGCTTGTTAGGTGATAATTACCTAGGTACCAAGTTTAAAAATTAGGTGCTCTTATATTTTCACCGCAACCAACTGTTAATTTGCGTTGCTGGTAAAACGTATCGCTAGCAATGCAGTGACGTTAATAGATATACGATGAATATTAATAGCAGGGAAAATTAAGTGCTGCAAATATAGGTAATAACAAGGCACCCCTAATAGAAATATTGTTCAGAACAAAGCAGATGCAAAAAACAGATCCCCTGAAAATCAGAATAGAATCAAAATCAGGCAGACTACTTATTTGATAATTAAGTGATTGTTAAGTGCTTTCGAAACCACAACTCACTTTTTTACACATAAATATTGACACAGTTACTCATGCAACGGCTTCGGCGCCGCTGTAAGTGCAGCCCCTTCACCCTTGCGTAGCAAATAACAGGAATCTCTCTCTCAGAATGCTCACTTCCGCAGCTTAAGCTGATTATTAAACCACCCTCAGCCGCTACGGCTCGCACAGATGCCCGCGATTTGCTACAGAGGGCGGCAGCTGCTCTCCCCGCGCATACGACTTTACAAAAACACTCTAGGGATAGGGCAGGCAAGACTACGTGGAGGCGGGGCGTTCTGATTCGGTTTTGGTACTGATTCCACCTATGTTATTTATAATATATAACTGATAAAGAATTAAAAATGCCGTTCATACCTAATAGCAAGATAATGGTGGTCCTGGACCCGTTAATTCCCAGAATATTGCCGTCAGCTACATCCGACCTCAATAATCATGCAGCACTTAATAAGCTCTTAATTCCTTGGTACTAATATTTATCGTATATCTATTATTGTCACTGCGTTGCTGGCGATATGTTTTTTGCTGGCAACTTTTTGCAACTGAAAAATTTTAATAGTGCGTTATTTTAGAGCACCTAATTTTTAAACTTGTCACCTTGGAACGGTCTCTCTAACAGTCAAACACCTTGAACGACGTATACGTAATTAGTCATAACCATAATGGCAATTCACAAAGCGTCTCAAATTACCGCGACACGTGCCCAAATAATCCTTTTAGCAAATACCCAGCTTAATTACGACAGTTCCTGTGGGTCAATTCGTTGATATGAAGGATACAATTGGAACTCTAATTACGGCATTACAACGAACAAGAACGATGTTAAATTTAGTACTACATGCATGATACAAACAAGAGAAGCAGCTATTACGACTTAGTAAATTCTGGAAGTCTAATGCTTCTTTTAATGAGTTTTGTTTCAGATACATAACTCTTAATACACTCTGAACAAAACTGACTGAATAATAACAATTTATTTCGTGTTTTTCTTTTAATGGTGATGAATTATTTCTGTAGCGTCTCCATAGTCGAAAACATAACACTTAGAATTGACTACTTTAGCATTCTAAATATCTACATATCTACATACATACATACATAAGCACCCACGCCTGTCGCCCAGAGTGGTAGGCAGAGACTATAGACTTCCATTTGGCACGATCCTGACACATCTCTTTCGCCTCTTTCACATCCATATACCTACGCATACACGCTCGACGGTTAATCGTACTCTTAATTTGACCCCTTTTCAGTAGATCACCATTTTGATCGACAAACTTTCGCCTAGGGCGTTCCTTACCGACTCTGCCGTTCACTTCTGCGCCATAAATTTGCTTTGTCACACTTTCCTCATTCATTCTTTCCACATGACTAAATAACCGAAGCATTCCTTTCCTAATCCTCGTCACCACATCATCTTGCATACCACATTCTTCCCTTATTACACAATTTCTCAACCTGTCACTCAGATTCAGTCCTAACATACTCCTTAACGACCGCATTTCTACTGCGTTTATTCCGCTCTTGTGCTTCTTCTGCCATACCCAACTTTCACTACCATATTTTAAAGTAGGAACTAACACAGTATTGTGAATTGCCATACGTGCCTTTTTTGACACATTCTGACTTTCCACAATAGAGTGTAGAGCCCCATTTACTCTATTTCCTGCGTTCACTCGTCGTTCTATATCATTATCATATCTCCCATCCCTGCTAAATACGCATCCCAAATATACAAACTCATCTACTTGCTCGACCAAATCTCCTTCTATTCTTATTTCACATATCGTTTTACTATCTTCTCTTTCAAAAACCATAACTTTCGTCTTACTTGCGTTCACTTTCATTCCCCTTTCTTTTAACGACCTGTTCATTAATGTAACCATCATTTGCAACTTGGCTGCCGACTATGCAAATATAACTTACATCGGCGTACGAAAGGCATTTGACGGTTACCTCACTCATTCTTAAACCGCATTCTTCAGCTTTCAAATTTTCCGAACAACTGTCCATAAATAGGTTAAACAGCCACGGGGAAGCCACCATAAAGAGACCTGAATGCCTGTATCAATATCTAGCTAGCTCAATATCTATAAATATTAATACCTAAGTAAAAACGTTCAAACAACCATTTACGGATACCTGTTGAAAGAAGACATTTTAAATACGCAAAAAGAAACTGGCCCTATTTAAAATGTAAAACTTTCTTCTAATTTACTATAAATATTTGGACTACTTTTTTGTGAGTGGGAAATTCCGGCTTGAATCCAACGGTGTTCATCTCTTCGCCTCTTTCTGCGAAATCGTCTGTTTGAATATAGTAACACCAGCGATCGTGAATCGCATCCAAATGACAGAGAAGACCAAGAAGAAAAATAAATTTATTTTTGGATTTAAGCTCTGCTTTTGATAGGTGCCATGTTTATCTGGGGACACGGCAGTGCCCCTGCCAGGTCAAGCATTAAAATATTACACCTAGATCAACTTCATTTAGAAAATAAACAACAATATGTTGAACTAAAGTTTCCCGAAGAAGTATGAAACGACGTATAAATCTGAATAATATAAAAATAATACATGACTGCCATAACACTTCATTTTGAGGCATTTGGGGCTTCATTATATTTACTAATGACTTTATCCTTTTATTTTCTCGGTGGTTTAATACAAATACCTTTAAGCTGACTATAGAAAAAACTAAAGCTATTTAAAACCACAGAAAATACATAAAATAATCCATTACAGCCTAGAAAATACAAAAGTTCACTGCTAAAGATATCCTCCTATATAAATTGCTTCATAGGAAGGATTTTACCACGGTTGTCACGCTTAGCAGGCGTGATAGCATTTTTATTATTTTGAGTTATCAGGAATATACTACTGCACATCTCCTGTGTCAGGTTTCCTCTGTCGCATCTTATGACACCGATATATAATCTATATAATCCTGTAAAATGAATTTAATAATATAGAGCGCGCAATCGTCTTTGTATGCTATGCTTTGAACAGCTTAAAAGAAGATCTGACCATGAAAAAATTAAAAATTGTGTATACTTTTATCATTTAATATAATTACTATTAAGATACAATATTAAATTTTGGCAGAATAGTTATGACTATAATGTAAAAAAGCCTTTGTTATACTAAACCGTCCCTTGTCCGTATGTTCTAACTTTACTCAGTGAACTTATCAAATATCTGAACAGATATTTAACATGATAGAATGGCCATACAACGTCATACGAAACGCAATGAAATTATATCCAATTTTCTTAAAGACAAAATTACAGTTAACTGCGCTAATCGTTTAATCATCAAGCTATAAAACTGTTTGTTAGACTACCTAATAAGTGCCCTAAAACTATAAAGAATGTTATAATTCTGAGCATAGATTGAAATCTTTTTTAGTGAAATGAAAATTGTATATAGTTAGGTACCTAATTATTCCATGCACAATTAAATAATTCTCTCAAGACTATGAACACGAATAACTTTAGCTAATTTTGTATAATACTCTCATATCGTTTCAAATTTGGAAGAGTTACATTGTTTAATTAGAAAAATGGTAATACATTAATGAAATTGAATGATAAATAACGTTTAAATAAATTTGTCGGCACGATATTCGCGCCACATACTGTAAGTTAATTGTACTATGCCTTCGGGCAAGTGCAAACAATAAGTTGACAAAGTTTTGGCGCAATCTGATGAACGTTATGACAGCGCATATAATACGAACAAAACAAACATTACTTCTTATACATTAGATTATGTTTTTATTATTTTTCCACATAATATGTATATAGTGGAAAATAGTGACTGTCTCTGAAACTGTATCCTTTTTGTACGGTTGGAAACCCATCATGGGTATTGCTTCCGAGTGCTCGTTTTTCTGACCCCATATAACCTCCGCTGTTGTGCAGTTAGAGATGTAATCAGTTTGGGTTACAACTCCACAGCAATAAATAAAAAGAAATATAAAATTATTAACATCCTGTAACATTGATGACTTGTCACGGTATTCCCAAGTTATGGCCCGTTAAAGTTAGCCTGGAAAATTATGACTGTCTCTGAAACTGCATCCTTTTTTGTACGATTGGAAACCCTCATGGGTAGTGTTTCCGAGTGCTCGTTTTCCTGGCCCCATATAACCTCCGCTGTTGTGCAGTTAGAGATGTAAGCAGTTTGGCTTACAACTCCACAGCAATCAATAAAAATGAATATAAGGTTATTAACATCCTGTAACATTGATGACTTGTCACAGTGTTCTCAAGTTATGACCCGTTAAACTTATCCTGGAATGCGTTCTCGAGATCCAGATAATATCGGTAGTTTATTATACATTCGGTTTCTGCCTACATATTTTTATGTAAACTTTTAACAGCTAACGAAAACTTATACTTAACCTTGGCTACTTAATACTAATCTGGGGGCACAGCAATGCCCCCGCCAAGTCGAGCAAAAAAGCGGCACGGCCGTACCATACTTTTCTCAAAGCAATTCAGGCCATTTTCGACCCCTTATAACTTCCTAGTGGATGAAAATAGAAGCCTGAATTTTCAGTAACCGAGTAGACATTGTATAAACATGGTATATTTTAAATTTCATTCAATTTGAACCGGTAGTTTAAGAAGTATAACTAGTCAAAGTTTCTTAATTTTGTCACTCACTGACTGACCGATCATCAAAACTCTACGGCACTTATAGGAGACATAGAAGCTTCAAATTTAGAATACAATTATTTTTAGTGTATAAATCAAGGAAAAACTAAAATATTTCGGTCCAGTTTTCTAGATACACAAACTGCATAAATAACTTTGTAATCCTATATAAATATATAGAATTACAAAGTTACATTTGCAGTGGATGAGTCAATGTACTTGCATATGTATAATAGGTGTAGATAGGTACGTTGTTGGTATTCAAGAAGAATGTACCGGAAAGGAAAATAAGTAAGACTATCTACAAAAAGAAATGAGATGCCATCAAAAACATAACTTGTTAAAAAACCAAGTCTCGCAACTCAGTTCTTCTACCGTAAAAAGTTGTGAGATCCATGTAATACCAAGTCGGTTAATTTATTCAGTCCCCTACTTAAGGGTCCTTCTGTTTTAAGTTATTACGTAATTAACTAACCTATCAACATTTTATAGTGACCATATCAATGTTAAAAATCTTTTATGCTTTAAATAAATAGATTGACTTGGCTATCGCAAGAAAACACAATGTATCTCACAAGTAATACATATTATATTAGATTGCTTACTGCGATGGCCAAGTCAATCTATATATTTAAAACATATGAGTTTTTATTGTAAAACATATAGTGACCATATAAATGTTAAAAATCTTAAATGTTATTATTATTATTACATACTTATTTAAATCATACTACGAGTAAGTGTATCTCAAAGAATACCTACATATTTGTAAATATAATATAAATAAACGATATTTCTTACAGGTGCCTTCCTGATACCTTACTTCATAATACTGATTGTGTGCGGCGTGCCCATGCTGTTCATGGAATTAGCCGTGGGTCAATACACGGCGCACGGCCCTATTGGCGCGCTTTCACAAATATGCCCACTATTTAAAGGTACTTAGTTATTTTCGTCGAGTCATAATTTGTGTATAAATTGTGTCAGCATAAATTTTGTCTGCGTATCGAATCTGACTACTAATATTTTTAAGGTTAACTTAAATATTTAATGACTATTAATAATATAAGAAATATTCATAATATGCTCGTTATATAGCAAATTGATGTAGTTTTTTTTTACCTCTCCCACCACAGAATGTTGCTAGTCAAACATTATTAGTTATACTAAAAATATAAGTTAAATGTCACTTTGCCCAAAATATTTGCATAACAATACGTTTCTAAATATTTTAGGTGCCGGACTGGCAAGCGTGGTGATTTCGTTTTTAATGTCCACGTATTACGCGGTAATAATAGCATGGGCCATATACTACTTCTTTACATCGTTCAAGTCAGAAGTTCCATGGGCCAGCTGTTCGAATCGTTGGAACAACGCACAATGTTGGGTCCCGTCCCACAACCATACTAAGCCCAACGGTTCGCAAACACCCACCGAACAATTTTTCGAGTAAGAATTCAACTTTAATTACATATCTATAGCATAACAATGAGTGGTGTAGCACGGGACGCTGAAATCCGAGGCCGCTAGAGTTAAAAATTCTAGAACCCCCTATTTGAAGCAAATTGAAAAAAATTGTAAAATATGTAAAAGTCTTTTCTTTGGTTATTAATTAAAAATAAATTTAACAATATAATGTTTTCTTTATATTTATCCTTACGTTTATTTCAGAACTTTCAATGCTAAATTCTGAGGAAAATGTCCCCATAAAATCTGCGGTTTACTTTCGCCGCCCTTGCTACGCCACTATTTTTTTATTTTATTTTATAATGGGGACAAACGGGCACACAGTCCACCTGATTGTAAGTGGATGCTGTGGCCCATAGATATCTACAATTATCCTCGATTAATAATCAAAACGCAGATGCATTGTCACCCCTGAGGACTAAGATGGAATGCCTCGTTTACAGTTAAAAAGTGTATCCAGATCTCTACACTCACCATACGAAACACAGCAGTATTAAGCTGGTATTTTACGCTGGTATTGTGAGAGCATGGTCCTTCCCCGGTCTAGCCGACCCATTCGTCCTAAAACACTCCGTTCTAAAACAGTGTGAACATAAATAATTAAAAAAAATAAAGCAGTGTTAAAGGCTTCTATTGAAATTAAATAAGTGCAAATATTATGTAAATAACACATTGTATAACACTTTCTTTTTTTTTCAGAAAAAAGGTTTTAAACATGAGTGATGGCATTGAGTTCCCTGGTGGCATGAGATGGGAATTGGCGGCCTGTTTAGTATGCGCGTGGGTACTAGTGTATTTCGCCCTTTGGAAAAGTATCAAATCCTCTGCCAAAGTTCGTTACATCACTACAACACTACCATTTCTTTTGATTATTGTTTTTCTGGGGCGATCGCTAACGCTGGATGGCGCTGATAAAGGGCTGAGATTCTTCTTTAAGCCAGACTGGGAACTTCTTAAGCTATCTAGGCCGTGGGTTAACGCAGCTTCTCAAATTTTTAATTCAATCGGCATTGCTTTCGGCTCCATGATCATGTTTGCATCATACAACCGCTTCGACAACAATTTTCTTCATGACACTGTAGCGGTATCTTTAGTAAATGCAATAACAAGCCTCATTGTAGGAATATTTACATTTGCCACCATTGGAAATATAGCATTTGAACAGAATACTGGTGTTAAGGACGTCATCGCTGATAGTAAGTTTAAGTTTATGAACATATAATTACATTATGAACTTACATCGTTTAGAAGTAAAAGTAAACAAAGTGCAGTTTAAATAAATTAAAATTGTAATGATTTTATTTTCAGGTCCTGGTTTATTATTTGTTGTATATCCTCAAGCCATTGCTAAGATGCCAGCACCACAATTATGGGCAGTACTGTTCTTTTTTATGTTTTTGTGCTTGGGTCTCAACAGTCAGGTAACATAACATACTCATTATTTTGTTTTGTTATTGGTTTTTTTCTCATCTTTATTTAATTTTCAGTTTGCTATTGTCGAAGTAGTGGTTACTTCAATACAAGATGGATTTCCTGACATGATACGCAAACGACTCGTGTATCATGAGTTGTTGGTTTTGTGTGTGTGTGTTATCTCTTTAGTATTTGGGATACAGCACATTATTAGAAGCGGCATATACGTATTCCAACTTATGGATTACTATGCAGCATCCCTTAGCATTACATATTTAGCATTTTTTGAAGTGGTTGCCATTGCTTGGTTTTATGGCGTAGGCAGATTATCCCGAAATATTAAACAGATGACAGGTACGTTAAATCTTATTTTTATTACGCGTTTAGACATTTTTCTCATCATCATCATCATTTCATCGACTCACAAGGCCGCTGTTGAACATAGACCTCTTCAAAGGAACTAAGTTCTGTGACGTCCTCACTTCTGTGCCACCTGCATCCATCGACTTCCTGTATGTTTTTCCAAATCGTCACCCCATCTTGTAGGAGGCCTTACATCTTCGCTTAACGGTACAAACCTGTCCCTTGAGAACATTTTCTCCATCAGTTGATTAGTTATCAAATCTTCGAGCTATATAGCCGGCCCATTGCCACTTCAGCTTACCTATTCATATGTTAGACTGTCAGTTACTCTGGATCTCATTATGAATTCTATCATGCAGAGAAACTCCCAGCATCGCTAAACGACCTTGAGCTTCCTCGTGCGACCAGCAGTGATGGAACATATCTACGGTCAATCCATCACTGGTTACACGCATTGGTTGTACACTATTGTTATCAAACTGAAGTATACGTAACGAAATGAGTCGTATTCTTGCGAATCCTGCCCAGCCCAATTCGATCCGTCGATTGATCGTCGTCGATTGAATGAAGGTCGTAATTGAACCTACCTACTTAGTTGGACACTTTGTTCGAAGAAACATGCGTTTCTTAATTAGTTTCTATTGGTTAATACCTAACTAAAAGTATGTCTGTACTTTCATTGGTTCATTTAAATTTGCTTATGGCTTTGTAAACAAATCCTAGAATACACAAATTATTTTTACTTTTATTGCCACCAGTTGTGCAGAAGAGCTTAGTTTTTATTTCCTTTTCATTTTTTCTTCCACTGCTGTATTCCGCTCTGAAGAGTATAGATATACAGCGCAAGTCTAATTAAGTATATAATATGGGGGAGGCCTAGGGTTAGCAGTAGACTTTGATTGGCTGTAAAATGATTATGATGATGATGAATTTTTTTATTATCATTGTCTTTTTAAGTGAAAATTTTGAGTATGTATTCCATACATAATCATTTAAATGTAGCGCGAGTATCTAAACAATGTTAAAAAGTAAACAAAACCTTTTTGTTCGTGTGGTATTGAGCTTAAATAGGAAATCCGTTTAAACAATAACAATATCCTATTGTTATGGTTAATCGTAACGTAATGTACGTAATGGAAATAATATACATACATTATACGCATGGTGTTGGTTAAAAGTAAAGAATTAAACAATTGCGGGTATGAAGTCCAAACATGATTCTCTCTTGATTTAGGTACCGAAAATAAATAAAATGAAAGATTTTTAATTTTAGGTCGTTGCCCATCTTTCTACTTTCGCTTCTGTTGGCTGGTGGCCTCACCAGCTTTATTGCTGGCGCTTTGGGTAGCCAGTCTTGTAGACTACACACCACCCAGCTATCGACATTACCTGTATCCAACATGGGCACAATTCCTCGGTTGGATTATAGCTTCAATATCGCTACTATGCATTCCAGTGTATGCAGTCGTCGTTATTATAAGATCACCAGGAAACACTTGGAGAGAAGTACGTTTATTAATTTACAATCAGCATTTTAAAATTCTATTCCATTTATTCTACGGACATAGTTTTTTTTTCAATTAGTAAGTTATAAGGCTAACAACCAACCTGTACCCGAACCTGCCACTGCTGCAGTCTTCTGCAGCCAATGGACGCATTAGACGATCTTCAAAACGCTAAGGCTAAGGCTAAATATTAAATAACTATCAAAATAAAGACACACTTAACCTTAATCTTTTGAATAAGTTAAACAAAAACACGTACTTACTTTCATGTCTAGGTTTTCGATAATTACGAGTGCTACTTCTTATTCTCGTTATATCTACATTTTTTTTTAAATAGTAAGAGTGACAAACGAGCAGACAGTTCACCTGATGATAATTGGATGCTGTAGCCCATAGACATCAACATCTATCATCGATCGAGAATCAATAATTAAGTTGTCTAATAATTGTAGAAAGTCGTTAGTGATTGTCGCTTTGATTTTTTCGTTCCATATGTACAAGTGATTTTGTCAGAGTACTTACAAGCTTAAAGAGGAAAAAAGTTGCATCGTTAAGCTGTTCTCTACCAATCTGAGTTCGTTTTATTTATTGCCTGCTGTTGATTGTAGAATAACAAGACAAAGGGCGTACCTGTTTCTAATTCCGTTCTACTTAAACACCAAGCTATTCTATCCATAGGCTGACATGAAAGCGTAACAGGATACCATAAAGCTCATAGAGCAATGGCTATTACTCGTATTTGTTATTTATATTGCCTACAAATAATTGATTCGGGTCTGGATGTATGTCCAGTAAAGTAAAAAAGTAAAGTCACAGCCTATATACGTCCCACTGCTGGGCACAGGCCTTCCCTCATTTCTGAGAGGGTTTCAGGGCAAGGAAGCGTCCGCCGCGCTGCCCCAATGCGTGTTGGCGAACTTCACGTGTCTTCGAAATATTTTTTTTCTTATTCCTCAGACATGCAGGTTTCCTCACGATGTTTTCCTTCATCACCGCTGAGCACGTGGTAAATCAGCACTTAAAATTGCAATTAAACAATTTCGTTGGTGCCGGCGGGGATCGAACCCGGTTTACTCGCGTTGTATTATATTTACAGCGAGCGCTAACCATCTGAGCTACCACGGCTTTTTTTATAGGAAAAGGGTGACAAGCGAGCACACAGTCCACCTGATGGTAAGTGGTTGCTATGGCCCATAGACATCTACATTAATCCTCGTTTGCGAATCAAAATGAAGATGCGTTGTCAGCCTTGAGGACTAAGATGGAATGCCTCTTTTCCAGTAAAAAGGGTCTCCGGTACTCTAAACTCACCATACGAAACACAGCAGCATTAAACTGCTATTTGACACTGGTATTCTGTGAGAGCGTGGCGCTTCCTCGGTCGAGCCGACCCATTCGTGCTACAACTATACAATTAGTATAGCTGCAGCCAGGCTCTACTGCGTAAAATTATTATTTGCAATGCCTCACTACCGCAGTTTTAAAAATATCAGTTACTAACAATGATATTCACCTTTTTACTTATAATATCATTGGTTACTAAGCAGTAATCTAGTGTTGCGTAGTAGTTTTTATTTTATTTTATATTATAAGTTTTTTGTATACCTAAGTGCCCGGTTACATATTTTTATATTACATCATGTATGTGTATTTTACTACTAATATTTTCTTTATTTTTTTATTTTACTTTAATATATTTTTGTTCGTCTGAGCCTTTGTGATCTAATATGGATCAATTTTGAAGTGTAGTTAATGGTCGCAAGATTAAGATAATAAGACTAAAGACTACACTTGCAGAAATCATTAGCGCTTGCTTAAAGCGCTAATGATCTTCTTTAATGAACGTAATAAAAACGTAATAATCCTTTAATTACTTCATTCGGGGTTTTTATTTTTAAAAACTTCTTGCCTTTTCAGAAATTCCGTAACTCAATACGCCCAACGTCAATGTGTGATTGTGGCGTCAACGGTTGTGAAATATGCTGCTCGGATTCCGAACCTCCTGATGACAAAACACCAATGAACTAGTCGATTATATACACATTTATTTTTAGTCTTAAGTTAAAATAGCATACTCGCTTGTAATATGTACCTATTATTTATAAATGAGTGCTCCCGCTTAGTGATATCAAAAATAAACAAGACAAAAAGATAATAAAGTGAGGCGTTCTTTCATCATAATTATCATTAACTCACAAGACGTAGAGTATACGTACTCGACCTCAAAATGTGCTCTTGTAATAGTAACATAGTTTTCTATACTCAATTTCAATGGGTAATAGATATTTCAAGTACAAACAGATCTGTTGTTCACGTGTTATGAATGTAACAATTATATAAATATATTATGCAACATTATAATTTTGAAAATAATCATCGGGCATACCAAATATTTTATTAAACCTTGTAGTTTCACGGTTTACAGTACCTAATACTTCATTCAAAAATATATCAGTATGATCACAAACATATAAGAAGATACCAGAAGAGACAAAATAGTGATACAATTATTATAATTAACCAATGACGTAATAAAAATACATATAATTCATTAAGAATTATAAATTAAAACGATTATTTGATTAATTTTATTACTCAGGCCAAAAACAAGCCTGTAAACAAAATAAGAAATTTCAAATAGTTTTTACTACAGAAATCGTAATAATAAGACAAATTACTATTTCTGTGGTTATTACCTACCAATAAGACCTTAGTAGCTTAGTACTGCCAAAGCCACAATCCGAATCAGAGCTCAAAGTTGCATCGCAAAAACTTAATTGTTAAATAATATACCGAATCATCAGCTAATCTTAAATAGAAGATTTTTGCTATTTCGTACTCCCTTTTTGGCTTTTTTTTCGCACTACGTTTAATTATTCAATTATTATTACTTCATAATTCAATGATAAATATAATATAAATAGTTTAAAGTTTGTCAGTTTCTTAAGCCCGAAAATTATATTATGAAATCGACATAGGACAAAAACACAATAAGTGTGTTTTTTTATATAATATTAGAAAAATAAAGTCGTATTGAATACGCATTGCATTGCTACTTTTATACACAATTTAAGTTCTCTTGATTTTTTCAATTTGAATTTTGACGTGACAACGTCTTATAAATTGGTTTGCCGGGTGACACTTCAAGAAACTGCGTTACGCTCCGCTCACGTTATGCGCTCACAATGAGAGCGAGTGAGAGGCACGCGTCCCTTCCACTCGGGCATGGTTAGCCCGCCTAAGAGCGAGAGAGACAGACATAAAAAGTGTTATTTCATCCTTCTTCCTACTATACGAATGAATATTCACATTAAAATTATTTTACCACTCAAAGTCGTTGTCACGTAAAACTTTCGCCCGTATACCGACTTTACAGGCAACCAATTTTTTTGTTAAATTTTCGGGGCACTTTTTAAGTAACTTGTATTTATTTTATTTTATATTATTAAAGTCGCAGTAGGTACCCACCGTTGGTCTTGCGCCTGGTCTTCCTCCGGTCGTGTCAGAGTGCCGTCCCATCTACAGATAATACCTACAGTATCCCAGAAGTCTCATCGGACTATGAGAGATGAGAGTGAGGGAATAAGGTAGTGCATCTGAATTTGCTCCTTCGAGTACAGTAACATATTTATATGAACGTTTGCGCACACACTCGTACACAAATGCGCATGCGCAGAGACTAGTCACCTTCGTCTGGCCGCCATGACCGCCGTGAGCGCCGTGACCAAAGAGCGTATTATAATCACTACTTTTTAGACGTGACTGTATATTTTCGTTCTCTTTTTAATGAAAATTGTTCATTTGACACGTTCTGATGACCTCCTTGATTAACATTCAATATTATGAAGATACGTTGTCGCCCCTGAGGTCTAAGATGGAATAAATCGTTACAAATGAACATGGTCTCCGTTTTTGTAAGTGTACTTTAAAATCATTTTCTTAGGGGTCTCTGGCGAAAGAATTTAAGTATTGTAAATGGGATGCGGTAATCTAATATTTGATATGTTGGAAAGTAAATAATAAATAAGAAAATAATGGGCCACCCAAAGAAAACTCATATTTTGGTCTCACAGTGAGCGTGTGAATTATAAGTATTTATTATTGAAGTTTATTTTTTAATCTGAGTTTGTACTCAATCATACAAACATAAATCCACTCAATCATACTACTTTCATCAATTAAACGATGTGGCAGCCCTTTAATACAAAAATCACACACAGGCTTAGTATAATTACGAATGATTTACCTATTCGTAACCATAACGATGTCTGTAAGTTTTCGGCTCAAGGAGGTTGTATTAAAAAGCCTAACAAGGTTTTTTTTAAATCACATGCAATAATAGTTAATAAATTAGTCCTGTAGTAATCACTCTTAAAACAAATATCACCAAAATTAAGTAAGTCAAATGTATTGCCTTAAAAGTAACATTACCACTGTGATTGAAACATTCCGGTATAAAAATAAATGTACCATAAGGTCGCTTATACACCGAGACGCCACGAGTGCGGAACCATGATAGCGTCACGTCAGCCATATGAGACACCGTAAACAAGTATTCATTTGACTGGAGATATTCAATATCCATTTGAGCGGTTGAGCCTGCAATTTTCTGTGTAGATACTATCTACCCGCCACACCAGTGCTGGTCACAATTGGTTGCCATTTGCCAAACCAAGCGAAAGATTGGTGTGGCAACCCTCCTTAGAGCAGATGAGAAAAAGAAGAGAATGTTTGCTACATTTTGTTGGCTGCGCTGCGTGGCTGCATTGTCATGGCGTCTCGGTACAATAGGGACCTTACACGTAGATAAGGTATTGATATAGAATATTAATGTAGAGATATAGAAAATAAGTATTTATTATATAAAATAAAAAAAACACATTTTACGTCGGAATATGCTTTATTTAAATCACGCGACAAGATTAATTACATTATTATAGGTACATTAAAGTACAATAATACAAAGATAAACTTTGAAAAAAGCCAACTGAAGACATATTACGGCAACCTAGATAGGTATTATAGTGTAAATAGTTTTGAATATTATGTAAATACGAAAGTATGATTTCAAGTTGAATCGAAAAATAATAAATAAGTAAATTAACTAACTGCTTGTTTTATTGGGGAAAGACGAAATTTCAGGTAAGTAGTTCAGTGAAGATCCGCCGACCGCCTGGTTGTCCGATGTCCGACAACCCATATGTTTTTACGCAATTTTTGCCTTGGGTTAACTATGATGTCAAAAATCTGTCCCCCCCCCTTCTCCCCGTGACCATGGGTACCATAAAACACCTGAAACGTCGGGAATAAAAAGCAAATTAAATTAAACGCGATAAAATCCGTTTACTCAATGTCAAGTATGGTGATTTGAAAAAAGTCGTACCGAAGACAGGACTCGAACCAGGGTAGTTACTACGAATTCGGAACCGCCCGATATCCCATTTGAGCTATTACAACACGTTGCAAAAATTTACCTTCTTATATTGTAGCAGTTTTTCAATGCCTGAAAACATGGACAAAATGACATTTTCTAAAAATGAATCCTAGCTAGATTGATTACCTGCCCCCGAAACCCCTTTTTTTTGCGGATGGAAAATCATCTAATGACGCCTTTCGCTCTGGGTGGAGCGTAAGGGAGTGTCAGACTTCTACTGACTAAAAACCATCCATGTTCCTTCAGTGCCCTTACGTTCCGGAGCCGCGGTATCTCTTTCGAACAGCCCGCAGCCCCGGCAGGCGTCGGCCCTTGCGGGCCCCTTCACGGTGCTGACAGCTCTTTGAGGCGCGCGTGGAACAAAACGCGCCGTCGACACGGCCTGTCGTCGTTAGACGGACGGACGGCGAGCTACCCATTGCTCGCCGTTCACAGGCCCGCGCCTACGGTGGCCGGGGGCCACGACGTAGCCCCCGACGCCCGGGGCGTCTCCCGCGGCGGCCGGGGAGGAAAGCTGCTGCTCTCTCCTTCTCCCGCTCCGCCACCTCCTTCGCTAGCATACCCCGTCCTTGCCCCCGCGAGGCGGTATGCGTAGGCATTTCCTCACGTAAAAAAAAGGCATTCTGTACCCGCTGTATTATTTGCTGTGTTCGAGATAATAGTCGTGGGCCTATGAGAGAATCCGCGTAATTGAATTTTGAAAGCACGATAGACTCGCAGAGATGTATACGTAAGGTGACACTTAGGTACTCGCGAATACGGTAAAGTACTTTCAACCTATAAAAGCAGTTACGTGCAATATCCATTACATGTTTCTCAAAACGAAGTTTGTCGTCCATTATTACCCCCAAATTTCTGACTTCAGTGACTCTCACAATAGGTTCGTTGTTTACAATAATGGCAGGGTGGCTTACTGTGATCTTTTTTATTTGATTTGGCGATCCTAGAATAAGGTACTGCGACTTTTTTGGATTGAGAACCAATGCGTTACGCTCTGACCACAAAGATATCCGACCCAAATCCAAGTTCAATTTTGTCACTGCTACTTGAACATCACAAGGCTTAAACGATATATATATCTGTAAGTCGTCAGCGTACATGTGGTACTTACGATCTTGAACATGTTCGCAGACGCTCCGGGAAGTCTGCAGTCTGCGAACATGTTCAAGATCGTCCCCACCATTACATTAGATTTGATAAACCACAAATTCTCGCAAAAGAACACCGATTCCTACCAAGGATGATACGCGAGGCTATTGAAATTAAAAAACATCCGAATTTCAATAGAGAAGATGGTTGGGTGATACCATCTGCTTGGGATCCTATAATTAACAAAATTAAACCCAAACCCAAGCATACCACTGCAAGACTTCATGATACTATAAGCTCGTTATGCGTAAATCGGACCAAAAATTAATATTAAAAAACTGAAGGTAGCCGGACTAACTATGACATTGGGACGTCAAACATCTCAGTCCCCCCCCCCCCGTGACCATGGGCGCTGTAAAGCACCCGAAACGTCGGGATAATAATAAAAATAAATTAATGTAATTAAACGCGATAAAATCCGTAAATAATAGTTTTATTCAATTTACCTTTTCCATTTAATTGTATTTCAAATTGCTGTGACCTATTTTTAAAGTAACTGGCAAACCATTGGGTTGCGTTTCTGCTTAAACCATAAAAATATAATTTTGAAAGAAGTAATGGGATATTGAGGGTTTCAAAGGCGCGCGAGAAATCAAGTAATGTTAAAATAGTACCCTCACCACTGGCTTGTGCAGTCAGTATATCATCCACGACCTCTATAAGCGCTGTATTATTATATATATAATAGCGCTGTATTATTATTATATAATAGCGGGGCCGCCGGGGACTGGGGGCCGTTAGTTTGCGTCGCTGCTCATGGGGGGATATTTGCCACGCTTGGCGAGCGGGTTGGAAACCGCAGTTTTTTATTATGTTATTGTTGTTATTAGGTAGATTCTGCTGCCCATCTCCTTTCTGTGTCCCTCTGTCGCCTCTTACGACACCCACGGGAAGATATGGGGTAGTGGATATTCTCAACCGCCACTACACGGTACGCTCCTGTTACACAATACCAAATATAACTACATTTCTTTCTCTCTCCTGTTTTTCTAATAGATCCAATCTTTGTTCTTGTTTATCCACTTTTTGTTTTAATTCTTCATATTTTCCTCCCCAAGCATCAAATTTTTCATCAATTATTTTGTTTATATTTTCTGTTACGTTTTCTGTTACCTGTGATCCAGTTCCCTTGATTGTGTTTTTTGTTCGTCTAATTCTTTCCGGATTAAGCTTAGAGTAGCCAAGACTTCTTCCATGTTTATTTGTCAGCGTTATGGCAAATTTTGTTATCAATTAGTGATATATGCTAATGTTTACATACAGGTGTCGCCCTCTGTTCCAGCTTCCAGCTTCTGTTATGTGTTGTTTATCCTACTTAACACACGTCTGGATGGCGCTACTGGTTATTGTGCAGTAGTAATGACTAGGACTTAATATTCGAGTATTCGTTTTATTCGTATATTCACCTCATAGACCATTCGAATATGTAGAGTAATATTCGAATATTTCGAATTTTTCCAATATTACAAATAATATAAAGATAAATAGAATTTAATAATGTAAATATTTCAAAACGTGACCGGAATTTCAAAAAGATATATTCAATTATCACTATTGGCAACACTAGTAACGCTTTGCAACAGCTTTTAAAAATGTTCATTTAAGGCCGAATACGACGCGAACGACCTTGCTAGTTCGCAGCAAACCACGCGCCGCCAGTACCTACGCTTTGTTTATATAGACATGTATAATACCTATAATCAAAGCCGTACGGGCTTTGATTACATTTGACTGAACTAGCTCAGATGCATTTATTCTGCATCGGATTTATCGTTCACAAGTCTTTCGTCAACAACATTGTAAAGATTGGGAGTGTGTCGTCGAGGGTCGCGTACCTGATACTCAGAATCACCAAACGGTATTCGCTGAAGGTCATACAGGTCTACGCACCAACCTCGGCACATCCCGATGAGGAGGTGGAGGAAATGTATGGGGATATTTCTAGAGCCATGCATTCCTCCAAAACCTACTACACGGTGTTGATGGGAGACTTCTACGCAAAACTAGGCACAAGAGAAGGCGGTGAGCTGAAGTTAGGGAAATTTGGAGTAGGGCAACGGAACCGTAGGGGCCAGCAGCTGGCTGACTTTATGGAGAAAGAGGGACTCTTTATGATGAACTCTTTCTTCCAGAAGCGGCCCCACAGGAAGTGGACCTGGTCGAGCCCCGACGGTTCGACAAAAAATGAGATTGACTTCATTATGACGACCAGACGCCAACTCTTCAGTGATGTCTCAGTGATCGCAAGGGTGAAAACCGGCAGCGATCACCGAATGGTTAGAGGCACACTGAACCTAAACGTTAAGTTGGAGAGGTCTCGTCTAATGAAGTCAACGTTCCGTCCCCCTCGTGCTCTAATCCAGAATCCCGAAACCTTTCAGCTCGAGTTAAGTAACCGCTTTCAGTGCCTAGAAGATTGCAATGCAGTGGACGATATGAATGACAAGCTCGTGCAAACTGTCCATGCGGTCGGAGCTAAGTTCTGATAGACCCACGGCAGAAGAACACAAAAACTCTCCGATCACACTCTTAATCTCATGGCTGCTAGACGGGAGATGAGGCTGCAATCGTCAACAGATTTGACAGCATACTGGCAACTGAACAGACAGATCTCCAAATGCATGCGGCGAGACTTACGCAACTTTAATACTGCTCGTATTAAAGAAGCGATCGAGCGGAACCAGGGTTCCAAAGTCTTTGCCAGAGATCTGTCTGCCAGAAAGAGCCAACTGTCAAAGCTGAAGACTGAGTGTGGCAGCAACGTTTCCGGGATACCTAAGATTTTGAGTGAGATTGAGAGGTTCTATGGGCAGCTGTACACATCATCGTTGGAGCCACACGCAAGTGTGAGTAACGATCCAAGAGCAAGTCTTACCCGACACTATTCCGATGATATCCCGGACGTCAGTCTGTGCGAGATTAGAATGGCTCTCCAGCACCTTAAAAACGGCAGGGCCCCAGGCGAGGATAGAATTATAGCGGAGCTTCTGAAAGCGGGTGGAACACCGGTACTTGAAGTCCTTCAGAAGCTCTTTAATTCCGTCCTCCATGGTGGCACTACGCCGGAGGCGTGGAGCAGAAGTGCGGTGGTCTTGTTCTTTAAGAAAGGCGACAACGCTCTCTTGAAGAACTACAGACCGATTTCCCTTCTGAGCCGCGTCTACGTGCTGTTTTCGAGAGTCATTACGAATCAACTCGCACGCAGACTCCACGACTTCCAGCCTCCCGAACAAGCCAGTTTCCGAAAAGGCTTCAGTACCATAGACCACATACATACCCCGCGGCAGATTGTACAGAAGACCGAAGAGTACAATCTGCCACTTTGCCTGGCGTATGTGGACTATGAGAAAGCCTTTGATTCCGTCGAAATTTGGGCGGTGCTACAGTCCCTTCCGCGGTGCCAAGTTGACTGTCGGTATATCGAAGTGCTAAAGTGTTTGTACAGTAGGGCTACGATGGCTATCCGAGTACAGAACCAGAGTTCGAAACCTATCCAACTGCAGAGAGGTGTAAGACAGGGTGACGTTATGTCACCGAAACTCTTCACCGCTGCGTTGGAAGACGTTTCGACGTCAAGCTACTGGACTGGAAAGGATACGGTATTAACATCAATGGCGAGTACATCACTCACCTTCGATTTGCCGACGATATAGTCCTTATGGCAGAATCGCTGGAGGACCTTAGCACTATGCTCAATGACCTCAATAGTGTCTCCCAACGGATAGGTCTTAAGATAAACATGGACAAAACAAAGACCATGTTTAATGTCCCATGTCACACCTATGCCGGTAGTTGTTGGGAGCACTATGCTCGAAGTTGTTGACGAGTACGTTTACCTGGGACAAATAGTCCGACTAGGTAAGTCCAACTTCGACCGATAGGTCAATCGACGGATTCAATTCAGCTGGGCAGCGTTCGAGAAATTACGACACATCTTCTCGTCAGGTATACCTCAATCTCTGAAAACTAAAGTGTACAACCAGTGCGTGTTGCCAGTGATGACTTACGGATCTGAGACGTGGTCCTTCACTGCTGGCCGTATGAGGACGCTCAAGGTCGCTCAGCGAGCTATGGAGAGGGCTATGCTCGGAGTTTCTCTGCGTGATAGACTCAGAAATGAGGATATCCGCAGTAAAACCGGAGTGACTGACATAGCCTAACGGATTAGTAAGCTGAAGTGGCAATGGGCCGGCCATATAGCTTGAAGAACCGATAGCTGATGGGGAAGAAAGGTTCTCGAGTGGCAGCCTCGTACCGGTAGGCGTAGTGTAAGGCGACCCCCCACTAGATGCAGTGACTACTATGCAGAAAGTCGATGGATGCAAGTGGCTCAGGACCGTGATTTGTGGCGTTACTTGGGGGAGGCCTACGTTCAGCAGTTGACTTGTGAAGGGATGTAATGATGATGAACAAGAGCTACGCTACTCGGACTTGGAAAATATCGATATTGATTTCATAATATCTAAACATCTATCAATACTTATATCACATAACGAAATGCAAGAACTAAGGAGGATTGGAAAAAAATCTGATAATCCCCGCCCGGTTGTATTATCACTCACAACTATGGGAGAAAAATTGATATCTCCAAACAGAAAAAGTTACTGAAGGATACTAAGTATTTAAGTACCTTTTATACATGTTTGAAAAAAAAAGAGAGTTACAAGAACAACTAAAAACAGAAAGAGAGAAAGGAAATAAAGCAATGATTGAATATGACAAATTGGTAATATTAAGGAATCCAGAACATGTGAACCCCGGAAAGTAACTAAAAAAGATTATTTTTGTTTCACCTCAAGACAAGCAAATGAGCCATTTTCACCCACCCCTTCAAACACAAATGAACAAGAAAAATAAAACAACCCCTTTGAAAACTACGCCCACACCGTTTCCCATTTGATCTGAAGGAATAGTGAAGCCGGGCATTCGAAACTATTTAGTAAATAATACATCTACAACTAATCAAAGAAACCATAACAAAAATTATACCAATTATCAATCAGCCCCCCCCCCCCTCTCAAAAAAATAGAAACAGCAAGATAAGAAAGAGACAACATAGATCATCTTCCAACCCGGTTGGTCACCGTGTAAGAGTATGACCACTACTATCCAAGGAATATACCCACAATAACTGAACAAAAAATAGTAATAAGAAGCTTTATGTGGCAACGTACAAGGTCAGGTCCCTATTGATTGACTGATTGAACTGCAGATCTTAATGAGGGTGAAGTACAATATTATTGGCATATCAGAGGTCAGAAAAATAGAAGAATACGAGGACTTCATTCTAGGCATGCCGACCTAATTAGTTTTTGCCCATAAAGTACGACATTGACAGGTACTGTCTGTACTACTAAGAAATTCAGGACTTCATAGGCGTGATTTTTACTGACAGCTGTCGCAGAGATCAAGCTATCTTTTATGAACTATAGTTTTAATCAGTCTTTTTCATTAATCACATTGCACTTAATCTGCATTAATCTCTTTATAAAACTAATCAATATTCAGGAGATGGACATGGACCTTGATCTAATATAGCTAATTCCCAAGCGTGAAATATCAAATTTTTTATGTCCATATACACTTGCAATCGAATTTTGTATGGAACTGACTCCATTTCAAATTCAATTAATGTACCAAAATGCTCATTTTGAGGATCGTCTGGTCTTTGATTAAAGAATTTTGAAGCAGGCAAACTTATATAGGCCGTGTAATCATCTACTTCCGATTTCACATAGCATATGTAATTATTTGTGGTCTGCGTTGATCTACCAACGGAAATTTTTCTTTCTATTTTCTTTTTCCGTCGAATGTATGGCGATAACGGCGGCGATTCATCACTTTATGACATGATGCACGTCTACAAAAAATTTAAAGTTCTTCTTCGTCTAGCATTATCGAGAGTTTCCAGCAATAGAAATGCAAATAAGTATAGCACGCGTGTGTTATCACGGTGACGGCGCCACAGTAATTGACAATTTATTGCAACGTCACTGTCCTTAACATTGAGCCGCACGTGAAATCACGGTGCTGGCGATCAACTCGTATGCACTAGTGACGCACCAGGATAATTCAATTTTACATTTAGGTTGTTTGGTTTATAAATTAATATTTTTCATAAACCTAATTTTATTGCAAAAATCATTTAAATAATAAATTAAGTAAAAATTTTTTGTTAGAAAATTACATTGTGATGATTTAACTATAATTTTAATTTCGAAACAATACAAATATAAATTTGATAAATCTTTTACAGTGGCGCAGCACTAGTCTCAGAAATATCATGGGGATGGAGAGGCAACAAGGTGTTTAGTTTCATCTTGCTCTTAGTAACACTATATATTTCTGTTAATTTTTTGACATTGGTATCTAAAACTGTCCACAATTAATTAAATATTGTTACGCGCGCTCCTAGTAACAGGCGCTGGAAGGGTGTGCCTGCGGTGCGGGCGGGGAATATGGCGCCACTCTGTCGCGGCACGAAAAACTACCGGTACTTTGGACTCAACGTGCGCGCCGGATTGTGGTCTTTATTTTAATATAATTTGAAAAGTGTTTGTCAAGATTAATTAAAGATTGTACCTAATAACTGTGTTTAGACTTTCTTGTTACATTCAGAAGTGGGATAATAGGACGAAATGAAGCGTACAGTGCCTAATAAAGACAGTGCATATACTCGTGCAACAAAAAAATCTAGACTTTTTGCGACTAGTGCTGGAACATTACACGTGAACTCATTACCTGGTGTGAATGCGATGTCAAGTGCTAGCGATTCCGAGGAAGATGTTTCTCCAAACGTTCTTCTTGAACGATTGATGACACAAAAGCTAGAACGCATGGTGGAGAAGTATTGTACAACTTCACAGCCGTCAAGGAATGTCTCTGGTGAGAAAATTATACCTGTTTTTGACCCTGATAACCATGAAGTCAATGTGAAAAATTGGCTAGCTAAGATTGATCAACTTGGGTTAGTCCATAAATGGGACGATTATTCTAAAATTGTAATAATGCAAACAAGACTATCAGGTCAATCACAACTGTGGTTTAGCCGATTGGAGGAGTATGATTACACGTGGGATCAGTGGAAATCTTTATTGATCAATGCATTTCCGAGGAGTTTCGAATACGCTGACATGCTCGAAGAACTAGTGGCTCGAAAGAAACAACACACGGAAAGTATCACACACTATTATCACGATAAATTGGCTATGTGTCGTCGTTGTCGGCTAGATGACGCTGCATCACTTTCATGTTTAATTAAAGGCTTACCCTTTTTTTTTTTTTTTTAACATGGGGAAATGCCTACGCATACCCGCCTCGCGGGGGCAAGGACGGGTTATGTCGGACTCGCACCGACTAAAACCCCATGGTGTTCCACCTTTGTCGCTTATTGGCAGGGCCACGGGAACGCTTTCGCACACATCCGCAGCCCCACCAGCGCCTGCCGCCCCATGGCAGCACCTCCTCGGGAGAGGAATATTCCTCCCCGTTCTCCTTCACAGGTAAGGCGCACCAGAACACATGGGGCGCCTTCCTTCTCGGCCTCCAATTTCATCTGCGCAACGGACGCCCCCGCGTCCAATGCAAGAAGGCCATGGGGCCAGGAAAAACGAGCACTTAGAAGTACTAGCCTTCCCGACCCCAGCGGCGGATCTGGTCTATGGCTCCGCCGCCAACCAAGATTCGGCTGCGGAGGGTAGGGAGAGCGGCGCCTCGTAATACCGACAATCCTCTCCCCCCGCAGCCCCACCACCACCGCATCAACGGTGCGGCCCCGTTTGAGTCGCGGAGGATAGGGCGAGTGGCGCATCGCCATACCAACACTCCTCTTCCTCCGCGACTCCACCTCGGCTGCAGTGGTAGGTGGGGAGGACACACCTCTCACCGCAGTCCACCAACACACATCCGAAGCGGGCTTCCCAAGCCCACTCGGAGTGGCCACCTCGGGCCGGCCCTCCACCTCGGACCAGCCATTTGGGTTCCTCTTTGTTCACCGCGGGAGACCAAGCCACGGCTACTAAGCCCCCCCGCCACGACAAGGCGGGAACCCGATCGGGGGGGAAAGGCTTACCCTCAGATTCACAAAATAATGCAAAGGCTTTTAAATGTGAAACTCCTGAGCAATTTTACACCGGATATTTGTCATCGTTTGAAAATTACCGTAATAAAACAGATTTGAGGAAATTAGATAGTGGATTTGCTAACCACTTTCGTACTACGAAAACCGATTTTGACAAAAAGCGGACATCCGACTTAATGGGGCCTACAACATCGCGCCCAGCGCTGACATCAACACTTCGGAAGATGCTTTGCTTCAGGTGCAATTCTGCTGAGCACATGGTTAAGGACTGCCCAGTTCCAGACAGACGTATTTGCAAGTTTTGCGGTCTAGTGGGTCACAACATCAATAAATGTTTAAAACTAGAGAATCTGTTAAAAAAATCTAAGGATGAAACAGTTCCAATTAATATTGTACAAAATCTTAACAATATATACAAGAAAGAAGTTCGCGTTGGAAGAACGCAGTATCGTGGCTATTTGAACACAGGCGCCCAAGTGAATATTATAACACTGGATATGGCAAAGTCCTTAAATTGCCCTATTTTGGAATCAAAAACTACTCTACAGGGATTTACGGGTGACACTGTGCCAGCTATGGGTCAGGTACAATTAACAATGACAATTGATGGATTGGTATTTGATACAACAGCAGTAGTAACACATATGAAACTACCAGCGGAGGTCGATGTGCTCGTTGGGCAACCAGTAATTAATTCGGAAGGAATATCGTTGATTACTACTCAAAATTCAGCTCAGTTAAAAAGAAATATCGTAGAAGATGAAAACATTTCAGACGGAAAATTTAGAGTAACCGCTAGCTCTGAAGTACGAATATCGTCTAATGAATCTCAAATGGTGCTAGTAAACGTAAAAGGAAATTCTGATGACTGCGATGTATGTACTACGCCGAGAATCCACAACATAAATAATCAATATTTCGTCATACCTGCAGCTCTAATAACAGGAGAAAAAGGGCTTGTGCGAATATATAATATGGGAACAGATCAAGTCAGCTGGAAGGAAGGTGAGACGATAGTACGAGCAGTACCATGTACTCCAGTCGGCAGTACTGTTGAGGGCAAGACCACTGATGATGATGGAAGCGAATCACACATGCTTCAGGCCGCAAACATTGAGGTGCGTAAGAAATTTTAAGTATTTAATCTGTCTGGGAGGTTTCCCGTGATTCTGATACTCTGTCTAATTTCTGTCTGACTTCTGTTCTGTTTTTTTTTTTTTAAAAAAATCTATTTATTGATTTCTGTTCTGTTTTATATGTTCGATTCTGCTCTGTTTCGTTCTGCTCTGTCTGACTATTTTATAATGCTGTGAGTGTACAATATTCCCACAGTATGCGTTTGAATCTAAACAATAAGGGCCTTGTCGTCAGCCACTCGAAATACTAGAGCGATAAGCTCGCTAACATAAACAAAAAAATAAAGAGGGAGTAAGAATTGTAACTAAAATTAACTTTTGGTGTGTTGCGCCGACAATACAAAAACAGTTATTCTTCGAAATACTTTTAAAATGTGTGTGGTAATTTTTTTAAGTACATATTGATTTATATGTATATTATTCATTATATTTATTTTTATCGATATTTTGTTGTTTTAACTCTGTTGTTGTTTGATTATTATACTACAGGATTGGCTTAACCTACTTGAAATAGAGTAGGAGTATTTTTTGTCATAGATATTTTCTTTACAAGTATAAAAAAAAAACTTTATTTCTTCTCTCCTTTCACAGCGGCCTTACTTACAACATGAAGAAAATAGGAATGAAATAAATAATGTAGGGAAACTTAGGAAGGAGCGTAGCATCGAATACTTACGCACTTGCGTTATAGCTAATACACCGTTGTCAAATATTGATGTAGGAAATTTAAACTGTAATGAACAATGCCGATTATTTGAACTACTTATACAATATCAGGATTGTTTTGCGAAGGACACGAATAACTTGGGTTGCACTAACTTATCTGAAATGGAAATAGAATTAAATTCATCTACCCCCGTTTTTCATAAGCCATATCGCATGGCCCATAGAGAGCTCGAAATCGTAAGAAGTAAAGTGAAAGAATTACTTGATGCCGGAATAGTTAAAGAATCACAGTCGAATTACGCTTCACCAGTGATACTTGTGAAAAAGAAAAACGGAGATAGTCGTTTATGCGTTGATTATCGCGCTTTAAATGCGATTACGATTAAAGATAGGTTTCCTTTACCACACATAGACGACCAACTAAACAAATTATCTGGAAAATGTTACTACACTAGTTTAGACTTGGCGCAAGGTTACCACCAGATACCACTTTCTAATAACTCTACTAAATACACGTCGTTTATAACTCCTGATGGGCAGTGGGAATACACGAGGGTACCATATGGACTTGCTAATGGACCCGCAGTATTTCAGAGAACGATATACAAATTGTTAGGGACACTGCGCTATGAGGAAGTGTTAACATTTATGGACGATTTATTGTTGCCTTCAATAAACATTGACTGCGGTCTTGTTATATTGGAAAAGGTGTTAAAACTTTTGAGGGAAGCCAATTTAAAACTTAATTTACAAAAATGCGAAATGAATTTCTCAAATCAGAAGTAAATTATTTGGGACATGTGGTATCTCCTGACGGAATTCGGCCAGGAGATCGAAAATTGGACGCGGTCAGTAACTTTCCCGTACCCGTCAATGTCCACCAGGTGCGACAGTTTATTGGTCTATGTTCATATTTTCGCAAATTCGTTCACAATTTCGCGATTATAGCAAAGCCACTCACTGATCTGACAAGGAAAAATGTCCAATGGGTTTGGAATGATAATAAGGAAGAAGCTTTTACCAAATTAAAGACTTTGCTAGTAACCAAACCTGTTCTGGCTCTGTATAACCGGGAGTATGTAACTGAGATTCATACCGACGCCTGCAAGATAGGCATAGCAGGAATTCTGATGCAAAAGCAGCCTGGCGGAGATCTGAAACCAGTTATATACTTTAGCAGAGTTACCACGAAGGAAGAGATGGTCTATCACAGTTATGAACTGGAAATCTTGGCTGTGGTAGAATCACTAAAGCGGTTAAAGATCTATGTAACTGGCATCCATTTTAAGGTTGTAACCGACTGCTCTGCTGTGCGAAGTACACTTACAAAACGCGATCTCGTGCCACGGATCGCCAGATGGTGGCTCCAAATTCAAGATTTTGACATGGAAATAGTATACCGACCTGGCACTAGCATGCGGCATGTTGACGCTTTAAGCCGCAACCCCGTTTCCGATGTTTTAAACATCACAGAAATAGATGACTGGTTCCTGGCGGCACAGTTACAAGATAACAAATTGCATTCCATTTATACCCAGCTCAAAAGTGGAGATCCTAGCAGTGACGTCAAAAATAATTACAGCCTTAAAGATGAGCGAATTTATAGAAAGACTTTGAATGGTGAGCGTTTAGCTGTGCCTAAAGCAGCTAAATGGCGTATTGTAAAGAAGTTTCATGATGATGTTGGCCATGTAGGGTTTAAACGCTGTGAAGAGGCGATAAAAGCTGATTATTGGTTCCCACGAATGACCAAATTTATTAAGAAGTATGTTGAAGCGTGTTTGGAATGCTTGTTTAAAAAGGGTAACTATGGAAAAGCAGAAGGCAAAATTTACCCTATACCGAAACCGGACGAACCAATGCACACAGTGCACATTGATCATGTGGGTCCATTCCCTAAATCGACAAAGGGAAGTCAGTATATACTGGTAATAATAGATTCCTTCACTAAGTTTGTCGTCGTTAAAGCAACAAAAACCCTTCGGTCTACCGAAACTGTGACAGCGTTACGTGATGTATTTGCCATTCTTGGTTATCCGGTTAGAATAGTTTCTGATAGGGGATTGTCATTTACCAGCCGATATTTTCGAGAGTTTTGTATTACGTATAAAATTCGACATACGCTGAATGCTGTAGCAGCACCTCGTGCCAATGGCCAAGTAGAGCGAGTCAATCGGACTGTGCTTGATGCTATCCGTACGAGTACCAATGAAACTAGTAGTTGGGATACCGCGATACCTGATATAGTTAGTGGAATAAATCATACAGTTAATGATACGACAAAGTTTAGTCCGTATGAACTAATGTATGCGAATAAAAAAAAATTGATCCCGGGTTTGTCAGCTAGAAACGGAGAAGTTAGTTGTGAAGAGAAGCGAGCAAAAGCCAGTGAAAATATCAGAAAGAAACAGGAATATATGAACACCAAGTGCAACAAAAACAGGAAGGAAGCCAGAAAATGCAAGAAAGGGGACCTAGTTTTGTGGAAGAAGGCATCTACGAGTTCTGAAACGGGAGTTAATCGAAAGATTGACAAAATATATGCCGGACCATATAAGGTAGTTCAAGTGTGTCCGAACGACCGATACAAAATCCGAAGTATTAAAGGCATGAAGGGTTATAAAAACTTTAATGCAATGGTGCCTGCTGATGCTCTGCGACCTTACAGAAGTTCTGTCACCTGTGAGACTGAATCTGAAAGTGATGCTGATCTTGTAGACACACAGGATTTGATTGATCTTTTAGAAAGTTAGACAATGGTGAATTCTGTTCTGCTCTATTCTGTTGGGTTCAGCCAATTCTGAGTAGGTATAAAAACAATTCTTCTTACTAATGCTTCCTAATGTGAATACCTGACGGTATTCACTTTCAGGATGGCCGATGTTACGCGCGCTCCTAGTAACAGGCGCTGGAAGGGTGTGCCTGCGGTGCGGGCGGGGAATATGGCGCCACTCTGTCGCGGCACGAAAAACTACCGGTACTTTGGACTCAGCGTGCGCGCCGGATTGTGGTCTTTATTTTAATATAATTTGAAAAGTGTTTGTCAAGATTAATTAAAGATTGTACCTAATAACTGTGTTTAGACTTTCTTGTTACAATATATTAAATTTAATAGCAAAATCGAATTAACCTTGCAGTTTTTCTAGGATATGTTCCGAAATACAACTCAGTACACTGGCAAATGCAATTGACGTCATCAATTCACACTATATTGTACTGGCGTGCCGCCGCCATATTGCGTCGGATATCCGGCTACAATAAAACAATTTTTAATTGTGTGTGCGCTGAATGCAGCATGCCAGAATTTGTTTTTATTTATTCAAATACAAAAATTATAGAATAATTGCTAGTATCTTCATTAGGAAGATATAATGATTTTAGCACATAATGACAAAATAATCGCCAACACTTTTCCAATATGGCGTAAATGTATGATGTCATATACTGTCCTATGTTTTGGAACGAATCACCAGTATAGGGTCGATTCATGACGTCATTCGCATTCGACACTGGGTTGTATTTCGGAACATAGAGTAAAATATCTACTGTAATAGATAGTTTCGTTGCACTGCAATAACCCGCTACCCGCTATTGTGTAAATAGATAGTTTCAGTAACTAGTTACGTTTTGTAACGACCACTCCTAGAACATACCCCTTGTAACATGAGTATTTCGGAATATTACGTGGGTGGCGCTAAAATTCACCTTAAGATTCTTAATATTACGGCGATGGCGGTGAAAGGGTTAACATTCAATCGCCTAAAACGCGCTAGCCTCGTATATGTATGAAGTAGGGATGTTCGATGATGATCATCGATGTTTGATGATTCGTTTCGAAATCTTATTATTTTTACCAATGTTGCTCTATGGTTTTATGATTTATTAACTATGATGTATGTGTACACTTGAAAAAGTGGCCATCTGTAAGCAATAAATAACAGTTCAAAAACTTAGCTACTGGGATGAAATGAACTTAACAGTTGTCCACGGTTTGAAGTGTGCTGCTAAACTGCTCAGTAGCTCTAAAATCTAAAATAATTTTATTTAGTAAATATAACCTCGAAAAAGTCTATCCCACCAATATCTCTCGGCACGTTCCTTAAAATTTAGCCTGTAGCTATAGTGGCACCACCCTTATTTAAGGGTTTTCTATGGACACTTTTTAATACAAAGTCTGTACTCCTTACTTCTACACTCCATACTAATAATCATGTACCTATGTATTATAATTTATTTTGTGTCTGATAGTTTCAAATCCATTGGTGACATGTGTTTGAATATAGATGACACAACTCTGAAATACATTATCATCATCACCATCAGCTGTTTTATGTTTTGATGGTATTTAAAAATAAAACTCAATGACTATAACAAATAGTTTATCAAGAATCACAAGAAAATCTTAACAAAGCAAATACACATCTAAACTCAACTCTTTTTCTTTCTTTTTTTGGGGTTTGAGCAAACTTTATCTTCCTCGTTTTCACTACTTGTATCTTCATCTAAAAAATCTGCTGCAAAATTAACAATTATTTATATTTTAATGCTTGAAAGAATTGTATATTGCCTGCAATTTATTTAAGAGTAAGGGGAAATAAAAAAAAAAGAGGGGTAACCAGAATGAACTGACCATTATATGATATATCAACGTTTCATACATGTTTTAGAAATATTAATTTGTGAATTCATTTTCCCAAAGACAATTTTGTTGAGACTGAAGACCCTTTTTTAATCTATGATGTCCATAGTGGAGGGAGATAGTTAGGGGAAAGAGGGGACATGCCTGCTGGTGGAGAGGAGCGAGGATATACATAAATAGTTTCAAGAAAAAAAATATCAAAGAAATGAGGATAACATGTTAAATTTGGTCATATTAAGCTGTGTCACAACCTTAAGTGATGGCGGTGAGGTGAAACCCCTTAAGTAACGCACTCTATTATGTAGGCAAGTCCACATGAAATTCAGTTTGCCCTGAATCATACTTTGCACATAATATGAATTTTTTGTGAGTGCAATCATTTCACGGGAAACTAACATTAGTTTCTGGCAGCTATTTAAACCACCAACAAAGATTTTTTTACAGTAGAAAGAATTGAAATTAAGAACACATGTTGAAAACTTTTATGACATGGGTATCAGTTCAGCTCACATGACACATCAGCTTGATCTGCACATGAATTCCACTGCATTCAGCTATATTCCTATTTTATATACAGGATTATTTTTCAAAGTGTAGCCTAATTTTAAACTTTTGTTCAAATATATAAACAATGATATACCTTTAGCAGTTTTTGAAAATTTGACTAAATAAGGCTTCTACTTTTATTTGACATCATTCCAAATTAAACGTGATTTATGGGCAACAATGTTTTTGTCTACCGATCAACCCTTACTAATGTGCACATGCGCAGTAAAATCAGTTAAAATAATGCATTACCATGCATTTAGAATTTAAAAGATTAAAGGACTTATTCCGAACCTTCTCTGCAAATTTGACCAGTTATTGCAAAATAATCCTGTATAATTATACAACATGTAACATAATTAACGCACTTTGAGAAAGTAGTTTGTTCAGAATCGTTTACCGAATTGATTCCTATCATTTTTAATATAGGTAATTTTTTATCCCAAACATAATTAAAGCTTCGTAAATTACAGTTACACTAAATCTGTTCAGTCAAAACAAACTGAAATGGACCGTAACTTAAGGCAATAAGACTTTTAAGAGTGCAGTTTAGTTGAGTATTTTTATTATTACTAATTCTGTCATTCAATAAAAATAAAGAAAATGAACTTTATTTCAAGCACATTAAAGTCTGCGTTCATGGATTTGTACTGTGATCACAACATTCTTCCAGAATTAGTATAACTAATTTGATAAATAATCAGTGCATAAAAATGTTTACCTAAAAATTCAGTGTATGTATTATGATTATTACATAATATACTAATTGGGGTGTCTGAGGGTGTGCCTTAACTATATTACATATTGTATATATTAGATAAATAAGCTTAATCTCAACCTACTATCACTGATATTTCATGATAAGTGTTGATGGTGATAGAAATCTAAATATTATTCATGTTAAAAATAAAATGTGATTTGTGAAATTAAGTTCAATTTTCTTAAGTCAAAGTATAACATGGTAGAGCAACGCTGTAACTATATTATTGTGATTGTAGCACAATTGGGTCGGCTCGATCAGTGTAGGACCACATTCTCACAGAGTACTAGTGTAAAATTGCAGGTTAATGCTGCTATGTTCTGCTGTGTTTCTTATAGTGAGTGTAAAGAACTGGAAACCCATTTTACTGGAACAGGGTGTTTCATCTTAGTTCTCAGGGATAACAATGCATATGCAGTTTAATTCTTAATCAAGGATAAATGTAATTGTGTAGGGGCCAGAGCATCCACTTACTATCAGGTTAACTGTGTGCTCGTTTGTAACCCTTATTCTATTTCAAAAAAGTAAATACATTTAATTTCAATAGTATTAATCAGTGTGACATAATAATAATGTACTCCAGACCGAATTGCAGAAGGCCAGCCTCAATAGAGACTAGCCATTATCGGAATACAGGATTACACAAGTGTATGTGAGGTGTTACATACAGAAATTATTAAACAATAATACATGCTTTAATATCCAGAATGAATTGGTATTATTATCTTTTATTTACAGACAGAGATCAATACTTATATAGCCTAGTCTGATGTGTAGCTGGTCCTAAAAATCTTTATATTGCGTTGATGCTTCAGTTATTTAAGAGATTTAACAACACCTTATCTAAATGCACTATTGGCAATAATATTTCAAGGCACCTTACATAAAAATAAACATCTTACCCGTATCGTCACTATCCTCTATAAGTTTGGTTAGTGTTGCATTAGCAAGTTTACGCAATTCTTCTAAAGATTTGTACAAATGGGAAGGATCTGTATCAGTTTCTATATTAACAGTTTCTATATCTTTGCCGTTTTCGGATATAACCAACTTAATAGTTTTAATCATTGCGATCACAAGCAGGCAGAGGCAGCTAATATGCCTGCTTTTTATATAGTCTAATATTTCTTCACATTCAAATAGAGTAAGTAGTTCTAGAAGCTAGTACTCTTCGGTGAAAAGATAAAAATACGTATACTCGCAAAAAAACTGGAGTCTAGTATCAAAGATCACTATTCACTACGTTCAACGTACGTAACGTAATACTATTTTTCCTTATATATGAATACAGGTATTGTAAATAGTTTTTAGAAAAAGAATCAAGCCATCCAATAGCATCCAACCAACATCACGTACAATTAATAAAGAAATATCTGCAAATATTTTGGGTATGTTCCGAAATACAACGCAGTGTACTGTCCAATGCAAATGACGTATCTTCCGGGAATATAGTGTTTGTCTATGGACGTATCATTTGACACTTTATTGTACCAGCGTGCCACCGCCATATTGTGTCGGATATCCGGCCGTAATAAAACAATTTTTAATTGTGTGTTTGCCGAATGAAGCGTGCTAGAATTTGTTTCTATTTATTCAAATACAAAAAATTATAGAATAATTGACGGTATATCCATTAGGAGGATATAATGATTTTTGGAGCACAAAATGACAAAATAATCGCCAACACTTTTCCAAATGGCGCAAAAGTATGACGTCATATACTGTCCAATGTTTTGGAACGAATCACCAGTATAGCGTCGATTCATGACGTCATTTGCATTGGACAGTACACTGCGTTGTATTTCGGAACATACCCATTCTATAATTTACTTTGCATTGCATTTTGCACAGAACAAGAACACTATTACCCCTATGCATTTTGCCACAGAACACCATTACTCCTTGGCATTTTGCTCTCTATCCATAGATTACTGTATATATACTAGAGACTGTCTCTATCTATGGACAATAGGCATGAGACCGATATATCAAAACGTAACTAATAACGTTATGTTATCAAATATCATATCATATCGATAAACAACCACAACCATATACCTAAAGGTACCCACTAGCTTGCTACATATTTATTTATCTATGGCTACCCACTGACGATACGTCCATTTGGAAGACTTCCAAATGGATGCACTCCAAATAAAAATGTACCCAGATACGGTATCATTGACGATACTTCCATTTGGACGCATGGCGTCACTTCGAACTTGGTAGTTGTACGGAACGGAAATAAATAATAATATGAATAATAATACTTTACTGGTGGCAGCAGCAGTGTGTATTTCATTAAAAAGACAAAAAAAAACCTAAGAGAAAGTGGATGAAGGGTTGGTTGAAACAAAGAAATACATTTACACATATCAACTTATTGTTCGAATTATCTTTAGAGCCCACTGATTGGAGAAATTACTTGGGAATAGACGAACAGACGTATTTTAAATTACTGGAATTTGTAACACCAATAATAAAAAAATAGGATACTAATATGAGGCTAGCCATAACTCCTCATGAGAGGCTAAGTGCTACATTTCGCTTTTTGGTCTCAGGAATGACATATAAAAATCTGAAATTTGAAACTGCAATTTCTGCACAGCGCCTGGGAACCATTATTCCCGAAACTTGCAAGGCAATCATAACCGTTTTGAAGAATTATATGAAGGTAAGTAAATAGTACAATTTGTATTTAGTTTTTCATTACTAAGTATTATTTTACAACAACATTCGTTTATTATAGAGTGAAAGTTACTTATTAAAACTTAATTATTCAGTGTTGTCTGAATGTGTGTAGGCTATAGCGGAAGCAAATGCTTCATACAATGTGTTATGATCCTGTTGTGAAGATCCAAGCCGATTTACCGAATTATTCAAAATACCAGAATTATAATGGTTCTGGTTTGGTGGATTCAAATATATTTGCGAATTATTGATATTATTCTGGTTTGAATTATGATGTACAATGTGCGAATCAATAGTTAAATTGTTAGTTTCAGCCATGAATATCGCATCATTAATTATTTTTTGGCAGTACGTAGCCATCATCGTCGGCAAATTTCTTAATTTTTCTGCAATATGTTCACCAAATGACTCATATTGCTGTTTCGCCCGTGGAGGTTCACCCAGTTTCTTCGCTATCTTTGCCAGAACATTATCAGCTTGGGCTTTGGTTTTTCGTGTTTGAGTTCTTGACGATGAAGCCTTGATTGTGAAAGTGGCGATTGCACATTCATCGATAAATTGGCTTCATTTTCATCATCGCTGATCTGTATGCCTAGTGAGAGTTTTTTTAAGCGTTCGATAGCGATAAAGTTAACTACGATTTGTATGGAATAAAAAAGCGCCAACTAGTGATAATAATTTGAAATACAATTCCTGAGTGCGAGTTTACTACGTGGTCGATATCGATCATCGAACATTGACTAACATTCGACAGTGAGAACGTTAACGCCAGTGATTGGTTGTTTGAAGTATATTGCGAGTGCGAGCGACAATTTTGATCGTTCGAGACGTAACTTATGTAAACTTTACGGCGTCGCTATCGAAAATGTTTTCACTTGGATTTTTACAGTGAGATGGAAGAGTGGGAATAATTGTTGAAGAGTTAATTTTATTTCGTTTTATGTGAACGATGTATACTTAATTATGGCAGGAGCAGGACGTTTCTTTTCGCTTGGAGGATGTTTGCAGCCGCTAAGGCGTAAATAAGTAATAATCATAGATGACTACTATTCTTTGATTATATAGACAATCCCATCATAATCAAAGCTGCTATTATAACGCCAGTGTTGAAGCAAGAGCTTGTGCATATTTTCGTTCGTTGTTATATCCCGACGACAGGCAATTTAAGGATAGATATAGCATTTTCCACTAAAGTATTCAAGTTTTGTGTAGCGAAATAGCGTTTGATAAATCTAAGGTCTACTATCTCTATTCAATAATTAAATCAGTTTCTTCAAAATTTTTTATACAGACCATTTGATCGCTTGCATTAGACGATTGTTGGCCAAGGCCTTCATGCCGAAAATCCAATATATTCTAGTCCGCGTAACCCTAGTTACAAAACACGTAACAAACTTCAATTTACATCTAAATAACTTAAATTCCATTTACTGCTCCAAAAATTTCAGTTTAAAAGCATATTAAAACGAACACATCTTTATGTTTTTTGCTTTTAATTTAAACGTTATATTAATAACAATTACGGACAAGTTACTCGTCCATATCTAATTCATAATCTCATTAAACTAACACAAACTGTCGAGTGTCGAAACCCTGATCAAATTACGAAACATAAACAAAAGGGGTAATAAAAATATAATAACCACAGATGTGAAAGACAGATGCTAATATTAAGACCACTAAATAAAAATGTCATTCTGAATATGGTTAGTTTATCTCACGGAACGAACATGCTACCAACATAAGATAAGGAATAACCGCCATTCACAGTGAGCAAACGCGAATCGAAAGGTTAGCTTCGATTGTAACTCACACTCGCTCGTCTTCGCTTGTCGATAGCGACGACGTTAACTCGGTTAGCGCGATGGTGAAGTCATTCGATTAATTTTGTGGAACTCGCACTAGGCACACTGAAAATAATTCGGTTTTTTGTTACAGATACCAGATACTGAAGAAGAGTGGAGGAAAATCGCAAAAGAATTTGAAGAAAGATGGCAGTTTCCCAATTGTTTAGGGGCTATAGATGGAAAACATGTACGGATTATACCCCCTCCTGGAAGTTGTTCCTATTTTTGGAATTACAAGAATTTCAATAGCATTGTGCTAATGGCTTGTGCAAACGCCAACTATGAATTTATATGGTGTGAAGTTGGTACAAATGGTCGAGTTTCGGATGGAGGAGCCATACAGAATACAAAGTTTTATGAAAAATTACTGAAAAAGGAACCTAAAATCCCCGATGATGACGGTGTCGAAACAGCAATACTAAATTGCCTTTTGTATTTGTGGGGGATAAAGCTTTTGCTCTAAGAAGTGATTTTATGAAGCTATTTAGTAGAGCAGCTCTTACAACAGAAAGAAAAATTTTCAATTATAGGTTGCCAAGAGCTAGGCGAATAATAGAAAATGTATTTGGTATCATGTCAAACCGTTTCAGAATCTTTCATACTGCTATAAACTTACGTTTGGATAGAATTGATCTAGTTGTGTTAACATGCTGTCTCCTTCACAATTTTCTTAGAAAATTTAGCTCCTCTTACGCAACAGATAATGCATTCGATATTGATATCAATACTAATGATTCAATTGCTCCAATCGGTCTGACTTCATTAAATATAATAAACAGAAATGCCAGTAATAATGCAAAAAATGTAAGGGAAGCCTTTTCGCAATATTTTAATCGGGAAGGTAGTGTCGGTTGGCAATATGATAAAATAGTATAACAATGTAAATTATGTATGTACCTCAGCACCATCTTCAGACGGCATGTCATCGAGGATGGAATCTACTGATCTTGAGACCCTTGGTACATCCACATCTGCCAAGAAGAGCATTTCACTGTGGTACCACAACTTAGGGACATGAATTTCTGCTGTTCCTGCACCAGATCTTTCCGATACCTTAACCTGTGACTCAATATAAAGTTAATTCAAATATACTTAACAAATTATCGAGCAATTCTTTAACATAAAATACTGATTTTAATGTATATTATTTGATCGAAGATTTTAAACGAAATAAATGTGCGATATTATTATGTTATTTTATTTGTCTATACCTTATTACTAAATATCTACAAAAATAAATAAAGAAATTTTCTACGAATTTATTTACAACACGTACCTTATTAAATTCCTTTTTAAAACAATTTCTTAAAGTGGTAATTTTTTTTACCGTATCTAGGTTGGCCTCCAGATCTTTTGTTTTAAACAACTCCAACAAAGCATTCATCGCTGCATTTTTCTTTTCTCTTTTGTGATAATCAGGATGTTTCACTTTCCATAAACACGGGTATGATTTATATTTTTCTATTACTTCCAACACAAAGTCACGCGCGGACGTAGACATAATAAAAATGTGTTTAATCTAATACACAGTTTATTAATATCGTTATATATATATATATATATATATATATATATATATATATATATATATATATATATATATATATATATATATATATATATATATATATATATTATGTTTGACAAACAGGGCACATTTACCACCATCAACATCAAAACAAAAACTGAAACAAAAACCTCCCAAAAAGGACGCCGTTTCGCCCATTGACGGACAATTTGAACTGCTTCCATTTGGCGTGGCGCACGTTTTTGGCATTGACGAACGGCCGCGGACGACGTCCATTTGGACTGGACACATGGATTTCAATCCATTTGGAAATCCAGAGTTGGATGTAGTCCATCCAAATGGAGTATGTTTTTACCATTCACAGAACGATTTTGGACGATTACCACTCCATTTGGATTAATGGACGTATCGTCAGTGGGCACTATAACCAACGTACGAAAACGAAACCGAAACGCATAACGCAAACTGTGGAACGATATCCCAAAACTGAAAACGGCCCACTAACCGATGACCTTCGTTGATATTCATCGCTTCTCGTTCTTGCAACGATAGTTTAAATAAGTATAGAAGGAGATGAAGCGAATATGGATATCGTTGCGACGTTGTGGTAGTTATCACACAACGGTGCACATTGCGAAATATAATATATAGCTAAAGCAATAAGGTCGAATTTTAAATAGTTAAAATTGCCTTTTTTTTGCGGATGGAAAATCATCTAATGACGCCTTTCGCTCTGGGTGGAGCGTAAGGGAGTTTCAGACTTTTACTGACTAAAAACCATCCGTGTTCCTTCAGTGCCCTTACGTTCCGGAGCCGCGGTATCTCTTTCGAACAGCCCGCAGCCCCGGCAGGCGTTGGCCCTTGCGGGCCCCTTCACGCTGCTGACAGCTCTTTGAGGCGCGCATGGAACAAGACGCGCCGTCGACACGGCCTGTCGTCGTTAGACGGAAGGACGGCGAGCTACCCATTGCTCGCCGTCCACAGGCCCGCGCCTACGGTGGCCGGGGGCCACGACGTATCCCCCGACGCCCGGGGCGTCTCCCGCGACGGTCGGGGAGGAAAGCTGCTGCTCTCTCCTTCTCCCGCTCCGCCACCTCCTTCGCTAGCATCACTGCTTCGCAGAAGGTGATGACGGCGTCCCATTCCGTCTCGCTCCGGACCATGGCTTCGACCAGGGCCGGACGCGAGAGGTCGTCGCCGCCTATCGCCGCTACGAGGACACGTCGGTGAGTAAAAGGCCTAAATTTTAAGTTTGTGTAGTTGTGAGGGTTATCAAACTTCAAATGATCTATAGCTCATTAGGCACAAGGCTTATATTTGTAAAACGTAAAACGCAAAAACCGGAACGCCAACACGGCCCACTAACTAAAGCGATGCGATGTCCTTCATTGATATTTATTGTTTCTTGTTCTTGCGAGGGTATCATAAATTCGTATAGAAAGAGAGGATTTCTGTTTTGGTAATTTTAGTTTCACATGGTACCAAATGCACATCTGGATATAATTACCTAAAGCAAAAAGGTCGAATTTCAAATGGTTAAAATTGTCTAATTTTTAAGTTTGTGTAGTTGTGAGAGTTGTCAAATTGAAATGATTTTTAAGACAATAGACACAAGACTTGCATTTGTATGATCATATTATATTTCGTTTAGGCAATTTTATGTTTATGTTTTTTTTTTTTATATATTTTGTATGGAAAGTTTATAATTTGCTTTTACTCGTGCTCGTGCCATTGGCTAAGATACCTAATAACATCCATGGAGTTATTAATTTTTGACGTTGCATTTGTGCATATTTTTGCAATATTTGTGTGTATTTTTTTGTGCATTAGGTAGTTGCAATTCAGACGAGAGATGTAAAAGTGTAAATATAATATAGCATAGTATAGTTTAAGTTGATTTAGACTTTTAATCATTTTGAATATAGACTCAAAATGTCGCGTAGGGCTAGTGAAATATCTGGTCTCACTTCGATAAAAAAGACAATTCCGACCACTTCTTCCACCGAAGCCGAATCAGCGGCTAGTGCAAATCAGGTAATCCTGCGGTTAATAGAGTTGAATTTTCAAATTGAATTGAGAATTTGAATTTAAAACTTTTCTGCTAGTTCTAAGCCTAGTAAAGCATGAAGGAAAATCGCCAACTTAAATAATTGTTAATAAATATACTAACTAAAATAATTTTCTATAAATGTTATAAATACACTTTAGTTATAGACTTTTAAATCAGACTCTGATCCTACATCTCAATTTGAAAAAAAATGGGTTACAAAATTATAGAAATAAATAAGGATAGAATGAACGTAATTTTATTCACTACCCGATTATCATCCCGTGAGTGTCGTAAAAGACGACATAAGGAAACAAATCAGAGATCATAAAATAAATACGTGTATCTTGGTAACTGTCTTAAATAAAATTAATATAAGATTAGTATTCGAACAAAAGACCGTTGTAATCTTGTAATTGTACTACTATATACTTTATGGTATGTAATGCCGAAATTGACCGAATGCCCGGTACGTACGTAGTATTTACACCCACCACTTTTCATCATACAAAAAGGTTGCGGATCAGCATTTCAATCAAAGCCCTCCCGTAAAAAGTTTCACTTCAAAAACAACTGTGGTTGCCAACCCGCTTGCCAAGCGTGCAACTATGGCAAATACCCCACCTATGTTACAATCCATAAGGAGGCCTATGTGTTTAGCAGTGTACTTTAATAAGCTGTAACAGTGACGGTATAATTTATTACTGCATAACATTTAATATACAAAAATTATATATTAACATACATGTTTACATATTACATCTAAGATAACAATTACATTAGAACCTCTGACTTCTAATCTAGAATAATCTATGTAATTCATAAAATACATGTTGCACTGGTAGTACAGTTTGCGGTTATGGTTCGGTTGTCGTTTGCACATTCAGTAGCAAACCATTACCATTGATATCGATATCTGAAAACAGTTTTCAATAACGATATGAAAACTAGATATCGGTTATATAACCGTTGCAGATAAAAAACTGAAAACGCCCATGCTTAATGGACAATGGACATGACATCAAACGTAAGTTCCTCTATCTAGTCTGTGATGACATCATAGAACGTCAGTTTCACAAACTAATAAGAGTACGTCAGTTTCTCTATCTAGTCTCTGCATCATAGGGTCAGATGTTCCAAAATATTGTCCGTTTATCACGTAGACAGAGGAACCTATTATCTATTTCTCTGTCTACGGTTCATCGTAACTTGACGCGTGAATCACGTGATCCAATTGACAGCCCTGTAATTTACAGTGTTGCATGTTTCAATGCGAATGGCGTTTTCTGAATTTCAACGTGGACGTGTCAAGCTCAGTGATGATTCCCGTCAAGGTCGTCCAAAAACTGCAGTCACCCAGAAAACGTTGATGCTGTGCGTAAGCTGATAGAGGAAGATCGACAAGTGACATACCGCAAAATTCAGGCAACTTTAGATATTGGCATGAGTCAAATACAAATAATCTTGCATGAACAATTGGGTGTAAAAAAGTTGTTTCCCCGATGGATACCGCATTCGCTCTGTGAAGAGCAAAAAGCGGCTCGCGTTACTTGGTGCATCAGAACTCTCGAAAATTTCCACGCAGGATCCTCAAATGCTGTATACAACATCGTATCAGGTGACGAATCCTGGATATACGCGGACGAACCCGAAACAAAAACCAGTCACGAATTTGGGTGTTCGAAAATGAGCTAAAGCCAACAAAAATTGTTCATTTTAAATAGTAATGTTGTGTCACTTCCTTGATTCCCGAAATTTTCAGTGCCGCGTCGTATATATATTATATATATATATATATATATATATATATATATATATATATATATATATATATATATATATATAGTACCTACTTGACCGAGCTTTGCTCGGTATTTTTCACTCGATTGTTTTTTAATTCGTGTGTTTTGGAAATTATATTTAGATACAAATTACATACTGATGAAATATAAATAATATTTTTTGATCTTAGCAACATAACAGAAAAAACGGAACTGGTTATTTGAATAAAAAATAATGAGTGCAATTATTTTAATTTAAATTTTCGTGTTTTTAAAAAAAATACTTAAAAAAGGGCTCGAAAAAATAGATTTTCTCAAAAAAGAAAGGAACATGAAAAAAAAAATTTAAAAAAGTCGGTCGGTCGGTCTGGGCTCGAACCGGGGTTTTAAGATTCTGTGACCGACCATTATACCAATTAAGCTATTTATAATCACTAACACTCCGTCAAAATTTACCTTCTTATTCTAACGATATTGTAGCAGTTTTTTATTGCCTAAAACACGGACAAAAAGACGTTTTCTAAAAATAAATCCTAGCTAGATCGATTTATTATCCCCGAAACTCCCTGGACACAAAATTTTATGAAAATCCCTTTTGAAAATGTCCTTTTGTCCGTGCTTTAAAAAAACTGCTACAATATAAGAAGGTAAATTTTGACAAATCACTAGCGATCGTAATAGGTCAGGTGGGATCTTGGTCGGGCGTGATATCGGAGTTTCGTGGTTCGCTTCCTCTTTCTGGTCCAGCTTTTTTCCTTTTTTTTCAGGTTCCCTTCTTTTGTGAGAAAATCTTTTATTTCATGCCCTTCTTTTTAGTATTTTGTAAAAATACGAACATTTTAATAAAAGTAATTGCACTTACAAAAAATATTATTTAAGTTACATCAGTATGTAATTTTAAATGTAATTTCAAAAAATAACCGGTCATTCGGGTACTATGTATATATATATATATATATATATATATATATATATATATATATATATATATATATATATATATATATATATATAGTACCCGAATGACCGGTTATTTTTAGCCGTGTAGTGGCGGTTAAGAATATCCACAACCCCATATCTTCCTGTGGGTGTCGTAAAAGGCGACAGAGGGAAACAGGCAGGAGATGGGCAGCAGCATCTTCCTGATAACAGCAACTGTACGACGAAAAAAAACTGCGGTTGCCAACCCGCTCGCCAAGCGTGGCAACTATGGCAATATACCCCCCATGAACAATTACACAAATAGACGGCCCCCAGTCCCCGGCGGCCCCGCTATTCCTGGCTACGGTGGCGACCATGGTAACGGTGGGGCAGGGGGTGCTAAGAATCTCCGGTGGAGGTTCGGTTGCCACCTACGACGACTCGACCTGGCAACATTTAACGCACGCACACTGAGGACTGACGAGAAGATCCTGGAGCTGGAAGAAGAGATAGACAAGTTGCGCTGGAGTATTATAGGATTATCCGAGGTCCGAAGAGAGGGGGAGGACACGGTGATTCTCGAATCCGGAACTTGTTCTATCACCGGGAGGGCGACCATCTGTCCCAAGGAGGTGTCGGATTTATCGTCCACAAGTCTCTCGTCAACAACGTTGTAAAGATTGGGAGTGTGTCGACGAGGGTCGCGTACCTGATACTCAGAATCACCAAATGGTATTCGCTGAAGGTCATACAGGTTTACGCACCAACCTCGGCACATCCCGATAAGGAGGTGGAGGAAATGTATGAGGATATTTCCAAAGCCATGCATTCCTCGAAAACCCACTACACGTTGTTGATGGGAGACTTCAACGCAAAACTAGGCACAAGAGAAAGCGGTGAGCTGAAGTTAGGGAAATTTGGAGTAGGGCAACGGAACCGAAGGGGCCAGCAGCTGGCCGACTTTATGGAGAAAGAGGGACTCTTTATGATGATCTCTTTCTTCCAGAAGCGGCCCCACAGGAAGTGGACCTGGTCGAGCCCCGACGGTTCGACAAAAAATGAGATTGACTTCATTATGACGACCAGACGTCAACTGTTCAGTGATGTCTCAGTGATCGCAAGGGTGAAAACTGGCAGCGATCACCGAATGGTTAGAGGCACACCGAACCTAAACGTTAAGTTGGAGAGGTCTCGTCTAATGAAGTCAACGCTCCGTCCCCCTCGTGCTCTAATCCAGAATCCCGAAAACTTTCAGCTCGAGTTACACAACCGCTTTCAGTGCCTACAAGATTGCAATGCAGTGGACGATATGAATGACAAGCTCGTGGAAACTGTCCATGCGGTCGGAGCTAAGTTCTGCAAGACCCGCCGCAGAAGAACACAAAAACTCTCCGATCACACTCTTAATCTCATGGCTGTTAGACGGGAGATGAGGCTGCAATCGTCAACAGATTTGACAGCATACAGGCAACTGAACAGACAGATCTCCAAATGGATGTGGCGAGACTTACGCAACTTTAATACTGCTCGTATTAAAGAAGCGATCGAACGGAACCAGGGCTCCAAAGTCTTTGCCAGAGATCTGTCTGCCCGTAAGAGCCAACTGTCAAAGCTGAAAACTCAGTGTGGCAGCATCGTTTCCGGGACACCTGAGATTTTGAGTGAGATAGAGAGGTTCTATGGGCAGCTGTACACATCATCGTCGAGTGAGAAAGGACAATAACGAATTTTTAGGTTATACAATAATCTTTATGACTTTTAAACACATTTAGATAAAAAAATTAATTGTTCTAAGAACTGAACTGAACAAGATTCACCAATCTTAAGCTCACAAAACACTTTTTTCTCACTTAAACCAACTTGTAAACTTCTTAAATCGCTACGTTGTTAAAGTTGTTTAGCAAACTGTAGAGTTTGCTAAACAAAAAAACCGGCACGGAGAAAGGGACAAACAATCACACCGCTCTATCTCATTTCTATGCAAGACGTATGCATAAATCTATCTTTTTCGTGTGCGAATGCGAAAGAAGGCGTCAGTTTGTCTATAGGTTTCTCTGTCTACGAATCTATAGAAGACGATAAACAAGCAACTTGGCGCCGGTGAGTTAAGCTATGAAGCTTAATTTCCACCAGTTTTTTTGTCGCCGATAAGCCTCTTGGCTTTGCGTTCCACTGATGGCAACAAAGATGACAGATGTTCACCATGCTATTAAATCGACTAGGCTGTATGGTTAAATCTTTGCCTACCTTTATTGGAAAATCCAAAGAAATTAAAAATTATATTATTTATTATTTTTCTATTGGCGCACAAAATAAAAAGTAAATTTATATTTTTACCCTTTTAATTCGCAATGTAGTAAACGTGTAATATGCGAGAATTTGGCAAATTCGGTCCGCTAATAGGAAGTTTAGATGAAGGAACGTCAAACGTGAAATTTTTGGTAATTGATTATTATTACAGTTTCTAATACATCTGAATTCTCATCAAATAAATTGAGCTATAATTCTAGGTATTCGCGGCGAACACATCAGAAGTGCTTACTTATCACCAAGTAGCTTTGAATAGATTTAGTCCACAAGAAGGTTGGATTGAACAAGATGCTTTAGAAATTCTTAACGCTGTTTTAGAATGTATTGAGGTATGCTTTTCATTTTGTCTTATAAAAGCCACAAAAACTTAGTAATATATAAAAAGAATAACACATCTATTGTTTATTCTTTTTAAGCGTTTTTCAATACTACATAATTCATACATTTTTGCTATTGTAAAATTTTAGTTACAGGATATAATTACATGAATTGGAATAACTAAATTTTGCTTTTAAATTATTTGGTAATGATGCTTTCTATATAAATAACTTTAATACCATTTTTAGATATTTTTTTAGATATTTTTTCAAATACTTGAATTTGAATGCTGGTCTAATTTTTACCCGATTACCTCAGAATAAGGGTTAACATTTTCAAGTATATGTATGTATGTGTGTCTTGCGTGATCTGTAGCCTAAATGGCTTGTTGAATTTCAAGGAACTATTTTCATCTCTAATTTTATCAAACACATGATTATATTGATTTCAAACCAACTTTATTTGATGAACTATTGCATAATAGACACCGTAGTATGCCTACTGTTCTTGACATATGGTAAGCATGACAACTCAATGACCTAAATGCTGACCTGTGTATTTTATATCTGGGTTAAATACAATATAATAAAACACTATCATATGTCATAAGAACTGTTTTCAAATCTTCTAGTATTGTTTTCTTATTCCTGTTGTCATCTAATCATAAGTGAAAAAATAATAATTATATTGTCTGAAGATATGTGCCCATTCACTCTCTATTGCTAACATAAAGATTTCTATCAAGAATAAGATATCACATTAACTATAGCAACAATGGAATGAATGTTATTTTAAATTTTATTACACATTTTACTTAATTATTTTCTTTAGGAAAAAAAGATCTGGTAGTGCAGAATAGTGCATTATAAACAGTGATCAGATAATCGGATGCATATTTTCGTAAAGTGTGGATATTGGCTGTTATGGAATGCATTTTTGTATTGAAAAAACCCCGGGATTTCGGATTCGACAAATTTGCTGTTGGTGTATTTACTTATTTTAACTTATTACATTATATAATATATTAAATTAGTATTCTCACACTATTTCTCTTACACTCAACATACTCATAAATTGATGGGGAGCTTAAAATAAACTTCAAGTAAATATACATTAATAATTATGTAATCCCGCTGTTTTTATAAACAAAAAATACCACATGCTATAGACAATGTTTCTTCGCCATGATACAGACTATTTTCACATGCCCGTATTTTTTAAATCCCAGGATTTATATATTAATAAATATGTTTTAAGCCGCTTTCATAATTTCCTAGCCAAAAATGAACTTAAGGTAAATATGCATCCCATTATCTGATCACTAATTATAAAGTTATCTTTGGAACGCACTACACAAAATGTTTTGAAATTTCTTTCTATACTGATGAGTTGTATAGATATGAGATATTTTTATTTGCTGCCAGGCAAAATTACTGAAGAAAATAATATAGTTCATTATGTTTTTGTGAATTAATGTGTTGTTGTGACACAAATACAATACACATCTAAATATAATGAGAATGATCGACTGTGCGTCAACTTAATCTATGAGTTATATGTGTCTATTAAATTGTCTTTCATGAGGTTTATAAATTTGAAGTGGAATAAGGTGCAGGTTATAGAGAAGTTATGTATAACTTTTTCTGTATATATTGTAAAAATTGCACCTTTCTCTTTCCAATTAAAATTTGTGTACATTTTAAAACCTTATACCATGTACTTTATATGCATCACTCATTTCTTGTTATTAAAACTCGTGAAATTGCTTAAACTCTGCATGAGTAAAACATCGGTTTTACTTTGTAATTTAACAAATTGAAGAAATAAATAATATAGTGCTTTTTACATTTAATGCTACTGAGGTGATGCCACCGTTTTGCATAGCCCAGTTTGTCATCAATATATGAAATTTTCTTTAGATACCGGGTGAAGGTATCATGGGGCAGAGCTACTTTTCAAAGAATAGAGCAGGCTGCTATTCACTTTATTTCACACTTATCACTTGCACTTGTCGGCCTGTTTATATGAACGAAGCATGTGTTATTTGTCAGTTGCACTTGCCACTCGCACAAGTGACAAGTCAACTTTCTATTTCCCCTCACTTGCCCACCCTAGCCCTGCTTTAGCCGACACGTCACGTTATTATAAATTATTATACCCGTTCTAGAGCTACTTATTCCTTGATATGCTCCAAATCAATGTTTATGATTTCTACGATTACTTCACAAAATTAAAGGCCCAGTTGCTCATCCATTTTGAGTACCAGAAATAGGTTAAAAATTTACTATTATTTTAGAAATGTCTACATCATTTTTATTAGATAAGAAATTCAAAAATTGGTTAAAGATATTAATTTCTAATTATTATGTTAATTAAAGGTAGCTGTAGATAATTTAAAAAAACTGGATATTGATCCTGAAGATGTTGTGGGTATTGGTATTACCAATCAAAGAGAAACTACAATAGTATGGAACTCTTTAACTGGAGAACCTCTTTACAGTGCCATTGGTAAGATGAGAAATATCCCTTTATATAACTCTTAGAATAATTATAACTACATGCTTTAACAAAAAAACAATATTTTGTTCCCAGTATGGTCAGATGTAAGAACATCAAAGATTGTGGATGATCTAATTAAGACCAAAGGAGCACAATGTGTGAATGCTGTTGCTCAAACTAGTGGGCTTCCATTGTCAACATATTTTACATCGGTTAAATTAAGATGGCTGCTTCAAAATATCACAGTAATCAAACATGCAGTTGCAGCTGGCGAATGTCTCGCTGGAACAGTAGACTCCTGGCTTATATGGGTAAAATGTTATAGGGCGACATTAAAATATCATTAATTGCTGTTCCAAACATAATTTTCCTTATAGCATTAACAAAAAATTCCAAAAAATGTATTGTTTACTAGCATAATATCTCTTGTTTTTGTCTTTCTTATTCACTACTGGACTTTGACCTTTTTAAAAACCGCGAACTGATTTAAAAAAGATTTGCCTATACTCACACATTGCGTGTTCCTACAATCAAGACTAAACCTAACTCAGTTTATCTTACGTTTTTTTACTTTTAACATTAACAGTGGTGTATTACATTTTTAACAGTGGTAGAGCCACGCGCAGCTTTGCTGTTGCACATATGGGCCGGCTCAAACCCGGGTGGTACCACAACCTCACAGAATACCGGCGTGAAGTGGAAGCTCTGCTTCCGCGTTTCGTCTGGTGAGTGCAGGTGGTCGCAGGCCCAAATACCCAAATACCCCCCCCCCCATCAACATGGTAGCGGAATTAAAAGATGATAGACTACCCCAGGAGGGTACCAGCAACCCTGGAGAATCCCTCGCTGAGCATCCACGACCACGTTTCTCCACTTCTGAGCGTGGGTGCTCAGGCTGCCCCGCGTATTCTGGGGGGTGGGGGGGGAGGCAAAATTCCGCTCAAGACTACAACTGCTCGGGGCAAACGGAGCCACAAGACCAAGGCGACCCCTGCCACGCTCTCCGTGATTTTTTGTAATATCAGGGGACTTCACTCTAACCTAAACGCCGTCCACTACCATCTCGAGACGGCGAGGCCGGCTCTGCTCTTTCTGACCGAGACGCAGGTGTCCTCTCCGGCTGATGTCTGGTATCTCTCCTACCCGGGGTACAAACTGGAACACTCCTTTGTGCCTCGGGCTGGAGTTTGCGTTTACGTCAGAGAGGACGTCTGTTCTCGACGCCTCGGCAGGCTTGAAGGTTCGGACCTGTCCATCCTTTGGCTACGCGTAGACAGCGACGACCATCCGCTCGTCTACGGGTGCCTCTATAGGTCCCATAGCGGTAATGCCGAAACAGACCGACTCTTCGACCACGTCCAAATGGCTACAGATTCGTTGCTACAGCAGATCCCCTCCGCAGAGATCGTGATCCTCGGCGACTTTAACGCCCATCACGCCGAATGGCTTGGTTCACGTTTAACCGATCATGCGGGGAGATCTGTTCATGATTTCGCCTTGGCATATGGTCTGACACAACTGGTTACTTCGTCTACTCGGTTCCAGATGTGGAGGATCATGCACCTTCCCTGTTGGACCTGCTGACCTCTCACCCGGATGGATATCAAATTTCCGTTGACGCCCCTTTAGGCTCCTCGGACCATTGTCTGGTCCGGAGTGTGGTGCCACTCACGCTGAAATCGCAATTGCATTCTGCAGGCTGCCGCCGTGTTTGGCACTATAGGTCAGCCGATTGGGATAGGATGCGGTCTTTCTTTGCAATCTACCCTTGGGGGCGGGTTTGCTTCTCGCCGGACGATCCCAAAGTTATTGCGGATTCTGTCGCTGATGTGGTACTTCAGGGTATGGAACTTTTTATTCCTTTCTTTGTGGTGCCCATTGGAGGCAAATCTCAGCCACGGTTTGGTCGCTGCTGTAAAATAGCATCATGCTATAAGCAGGAGTGCTACCAAGCCTGGGCTAACGCATCAACGTCCCGGGATGTAAACACCAGCGCTCTAAAAAAGAAGTATAATTCCGCCTCTAGGTCCTTCAAAAGAGTCATTGAGGCAAAGTCAGAGCACATAGGCAGAATTGGCGAGAAACTAGTTCGCCTTCCTTCTGGAACCCGTGCATTCTGGTCTCTCGCCAAGGCGTACAGGGGAATTTCTGTCAGCCATCTCTTCCATATCAGCACAGGGAGGACGAGTCACTGGCCCATACCGCTAAGGAAAAAGCCGATCTGCTGGGCTCTTTCTTTGCGTCCAACTCGACTCTCCATGACGGGGGGAGTACGCCGCCGATCATCCCGCGGTGTGAGTGCTCCATGCCGGAAGTCCAGTTCACACAGCGCTCGGTTCGCAAAGCACTCCTCTCCCTGGACATCCACAAGTCGAGTGGGCCTGACGGAATCCCCCCAATTGTGCTGAGGACGTGTGCTCCAGAGCTGGCACCGGTTTTAACGCGTCTTTTCCGGTACTCCTACTCCCTAGGCGTAGTCCCAAAATCATGGAAGATGGCTTTCGTCCACCCGATCCCTAAAAAAGGCGACCGCTCAGACCCGTCCAACTACCGGCCTATCGCCATCACCTCCTTGTTCTCCAAAACAATGGAGTCTATTGTTAACTGCCAGCTCATGAGGTACCTTGTGGATCACAAGCTGATTAGTGATCGCCAATACGGTTTTCGCCGTGGTAAGTCAGCTGGTGATCTTCTGGTCTACTTAACTCATAGATGGGCGGAAGCAGTAGAGACCAAGGGGGAGGCATTGGCCGTTAGTTTGGACATTGCGAAGGCCTTCGATCGTGTTTGGCACAAAGCGCTTCTTTCGAAGCTCCCTTCCTATGGGCTTCCCGAGAAATTGTGCGATTGGATCACCAGCTTTCTTGCAGATCGGAGTATCAAGGTCGTTGTAGAATTGTTTTAGATTGCAAGCCTATTAATGCTGGTGTTCCACAAGGCTGCGTGCTATCGCCAACGTTGTTTCTTCTGCATATCAATGATATGTTGCAAACCCGTAACATTCATTGCTATGCAGAGGACAGCACTGGTGATGCTCTTTATACCAGCCGAGCTAATATTTCTCGGAAAAACGTCTCCGAGTACCGGGACAAACTTGTGTCTGAAGTCGAGTCTTTGCTGAACAGTCTCGGATTGGGGAGCGACTAAATCTAGTCCAGTTTAACCCCCAGAAGACACAAGTTTGCGAGTTAACCGCTAAAAAGAACCCCTTTGACGTATCTCCTCAGTTTCAAGGCACTCCCCTTGTTGCCTCAGCCAGTATCGGAATCCGATATCGTCGACATATCGAGTGACGTGCAGTTTCGTGGTCACTTGGAAGAGAAGGCCAAATTGGCCTCCAAAAAGATTGGCGTGCTCAGCAGAGCAGGACAGTATTTCATGCCGGCACACCGCCTGCAACTTTACAAGGTGCAGGTTCGGCCTCACATGGAATACTGTTCCCATCTCTGGGCTGGGGCTCCCCAGTACCAGCTCATTCCACTTGACCGCATCCAGCGCAGAGCGGCTCGAATCGTCGACGACCGAGTGCTTTGCGATCGGCTCGATTCACTGGCGCGGCAAAGAGATGTTGCATCTCTTTGCATTTTCTTTCGCATATACCATGAAGAGTGCTCTGAGGAATTGTTCGGATTAATCCCAGCCGCCAAATTTCGTGAACGCACTACGCGGCAAACGTCCCGATACCATCCACACCATCTGGATGCTTGGCGGTCCACCACTGTACGTTTCAAAAGGAGTTTTCTTCCGTGTCATCATGGGCGGCGGTAGTCACTTAACATCAGGTAAGCCGCCTGCTCGATTGCCCCCCTCTTCAATAAAAAAAAAACATTAAACCTAATATATACACACACAATTTATACTACACATAAAGAGAAGAAGCTGTTTCTTTACCCTTAGACCCTCGCAATTGCAACAAATACTTGAATAAAATTTGAAATAGTTTAACTCTTTTATAATAATCAATACTTATAATTATTTCAAACAAGAACCTAACTGGAGGAAGCAGTGGTGGAGTACATGCAACGGATGTTACAAATGCGTCTCGCACACAACTCATGTCATTAAGAAGTTTGCAGTGGGACAAGGGATTACTGAGATTTTTTGATATTCCAATACAAATACTACCAAAAATAAAAAGTTCATCTGAAATATATGGCTATATTTCTACAGGATCTCTCATTGGCACTCCGATTGCTGGGGTAAGTTCCAACAAATTGTTACCTACTACAGATGTAAAACTTAAACATATAAGGCAAGGCAAGTGGAATTCCACAAAGAATTTTATTACAAATTATGTTATTAAGTATCAAAATAGAAATAAGTTATCGCAAAATGTGATCGATGCTTCCAACATTAAACTCCTTCAAGAACGGATTGGATAAAATATCCAAACATTAAGATAAACACACATCAACTTTTTAGCTGCTAATGTGTTTATGTATTAATGATAATAATAGTATTGGTACATATTTAATTGAGTGAATTAAAAACAGTCACAAAGCAATATCCTGAACCACCTGCAACAATTGATTCCCAGTAGGGCGCAACTCCAGAAAATGACTTCCGTATCTATCTTTGGTTTCTCCAACAATATTGCTGGTCCATTTCCAATTCAACTTAATGCATCCCTGGGCATATAGAACGAGAATAACTGATTCTTGTTCTACTGTAGAAATCCTTATTCTTAGATTATATCATGCAGAGAAATCCAGAGCATACCAACTGAATATTTAGCCATACGAAATTTTCTTTTTCCAGTTAAATGTTTAGATGGCGTTTAATCCGTTATCCTGAGAGGCTCTAGTAAAAAAATTTGAGTACTCTAGCTCTCCGTTACCATAGCTACTACAATATTTAGGCTATTCCTAAGGCATCAATGTGGTAACCTCTCCTGGCTAGGTGGCAGTTTTATTTAGTTGTTAGCAATGTGACGCTCCCACTGATATCTTGGCTTGAAAAATCTCTCGTCGTCTATGTCGACTCTCATCGACACACACGGGATGGGAGGTGATGAAATCTTATGCCGCTACCACACGCGAGATAGGGAAAGGATATGGTGAAAGTAGATATAATTAAATATGACTTCTCGAATATATCTCTCGGCTGCAGCAGTTGCATACTGGTATACCACGCTTAATGGCTGAAACGTTTTTCCCTAGCTGTGTTTATTTAATAGAAATATTATGATTTTCTAAACCAGAGGTTTTGCAAGCTTTAACTTCCAGACATGTATCTGATGGTAAATAATAATGTGGCTTTAATAACATGAAAGACAGCTAATCACTCTTAGCTTGAAGAGGGCTACTCTGTCTGGTAAACTGACATCAAAAAGGTCCAAATCGTTATTGCGCCTAATAAAATGAAGTAGCTAAGTACTGTTATCGCCAGTTTGTGGAAGTTTAATAATTTTTAATTAAAGAGAGATTTAAAGAGGGTTGAGAGAGGGGAGTTGATAGCAGATCTTGGAAATACAACTTACTTACTTAATTATACCATAATGTCAGACAGATATTATTTTTTATAAAATATACATAAAAGTTTTGTCAGTATTAAACATTTTAAATGATATTTTCAGTGTTTGGGGGACCAACAAGCAGCGTTAGTTGGTCAAAATTGTATGAGATTTGGAGAGGCTAAATGTACTTTTGGTACGGGATGTTTTTTATTATATAATACAGGTAATCTTCATTATTTCAATCTTTCATTTTTATAAATAATTAGCATTTTACATTAAGTACAAATTTAATTTCTTTATTTATATCTATTGTAACGTTTTGCCCATTTGTATATAGGTCGTCTGCTGCTGTTAAATAATACTAAATATATGAATTTACATGACCAGGCTATTTAATATTGATTTTTCCAAAGAATATTTCTAAAGGTCATAAGGTATTATTATTCAATGGTGAGATTATTTTAAAACGTTTATGCTATGTTTAAACAAACTTTGTTCTCTTAAGTTTTGATCCAAATGCTACTCTTAGGTGTCTCTTGGAGGAATGAATATTCTCTAGCGCATTTAACGCCGATGGCAGTACCTAATAATTATATTTATTAAACAATTTCCGTTCTGTAAGAAAGGGTTACAATGAGAAATGGTATTCTTCCACAGCAAGTGTACAATCACATTGTCTAAAATCACTAGGCTTTTTTGGTAACGTTCTAAATGTTTGCAGATGTCCTTAGGTCGTAGACATAAGGTTGCGTCTTACTTGCATCAACAATTTTAACCCGGCGAGCATGAGTCAGGACATCAGACACACCCTGATAAAATTTCAAGGTAGTGTATTTTTTAAAATCCTCGCCTAGAAGCTCTAACTCGCTCAGTTGCTGGAGTGCTGGGCGCGTGGGGCGGGTTAGTGGCGTGATCGCAGTGTGGCGTCGGACACTGGCCGGTATATTAGTGCGCAAACCTGTCTCGGGTATGTTATACCCTGCCTCATTTTTAGGGTTCCGCAGTCAACTAGGAACCCTTATAGTTTCGCCATGTCTGTCTGTCCGTCCTCGCTTAATCTCTGTGACCGTTAGCACTAGAAAGCTGAAATTCGGTACCAATATGTGTATCAATCACGCCGACAAAGTCGTAAAATAAAAATTGGAAAAAAATGTTTTATTAGGGTAGCCCCCCTATATGTAAAGTGGGAAGTGATTTTTTTTAATTTCAACCCTAACGTGTGATATATTGTTGGAAAGGTATTTAAAAATCAATAGGGGTTTACTAGAATCATTTTTTGATAATGTCAATAATTTCGGAAATAATCGCTCCAAAAGTAAAAAACAATGTGGTCCCCCCCCCCCCTTTTGAACCATAAGTTTAGAAAATATGAAAAAAATCTGAAAAGTAGAACTTTATAAGGACTTACTAGGAAAATCATTTTGAACTTGGATGGACCCACTACCGGGAGCAGTTGCAGGAGCGCGGAGCGTTGCTGGAGCGCGAACATAATGGATACCCACCTTTAAACTCATAAGTTATTGTTACGGATGGGAAACTACGGAACCCTACACACGCTCTTGGCCAGTTTTTATTGACGTATTTTTTTACGTAATGATTTGATCATGAATTACGATTATTTTATTAGTTTTTTTTTATGATTTTAATATATAAATTTGTTGTTCATTCGTTTATACTGTGTTTTGTTAGTCGCAACAGTAAACGATGGCCTATGACTTTATTCCATGGTGTCTTGAACAAGGCAGCTATCAATGCTTGCATTATATTTTTATCAAGCAAACAAAAGCGTCACAATCAAGAGAATGGAATTCATTCGTAATTTTATTTTTTTCGTGATTAATAATTTTTCTAATTCGTGATTTACGAACACCTACATTCAAGAAAATCAAAAAAGCATATTCTAAGTTACATCCGCCAGCGAATCTAAAAACAGTTCGGTGAGCCCTCGCCTAGACTTTTAAGTTGATTTACACTCCAAAAAATAATATTTTTGTTAAATTATAAATTTTTGTAAGTCCTTAAACTTTTGTTTCTTTAATTACAAAGTTTATGAAAAACATGATTATATAATAATTATTTCACAATTAAGAACTTGTTTCATTTAATTCTATTAAATCATTCATTATAAAATCATGAAAGTAAAAATAATAATAATAAGAACTTAAATATGGTACCTTAAATTATTGGTATGTCACACCCTGCCACATTCTCGATGTAACTTTTTTTAACCTTATGCTCGCCGGGTTAAGCATTTTCTATTCTTACTCCCGGTTTTTAACTTGACGAGCTCATTGATCCTTATTATTCAGTTATAAACAGTGATTTCTCATACATCGTTGTAAATTCTATTGGAATGCCAAACTTCGGGAATATAGTCATCATCATCATCATCACACTTCACAAGTCTACTGCTGAACATAGGCCTCCCCCAAGGAATGCCACAAAACAAGGTCCTGAGCCAGCTACATCCATCGACTTCCTGCAAATCTTACCAGGTTGTCACTGCATCTATAGTTCGACCGTTCAGAGAATGCGTTCCTGACACGTCGCGATTGAACTGACGACGTAACTTTGTAATGGCGTTGCAGTTACGATAAAAATATTTTTGCTGGTTGTTTACCGTTTTAACAAATGAGCATTAAAACAACATTATTATATCAATAATCAATGAATGTTATAATTTTGTGCCAAACTGAGTGTCAAATAACTTTGTAAACAATATTTTTCTAAATCTATACTGCGCTATTACAAGGTTTTGCTTTTTTTTTTAAGAAAAATATTAGTAATCCTATTAATTAACATTACTAATATTCCCTTTAACCACTCGTGGTAAGCTGAAAATGCTTGTGTTAGGAGTGGTTCACGACAGTAGTCGAATGGTGGATTCGAACCCGCGACCTTTTAAGTTCGCGGTCCGCGCCCTGCCACTAGGCTACGGTCGCTTTAATAGTTAAGGTTATGTCAGCGCTTTATATTTGTAGTGCTGTGCTAACAATAACAGGCAATAACAGTATCGTAATCTATTCTTATACAGTTATACTTTATAAAATAATACTTACGTTTTTTTTTTCTTTTTAAGAATTTGAAAATAATGGACTATAAGATAACTTTTATTAAATGTAAAAATAAAACTACGACCAAACTCAACGCGTGAAAGAAAGTAGCAATTTTATATTTAGGTTGAAAATGGTAACCCCAAATGGCGTTATGGGCCGCCATTTTGTGACGCTAAAACAGTCGTCTGTTCGTAGACAGAGATACCTATAGACTAATGATCGGCGTGGCCTCGAGTGAGAAAGGACGATAACGAATTTTTAGGTTATACAATAATCTTTATGACTTTTAAACACATTTAGATAAAAATTTTAATTGTACTAAGAACTGAACTGAACAAGATTCATCAATCTTAAGCTCACAAAACACTTTTTTCTCACTTAAACCAACTTGTAAACTCCTTAAATCGCTGCGCTGTTAAAGTTGTTTAGCAAACTGTAAAAAACCGGCACGGAGAAAGGGACAAACAATCACACCGCTCTATCTCATTTCTATGCAAGACGTATGCATAAATCTATCTTTTTCGTGTGCGAATGCGAAAGAAGGCGTCAATTTGTCTATAGGTTTCTCTGTCTACGCGTCTGTTGTCGTTTCGTGGGCATAGACCACGTTCTTCGAGTGTTTTCGATCTGTTTTTATTTGATTACCCGGCTTTCGTTTAATGGACTGTTTCTGCTTTTCAAACTAACATCGGCGCTAAATCGGACTTCGGTTGTGTTTTGTATTGCGTTCTTTTTACTTTTGCCGCCTTTGCCCGTGGGTTAATCATAAAGCTGCAAGATTACTTTGAGCGAGAGCGGCAAAATGGCGGACCCCTGTTACCTGTCGGACAAGTACAAGAACGCGTCTCTCAGGCGCTTGGAGTTAGCAAACGAACGATAACAAATATTAATAAAGAAAAGTTCGGTCTACTGGCACGGAAGATAATATTTTACGTACTCCGAAGAAGGAACGTAGAACTAAACCCGTGACAGATATTGACACCTTTGACGCTGATGCAATCAGAAATCATATATATGGTTACTATTCCAGAAATGAATATCTCAACAGGAAGAAGCTTTTGGCATCGTTAAGAGAAGCTGGGCTGTTTAGTGGGGGTAAAACTGCTTTAACCAAAATCTTAAAAGATATTGGTTTTTCGTATAAAAAAACAGACAAAAGAAAATTTTTTTTAGAACGATACGACATAATTTTAAAACGGATAAGTTTTTTGAGAGAAGCAAAAAATATTGATAACTGGGATAATGTCGTGTTCATTGACGAGACATGGCTAAACGCCAATCACACGGTTTCCCGTTCTTGGACGGATGATACACAAGCGTCGACGTCGAAAGTACCAATGGGTAAGGGGGCCCGGCTGATAATATGCCACGCAGGTTCTGCAAAATACGGCTTTGTGGAGAACGCGTTACTGGCATTTCAATCAAAAACCACAAATGACTACCACGAGGAAATGAATGCCACTACATTTAAAGAGTGGTTCCAGAACATGCTTTTGCCCAGCTTACCAGAGCCTTCTGTAATATTCATGGACAATGCCTCCTATGACTCGGTTCAAATACAGAAACCACCTACCCAAGCTAATAAAAAAGAAGAAATGGTGGCTTGGTTGCAAAAGGAATTGACGCAAATATGCAGATGCTAAAACCAGAGGTAATTAAATTAGTTAAATAAAATAAAGCGGCAAATGTGCGATACGAAATTGATGAACTGGCTCTGTAGTACGGTCATCGCGTTCTAAGAATTCCACCGTATCATTGCCAATATAATGCGATTGAGCTAATCTGGGCTCAAATAAAAGGTTACGCCGCCCGCCACAATACTTCCCCGCCATTCAGCACGAAAAAGATGATGACCCTATTAAAAGAAGCCTGCGGGGAAGTCACAAGAGATGTCAGGGCAAAGGTTGTTGAGAAGACTAAAAACCTGATTGTGGAACATTTTGACCGAGATATCAGGATTGGTTCTGTTATTTCATGTGGGCGAAGATGATGATGAAGACACCACCTCCTCAAGCGAATCGGAGTCTGATTAATATTCTGTACGCACATTCAATTCAATGTACTTTATTGTATAGAAATACAGATTGTAACTTTGTAACAAAGAATAAATAAAACAATTTTATTATATTAATATAACCTTTTTTTGGTTTCCACTTAAATTACAATATAATTAAATTAAATTGGCGGAATCATTTAAAATATAAATTTTAAATGATTCCGCCAATTTAAAACGAAAATAATCTTAAAAATAACGCGGCGGTTCATTTTGGAGAAACGGTAACGAACTCAGTGTTATGTTGTGCCCATCACTAGTCGTGACTAACTAATAGGTGTCAGGAACGCATTCTCTGAACGGCCGAACTATAATGGAAAGATACTAATGAGGCTACCACTCAAGAACCTTTCTTGCCCATCGGTTGTCAATTCTTCAGGCTATGAACAATAACGTGTTACGTGGTAGAGCCGTGCGGCTAGATTGTAGTTGTAACACGAATGGGTCGACTTGACCGTCGTTTGGTCGGTTCTTACAGAATATCAGCTAAAAAAGAGCAGCTTAATGCTGCTGTGTTTCGTATGATGAGTGTAGTGAACCGCAGACTCTTCATAACATTAGGTAATTTTCACGAAACTGTATTAAATTATATGCCTAAACCTTCCTCGTTGATCGATCTGTCTATTGGTAAAAACAATGAAAATCTCCACAATTGCTTCTGTCATAAACACTGTCATTTATATAGACACTCGCCAAGTACCTTTTATACTATTGTTGCGCGCCTAAGTTGACGACTGGTATCTGGCACTAGCGCTAGTATCTGCGACCAGAGCGAGGAGGGTTTCCTAGAAAATGTCAATCTTGAACTTTCCACCAGCAGCGCCATATATACTAGATAGATAGATAGATACTAAAGTATCGAACAGAAGAATTAAGCTTTCTAGAAGCCCCACACTCGAACTTTCTGCGCCTGGTCGGTCGGCGCCCGTATTTACTGGAATATTCTGGATGTTTCGGTAGAAAAGGTGTATTTATAGCCGCTACATGCCGCAATCGGGGGAGTATTGAATTTGGCGGGACAAGCGAAGCTTAGGAGCGAAATAAAGTGAATCAATGTGATTAATTATTAGTGTTTTAAGTTTTAATTGTTGTTCGGTAATAAAAGTGTAAGTTTTGGCAATTCAATCGGCAGTTTTTATTGTCACGAACCTCAAGCTCGTAACACTATCTATACATAGATGTAGATACATTTTTTTAGTATTGAGTTATTTTTTTATTGTTATAATATTGCAATGCCTGTAAAAGGTTACTAAATGAAAAGTATCATTTGTAATTTATTTTAAGATCCTATTTTTTTTTTTCTTTTATTCTTAGCGTGCTAATAAATACATACAATATTATTTCTTATGGCAAATCTTAACATTTTAGATGAATCAATAGTGCATTCACGAAATGGGCTCCTTACAACGGTTGCTTACAAATTAGGACCAGATGCTCCACCTATATATGCATTGGAAGGATCAGTCGCTGTAGCAGGTGAAGCCCTCAAAAAATTGTGATATTCTTTCATTAGTTTAAAAATGATGACAATGTTTCTATTATAAAACTTTAACAGGTGACATGTTAAAATGGTTAAAAGATGAATTAGAAATATTGGACGATTTATCAGAATCTGAGACAGAAGCAGCACAGGTGACTGATGGTGAAGAGGGCAGTATATGCTTTGTCCCTGCGTTTAACGGTTTATATTCTCCATACTGGAAAAAAGATGCAAGAGGGTAAGGCTATGAATTTTGTAAACGCTTACAAACAGTTAAAAACTCAATAATTTGTTTGTAAAAGTTACTTAAAGTTACAGCCTATATACGTACCACTGCTGGGCCACAGGCCTCCCATTTCTGAGAATGAAAGTTACTTACGATGGTTGGAAATACAATAAACGTACATATTATTTCAATTATTTGCTTAGAAAACTTATTTTTGTGCAGTCGAGATTTATATTCACTGTAATAGTGACTAAAATTTTTAAATATTACGCATGATCTATCGTCCTCAGCCTAAGGCTGAGAATTATAGACCGTACTTTGACTTTCTCAGACCTTACTTGTGAAATACTTAGCTGAGTATATGCTTAGCATAATCTTTGATTGTGAATGCATCGGAAATTCATCAGGCTAAGATTAAGCTAAGCTTATAAAATTTAAAAAAATTATATTTAAAATTGAATACAATCCAAATTGTATAACATAAATAACTTATTATTACATTCAACTAATTTTAGTTTAATATAAGAGACAGAAAGCAGCAACAGAAGAGCTGAACATTTGGTCAGCCGATCAAGCGCTTCGGGATTTTCTGTAACACTCAGGTTTGTTTAAGGAAGGATATAATGGAGAATATAGATTTTTTGGCTATAATTGATGTTTTTTTCTGCTGGTTAGAAGATTTTGGAAGGGAATAGATGAGAAGAGTGCAAAAGTCACAAAGAAAAAAACAAAAGATTTTAAGAAATTCCAAAAAAGTTTGAAATTATTTAAATGGAAAATGGAATAATGCTATTTAAAACTAGAAGACGGCCTAAAACTACCTATTTATTGTTCTAAATAATTAGAGCAACTTAAAAACAACAATTTAAAATGAACGCGGTGGTTTTGGTTAATATCCTGAGTTTTTGTAAGTCGTCGATTTCGTTGACTTAGGCTTTACTAAGCGTGCACTCAGCACGACTTCGAAGTTAGCTCTATAAATACCGACATTGTCTTACCTCGAAAGTAAAGTCTGAACAAAATCAAAGTACGGTCTATAGATCTCGGCCAAAGTCGAGGTTTATTAGCCAGGCCAAAGTTAAGGTTTTAAACAAATATGCTAAGAATTTGGTAAAGATGTGATATAATATGTTATATATCCAACGATAACATGATAAGCCAAACTCGAAACAGAAAAATTAAAACCGCGTCTTTGATATCTCTTTTAACTACTGTCTGTCAAGACAACACATTTTTTTCTCGGAAATGGTTAGAGGTAAATTATTATAGTCAACCAAATCAGGGGTATGTTCTGAAATACAACGCAGTGTACTGTCCAATGCAAATGACGTATCATTTGACACTTTATTGTACTAGCGTGCCGCACCCATATTGTGTCGGATATCCGGCCATAATAAAACAATTTTTAATTGTGTGTTTGCCGAATCAAGCATGCCAGAATTTGTTTCTATTTATTCAAATACAAAAAATTATAGAATAATCGATGGTATATCCATTAGGAGGATATAATGATTTTTGGAGCACAAAATGACAAAATAATCGCCATCACTTTTTCAAATGGCGCAAAAGTATGACGTCATATACTGTCCAATGTTTTGGAACGAATCACCAGTATAGCGTCGATTCATGACGTCATTTGTATTGGACAGTACACCTAAGAAATACATTTTGACAGCTGTCAGACTTATTGCACCACGCATGCCAACGTACAAAATTCGATTCTTAAAAAAATCGATATCGATTATTTAGAGTTGGTAATCATTTACAGTTTGGTTTGAATAATACCAGAATAAATTTAAAACGGATAATTTAAAACACAAGATTTATCAATTTCTTTGAATTTGTTGTTACTGCTTATTTCTAGAGGCACAGTTATAAAAAAATTAGATTGAAACTAGATTAAAAATAAATTTATTCAATCACTTTCAGTACAACTAGTTGAGCTGTCGTTGTTTAGATTAATTACTATTTGAATTTCAATAATGTAGTTGGTGGAGCTACGAGCCTAAGGCTACCGAAGTCTAGTTCCCCGGTCGAACCTTAAGCCTATTACGCGAGCTATTAACTAAAGTGGACTGTATATGCGATTTCTTCTACGCTTACGTAAAGGCGACTACTATAGCATGCGGTACAATGCACTCGCTCTTCCCCAAAAACGAACTATTATTTGCCAAATCTATGAAAGGAATCCTGCTTGATTAGGAGAAAACAAAATTGGAGCGGATTAACACAATTAAACACAATTATATCAAGCAGGAAATATTAGGAATGTTCACTCACCGGGGTGGTTCTTCTATGCTGCTTAGGCACTATATTGCTGCGACTTCTGGAACTTCTTCTGGGTAGACTCTCTGCCTTTCTTGTCCGATGACGCGGCGGAAGAGAGTGCGGTGCGCGACTATTTCTCACACGAGGTGAGGCGGGTTTCCTGGAGCTCGACTGCTTCCAGGCTAAAGCGGATATACTTCTATGACACTATTGTCTTAAGCGGTGTGGTTCCAACGATGAGCGTGGCGGGAAGAGAGCGGTGTGGTTTCAACGACGAGCGCGGCGGGAAGAGAGCGGTGTGGTTTCAACGACGAGCGCGGCGGGAAGAGAGCGCGCGTCGGTCGCGCGTGCCTTTTATTCCTTCGGTTGCGATGATTACGTGATATTCTAGAATCATCTTCTTTCTCCTCCCACCCCACCACCCCGATGTGTCGATAGGAGGGTATGAATGATATCGTTTGGAAAAGGATAAACGATTTGGTAAATTCCTACCGTCAAATAAATACGAATGGTTTTCCGCGCAACCAGTAGTCAAAATTAATGTCTCTTTCAAAGTCATCCATAATCAATATTTTTGTTTTATCTACCACTTTTGCCCAATCATCCTTTGTGGCATGGGCACATGCTTCAACGAACGTAAAAGAAACAGTTCGAAAAGTTAAAGCCGAGTCACAAAATAAGAAGACAAACAAAAATCACAAAATTACGCACAGTAAGCTACCGAAATGGCGGGAGATTGAAATTACGTAGTGGTTTTTGCAGCGCGGTCTTGTATATGAGTTTTTTTACATAAACAAATTTACGTTGACAAAGTAAAAAACTTAAACTTGTTTTATTCATGATTCATGTAATTTAAGGAATTTTAAAAATAAAAATTTCATTAAACAAATAATACATAAAAAATTAATGATTCGATTATTTGAATATTTTTACCGATTATTTGAATATTTTTGTCGATTATTCGCATAACAACGAATTTTAATCATCCAAACACTATGGTAAGGTACATAGCGACATATCATTGAAAAGACGTCAAGTAAAAAAAGTTGATACTGGGTATTTTTTTTAATATTTTGGTTGGTTTGAAAGATTTAAATTAGTGATAAAAAAACTACACACATTGTAATGAAATATAGATAACTTCATAATTCTTCGGATTTACGTAAAAGGTTAATTTAAATCGTGTGAGTACGTTTGTGCAAAAATATTGCGGAATGATTAATGTGAAACGTCAAAAGGTATTTCTTAGATGGTCTTGGTTGACTATAATACTAAAATCTATGGTCATAAAAATAGGTTTCCATAATCAATTTAATTAAAAGGAGTAGGCCGGAGTTTATGTATGTATAATTTAAAACTGGAATAATGCCAAGAGCTGAATCATGTTCGAAATCGCGACTCTGATATCTTTCTATAGGCGTCCATTAAAAAGATAACGAAACAAACCCAATGAAAGTCGTTTTAACACTAATTTTATTGTTAAGGAATATACTTTATATAGTTATATGATTATTATAAAAATGATGTATAATCAGAAGTACGGAAGATATACATGTGTGCGTAATTAACAAATAACATTATTTCTAAGTGACCTAAATTAATGAGTAATGCATGTTTTATTAACTATTGTGCGGTAACCCGTACCATATATTAGTATAATCTGCGGGCTGAGTGGGAGTACTCGTGGCGCACACGTGGTCCGCGCGGCGCTGGAGGCGGTGTGCCAACAGACGCGCGCGGTGTGCACTGCGATGGCTGCAGACTGCGCGCCGTTGCGCCGTTTACTCGCCGACGGTGGTGTCGCTCAAAACTCGCTGCTGATGCAAATGCAAGCCGACGTTGCCGGTATACCTGTCGTGAGTATCCTGCAAGTGCTGTTATCTGACTCGATTTTTAATTTTTAACCTACAATATCATTGTCATCTATACCCTTAAATAAAATTGAAGTGTCTCTCTGTAATTACGAAATGACTGTTTTATATTGGGCTAAGGGGTTATTTGCATACCACTGGTAGAAAATGCCTCAAGGCATTAAGTCCGCCCTTGTATTCTTATATATTAATAAGAAATGCAATAAAGAATAAATAAATAAATAATAAGACATGAATAAATATTTTTGAAAATTTTCTCTGTCTATCCAGGCTAACCTTCGGAATGGCTCTAATGAAACATCACAAATCATTAGAAAGCATGATTTAGAAATGACGAATTTTTTTTTTAAATAAATGGTTTTTTAATCTAAGCTATGCCACATTAGATATATTAGATGCTACCCAGACAAAGCCGGTGGCGCGATAGTTTCATATAAAAATGAAAAAAAATGCCGTGTCAAATCAACGACAAAATAGAAGACAGTGGTAGAAAAGAAAAAACATTCGGAATTATCCCATCGACAAGAGTGCAGATATTAAAAAATGATTGTATAAAAACTACCTTTAGTTTTTATCTTTTTAGTTTTTACTCCTACTTTTAGCGTGCTACTTATGATCATATGTGTACTGTATGTTAACCAGCATGTTCTAGACACATTAAGAGGAAGCATTTGCACGGTAAAAATACGCTTTCATGTTACTAATGAGAATGAGAGTGTGCTCTTATACATCAAAACATCAGTGCCATTGTCTAAACCTTTGCTAGCTTTTACCAACAGCATCATCTAAAAATGTATTAAACATATGGTATTAAAAAAACAAAATAATGTAGAAATGTTATCATACAGGAGATAACTTTCTGAAATTTATCACTCGCAATATAGTTACATGGAATTAAAGTCACCCTAATGTTTGATGAACTACTAGCTACTACTGTGCTTCAACTATAGTTAGAATGATTTGCGAAAGAGTTCAGGCACATCAGCTGAATTGGCTCATGATGCTTATGTCTGCATTTTTTCTTTCAGCCCATAAAAGTCTTATTTAAACGTTATGGAACCTTACATCAGTCAGTACATCAAATATATATATATATATATAGTCATTTTTAATTTACTAAAGACCTTTTGGGAATATAATGGTGGCATAATTACAAACGATTTTAGCGAGATCACTCTTTACAGAATGTAATACATTTACATAAAAGCTACTTTTAAGTTTTTATTGTCATGTCTGACTCCTTTTAGGTCTGTATTTTAAAAATCACAAATATTAAAATGAGCAATAGGTAATTATAAAGTATGACCTCTTCGAAGCGCCTCCGCTCAGCTGATTGTGTCGCGAGTGCCTACTGCCCACAGAGTACTTTTTTAAACTACCTACTAAACTATTCACCACTGTGCCTATGGTACCAGGGCGCCACTCCAAATGACAAATTTACATTAACTTTTCATATACTCCTTTTTGGCATAAAGCAATTTGATTAAATATTTGATTATTTTATTAATTTGTTTACGAATTTATAGACATTTTTTAATAAACATTTAGGTAGTTTGTTTCGATCACTGTTTGCCAGTAATGCTGCCTTCGGATGGCAACGCCGCCTCCGGCGGTTAGCAATGCTTCAACGTCGCACGTACGGCAGACCAAGGCCAAGCCATAGGTATATAGTACAGGCGTTATCAAAGGCGCCGCCTGCCCTTTTCGGTTCGCAGCACGTGCAAATTAAATGTCGAGTATTATTAGCTATTTATTTATTAAATGCAAGTTGTATTTAAAAATGGATGCGGGTTAAAATAATTACAAATATTACAATAAAATATTTATAATGGTTAAATACAGATATTAACACACATTTTACAACAGTAATTGAATAAAAATATTTAGGTAAAAACGGTTCAATAAAAATATTAAAATACAAATTTATACATTAGAATTAGAGGTTCTCGTCCGATGATGACGGTGAGTATCGAGCACATAGCGTTCAAAATAAACACCTCCACATTTTATGCATAGGTGACACCTAAAAGTTAACTGTTCACCGACACGAGATAAAAGTTGAGTATTCATTTTGATTTGATCGAATGCCGAAATTATTTTTTCTTTCAACATGTCGCGGGTTTCGAGTGTGCGACCAGTATACACTAATGTCTTTATATGCCCTCACAAATGAAAATCCATTGGTGTGATATCTGGCGATCTGGGAGGCCATTCACAAGGCCCGCCACGTCCGATCCAGCGTCCAGGGTATTCTCTGTTTTAATAATCTTTAACTTGACGAGCTTAATGCGCCGGTGCCCCGTCAAGTTGATAATAAATATTGCGTAGAGATGCAAGTGGTATATCCTCTAACAATTCTGGCAGCGTGTCGGTGAGAAAATTGTGATAGCTTTCACCATTTAATCTTTCTGTGAAAACAGGGCCCAGTAACGTATTAATAAAGGTCTGCCCATACATTGACACTAAACCGGTGTTGAAAGCTATGTGGTCTTGGTTCATGTGGATTTTCATAGCACCACAAGTGTTCATTGTGCGTATTAAATAGCCCTATTCTGCCAAATGTTGCTTTATCAGTCCATAAAATGTTAGCTCGTTCAGCAGCTAGTAACCAATTACAAAACGTAACTCGCGCAGGTTTGTCAGCTTCGCTGAGTTCATGAACACGGTGCAGGTGAAAGGGGTACTTCCCTTCATTGTGTATGACACTCCATGCGTAATATTGTGATACATTGAACTGTCGGGCTGCTTCATAAGTGCTCGCTGCTGGATTTTCTTCAAAAAACTGCAGTATGTCTTCCTGCTCGCGTACTGTGCGCCGCGGTGGACGACCACGATCGATAGATACAGGCTGGAATTGCCCGTAATCTCGCAATCGCTGTGTAGCGCCTAGCATCGTAGCGTAGCTCGGTGCACGTGAGTTGGGAAATCGCCTTAAATATTCACGGCAGGCTTCACTAACATTATCATTGCAAATTTCTAAAATTCGCACCATTTCGGTATATTCAACATTTGAGTATCGGTAAGCCATCGTAACAAGGTAACGTTCACAATAATCTCACAACGAAAAGACAAGCGTCGCGGGCGCATCAAAGGCGAGTGATGACACACAGGTTACTAATTAAGTCATGTTTAAATGAGTATCGTCGCCCCCTACACCCCTCCACCCCTCCCTCGCCACGCGCTTTTTATTGCTAACTAGAACTATTACCGTTTAGAAGCTCCAATTAAAATATTTTTACTTTTGTATGAAAATAAAAATTGAAGAAATATATATTTTTTTCTTACAGATGTTGTTGTTATGATGTAAATAATATATTCCCCAAAGGTCTTCAGTAAATTAAAAATGACCCTGTATATATATATATACAGTGTGTAAGTGTAAACACCGTTGTCTCTGAAACCATAGGTGGTTGGCTTTAATATAAAAATATTTATCCGATTTTTTTTTTAAAAACGTAATTTTCTTTTATAAAATTAAAAAAGTTTCTGTCCGACACCGTCCGTAAATTCATGGATACCCTATGCGCTCGAGTGACGTAATCACTGTAAAGATCACCGCCCGCCCTTGCTACCTAAACAACATTTCAATATAAACACAATGGTACACATAACCTATCATGAAACTTTTCCTTCATACTTTCACACTTGCTTAGGACAGATAAAAATTCCTACCCTTTGTGTTGCGTGACGAGTCCAAATTAATGTAAGTTAGATTTAACAACAAAGAAAATTAAACATTAATAATAGTAAATCATTAGGTAGGATTTTTGGCGTATTTACCGTATACCCTACCGCGGCCCTGGAACGCAAAGGGCATTTGAAGCATAAGCTGACCGTTCATTGTACGGAAAGATCATACAAAGCGAAGCCAAGACAAAGGATTTGTACAGCTTGATGTGTAGCCTGATTGGTTGGTTATTTACACTTACCTATTAAATAAAATCCTCGTAAATGAATTCCATTTTGATCAGCTTTTACATTAATCGTAAAAGCTAGAAGCACAACAGTCATTTCTCTAAATACACTAAGAATTCGCCTTTTGAGTTCGGACGTATTACGGAACTTAGTTGCATACACTCGGCGCTTAACTTCTCCCCAAAGAGAAAAGTCCAGCGGGGTAAGGTCGGTTCATCGCCCAGGAAACTCCTCAACCAGCATAGCCCTGATTTGCAGCTGAAAATGTGCAGGGGCACCGTCATGTTGGTAGTAGAGGTTTCTCAGTGAACGAAGAGGCACATTTCCACTGCACGTTTATGTAGGACATAGTTACAAATTAAATACACTCGCACCAAAACTACAACCTAAAGCGACGTAGAATGTCGGCACGGCGCGCGGCGCGGTTTTATATCAAATTTACACGTACATTCCGTACCGACGCAGCGAAGGACTGACACACTGACACTGTGACATTGACCTTGACCGCGAATCGCTGCCGCTACCTACGATATGTTGAGTTTTTTGTTGTGAATTCTGTAGGTATATCCCTACTTGCCTAGGGTGAAATAATTGTAAGAAAAAATTGAGATTTGACTAAAAAAAATGTTATTTTTCATTGAAATTACTTTCTATAAGTGAAACCAAACCGCTCGTTTCAAGGATAAGTTGTATGTGTACCGCCATCTATCGGAAGCCTCGAGACCTTTCTGACAGTTCCCATAGTCGTCTCTTACGACACTCACGGGATGGAATGGAGTGACAGATTCTCTTACCTGCCACACCACGGTAGTTATTTAGGTGGCCAATGTTCCGGTACTGTCTATAATAAGCTAAAGTCATATAATGTTTTTTTCTTTAGATACGCCCTTTAATGATGGAGAGCACAGCGTTAGGCGCGGCCATAGCGGCGGGTCGAGCACTTAGAGTGTGGCCGTCAACAACGTCTTGCCCTCCTGTAGATACTTTTTTACCAGCCATATCTAATGAAGGTATACAACACCAAAACTCTCTTATATTATTGTATACAATACGAATTAATTTACTCATCGCGCTACCTATTGCAAAGTGCAGAACAACGTATGCCGAGCCATCTAGTTTTAACATTAGTGGAGCGGTAAGGTTGCTAATTTTAAATCTGAGGTGAATGCCCACAAAATGGTTGGCTATAGGTTCCCGGGTTCGATTCCGGAAATAATGACTCGGAGATTTGTATGCGAGATTTACGATAGGTGGACTGTATGTGCGTAGTCAGTTATAACGGAAACAAGATGGCGGACGTGGCACGTGGCCGGGTTTTGGACGATACACTTTGCCAGGACCTAATTTACTATATCAGCTGGCAGGGCCAGGAGCATGAGCTACTGTGGGAAAAGAACAAGAAATGAGAACAGCTCAAGATGGGAAAGTGCACTTTGGCGTTGATCTTCTGATTTCCTCCTACTCAGGCCTCGAGGTTGATGGCGCTACGTTGCAGCTGCGGTAGTGCGCGACGACAAATTATTCGCACTAGTGCACGACGATAAATGAACCTGCGCTAGCAGTCACTACTAAGTTGTTCTGTGGCCGACTGCCAATGAGGTGCTATCTATATCTAAGGTCTAGCTTCAACTGCTCGGCGCCGGCGCACGTCGACTACTCTGGTCGGCCGGTGGCGTATTCCCCTTTTCACTTCTTGCGTAGCCCAGCTCTCATTGGGCGCGCGAAATGACGCCACCATGCTTAGCATTCCATTGGTATGCCCGTGCAGGAAAGAAGCGGAAGTGAAGAGAATGAATATTACCAGCTAATATAGTCAATTAAGTTGCGTTTTTGCGCAACCAACATAAATATGCAGTTCACTTTGTTCTAGGTAAAATCAGAGTAAGAAGTAAGTGCACAGATATTTATTTACCACTGTTTACTTTAGACTATTTTATTACAGAACGCGAAATTCGTCGGGTTCGGTGGGAAGCAGCGCTAAACAGATGCATGGGCTGGGTCACTGATGATTCTGATCGACATAAAGTAGAAGCCGGTAAAGATATTTTATCTTAAAATTGTCTAATCGTTAAATCAACCCTTCTGTAACAATACTTATGAGGGAATTTATGGCGTTAGGAGGCCTTGGTTCAGCAGTGGACTTTGGTAGGCTGTAATGATGATGATACAATTTATTTAATATTATCTCCAAGATAATTATATGCAGACAACCTTTTTGTAGATAGAACTGGTGAACAAAATTAAAGTAGAGGGGGAAGGAAGTACAAAAAAAACCTTTGTATATACACTAATATTATGTACAATGATAACGGTCAAAGTAAAAAAGTACTAAAATGTATATATTAGTGTTCCAAGTAATATTTTTAACAGGATTATTGAGAGTAGAATGTGATTTAGCATAATGGACGTTAAGATGTTTGAAGTTTCACAAGCACACAGCAGTAATAGTGAAAAGTTTCCTTAATAAAGTACAGGAGTATGGAGAGAAAGATTGACAGAAGAACTAATGATAGAAAAGGAAAATTGATTAAATTGAACTAGATTGATGATTTAAACAGCACACTGTACAAAGTGGATATTTTTGCGTCGGCAAATTGGATTCCAAAATATAATAAAACGCATATTTTTTTATGTTTGTAATTGAACGCATTGAAGCTTATTAGGCTGCTCCACGGTAATGTCAAGCTAACAAATATCACCATAGTCACTGATTGGTAGAAATAGAGACTAAGCAAATGCAACTTTACCCATGGTGTGAAGAAAGTTATTAATAATCTACTCAATAAGGAGCATAGACAGATTAGGCACCATCAATTTACGTGCTTTCCGAGGCGCAAATTGAAACACCGCCAACTTTCTGATTCCTTATCAGCATAAGTAGTGTAAATTGCTAACAAATCTCAATCTCTTCCCAAATACATCCTAATAAAATGGCACTAGTGTTCACAAAACATGCAAAAGATGTGAAAAGTATTGAGTGACATTCTATATTTGTTTTCAGAGAAATGATTTCTAAAAATTGTGTGAGAAAATCATTTTTTTTTGAATTAATAAATCATACATTTCAGCCTTCCCTATAGTTGGGCTCATCAGAATGTGGGTTGACATCTGCAGGTATTTTTATAATTATCGAGTTATCAACGACAGCTCGATAGCGCGATGTCGAAGCTTTTGATTGCGACACTGCAAGCCACGGGTTGGAATCCTGAACGGCACAAGTATTTATTTGGTCTACAAACGAAATTTAAAATGGCCCAGAACACGGGAGAAATTCGAATTCCATATCAGTTACGAAACTGATGTCCAGTTTTAGACACATTTCAGCCAATAATTTCACTACATATTTCTAGAGAGAGCTATTTGAGAATCACAGAAACCTTACTAAATGGATAATAATATAAATGAAATCCTATGCAAAATTCTTCAGTTGTCTCCCATCCATGCTATGGACTCTATACATCATATCCAATGTGTATAGCAGTAATTCACACTTAGTCTTTTCTTTACTTGCCTCTATAAATCCACTGATGGATAAATGCATTGTCAAACCCTTAAGTTGAAGGCTAGATATATTAGCATACAGCCATATGTGAGATTTTGGTGGCATTTAAATTTGTCATTGGTGAATACAAAAACGTTGTTCTTTAATAAACATTTTTGAGAATAAGATAGCGCTATAATATAACAAACTAGGTAACAAATACTGTTTTTATTATAAGATCTTTGCTGCTGGATGTGTTGTATTTGGCAAAATTGCCTAAAAATTATATTTATTAAATTGCAATTGTGTTAATATACTTGTTAATGTTAAGTAAAGTAATTCATAATAATTAAAATGATGGCAATATCTAGTAATGGACATACCTACTTAAATGGTGATTATAATACATTCATAGATTAAGTCATGAGTCATGAGATAAAAAACAATATTAATTTGAACACTTTATTTTGTAAAATGTATAATATAAATAAAGATCAATTAAAATGACAAATATCTGTTGCTTTCATAATAATAATCAGTCATGTCTGCAATTACAGATGATGTTGATCACACCACAGCAGTTCTACCACCTGGCCTCTTCTTCTTGGGAACTGCCTTATTAGTTGTTTTAGCGGACAAATTGAAAATGATTTAGCTTAGTTGAAGTAGAGTCTTTTGAAAATAGTACCTCAGATATTAGTCAAACAATATGCAGTATTAATATATTCAAAGTAGACAAATAAAAAAATTATGTTCTGTAATATATAAAAAATGTTACACAGAATTTTTCTTTTATTGTTTAAAGGGAAGTACCCATCACAAAGCCTATATATACAGGATGTTAGTGTAAAAACTGTTATCCTTGAAACCAGTGGTTTGGTTTCACTTATAGAACGTAAATTCAATGAATTAAAAAAAACGCTATTTTCTTTCATAAAATTTTAAGTTTCTGTCTAACACCGTCCGTAAATTCATGGATATCCTATGCGCCCGAGTGACGTAATCACTGTAAAGATCACCGCCCGCACTAGCTACCTACACTACATTCCAATAAAAACGCAAAGGTAAACATAACCTGTGATGTCACTTTTCCTTCATACTTTCATCCTGGTTTCCAGGCAAACATTGAGGAATTAAGGAAAAATTGAGATTTTACTAAAAAAAAAGTTGTTAGTTTTCATTGAATTTACGTTCTATAAGTGAAACTAAACCACTGGTTCCAAGGATAACGGTGTTTACACTAACACCCTCAAAAATAATATATATATATACTCAAATCAGATGTAAGTGATGACAATATTGTTTTAATAGAATAAATAGTAAATAGTACACATGTTAACCCTTAATAACTGCAATTGGCCGTAATTTAACAGTCTTCTTGCTGATACCAGCAGCATGGCATGTATTAACAACATCTGTTACATTTTTGTATGATTCTGGTGCTTCTTCCATCACTAGCTTAGGTGATGCAACTCTTATAGAAATGCCCATATTCTCAAGCTTAGTTAGGACATCTTTATAATCCAAGTTCCTTCTTGATTTCGCTCGTGATAGAGCACGTCCCTAAAAGTATTTTATTTTGTTATTAAAATTGTTTACTTTTAGGCAAATGACAATGATGATTCATTTTTAAATTCAATTGTATATAAATATAACTAAATTAAATTTTAAATTACATGTGCTTATATATAATAAAAGTTAATACTCACTGCACCATGGCAGGTAGTTCCAAAAGTTTCAGTCATGCCTTGATGTGTGCCAGTGAGAACATAACTACAAGTACCCATGGAGCCTCCAATCAATACTGGCTGACCAGTAAGTTGATAATCCACCGGTATTAAAGGGTGATGTGGTGGGAATGCTCTTGTTGATCCCTAAAAAGTGAGAATATTAATATAGGAATTTGTACATTTATTCTGATAGAGTGACTGAACCAATAATTTTAAATAAACTTCTATTACCTTTCTGTGAACTAATAATGTTTTTACTTTTCCATCTACAACATGTTCTTCAATTTTAGCAATGTTATGAGATACATCATATATAACATGCATATCTAAATCATCTGGGGCCATTTTAAATTGTTTCGCAAACGCCTGACGGGTTAAGAAAGTCATAGAGCTTCGGTTTACCCAAGCAAAATTGGCTGCTGCTGCCATTGCTTTCAAATAGTCCTGGCCTTCCACAGAATTTATTCTAGCACATGCTAACTGACGATCATTTACTTCTATTTGGTCTCTCTTCATAGCCTTCTCCATTTGGACTAGAGCATCTGTAGCCACTTGATGCCCAAATCCTCTACTTCCTGAGTGAATCATAACAACAACCTGACCAGTTCTTTCTAGACCCATTTTACTTGCAGCATATTTATCATATATTTCATCAACTACTTGTATTTCAGCATAATGGTTACCAGCCCCTAAGGTACCAAGTTGGGGTAAGCCTCTCTTTTTTGCTCTTAAACTGACTTTTGATGGATCGGCATTTAACATACGGCCATATTCTTCACAATGTTCTTTATCCTCAGCCCAAACATAGCCTTCTCTTAGGGACCAATCCATACCCATTTCTAAAGCCTCTTCCATATCCCTAGCATTCATAGGTATAATACCTTTTGAACCAACACCAACAGGTATATGATCAAAAAGACTTTGGGCAAGTTGTTCCTAAAATGAAAACAACAATTTACTTGTATATAATATATAATAATATAATAATAATATTCCACAACTATCACACAACGCCATCTAGTCCCAAGCTAAGCAGAGCTTGTGTTATGGGTACTAGACAACTGATTAACATACATATATATTTCTAAATACATAAATATTATAGATAAATTACACCCAGACACAGAACAAATGATCATGCTCATCACACAAACATTTTTCCTGGGTGGGAATCGAACCCACGACCTCCGGCGTAGCAGTCAGGGTCACTAACCACTAGACCAACAGGCCAGTCAAATATATAATATATGTATATAATATATGTATATATATTGATACAATTATATATATTTATAAAAAGGTAAGCTTAAATACCTTAATAGGTTGCACATCTTTTTCATGTAAATTAGTCCTTAATAAACGAACTCCACAATTAATATCAAACCCGACACCTCCCGGGGAAACAATTGATTTTGGGTTGGACATATCAAAAGCTGCCATATTTCCTGTAATTATAATTATGATAAATGAAAAGAATGTTCTAAAAGATAAATTATTAAAACAAATTATCTAAACCAAAGGGTAAAGTGTGCAGGGAGAACATATAAACTTTTTCACCATACACATACTTTGCCTACATGCGGTGCATTCTGCTGTGAGATAGACAAAGCTCCGGATAGTAATAGTGGGTGTATCCATCTAAATGTGCTAGATTAGAATGGGCGTCAGCACTAGCAGTGCAAGTTTCTTTCAGAAATTCTGCATTATTAAAGTGTAAAAAAAGGCTACATACCTATAGCAAATCCGTATCCTGAATGTACATCTGGTAAACCAACAGAACGCCCCACAATTCCTGGCAATGCTGCTACATTAGCAATCTGTTTAACGCCCGGTAAAAAACCCCCGGTCATTCCGGGCCTGCAAGAATTTCTTAGTTCGTCTAGCATTAGTTTTTCAAGCGTATTATTGACGTAAAATACGCCTTCCACGTTCATGTTAGGCTGGAACCCCTTTTTAATTCTCCAACAGTAGGGATTAATCTTCTCTAAGTATTTTAACTCTTCGTTATAATTTCTTACCACCATTATGAGAAACTATTTTAACGTAATGTGAATAGAAGTTGAGTAGTGTATTTCGGTAACAAAGCGAAGCAAAAATCTAATTGAATGTCAAAATAAATTCACATCGATTTCGCCCGCAAGCCGCCGGCACCATAGATAAATAAATATGGCCGGCACGCGAAGTAGAAGCACCACAGATAACCATATATATCGTAGACAGAGAAACCTATAGACAAATTGACGCCTTCTTTCGCATTCGCACACGAAAAAGATAGATTTATGCATACGTCTTGCATAGAAATGAGACAGAGCGGTGTGATTGTTTGTCCCTTTCTCCGTGCCGGTTTTTTTGTTTAGCAAACTACACTTTGCGAAACAACTTTGACAGTTCATAGCAATCTAAGGAGTTTACAAGTTGGTTTAAGTGAGAAAAAAGTGTTTTGTGAGCTTAAGATTGGTGAATCTTGTTCAGTTCAGTTCTTAGAATAATTAAAATTTTTATCTAAATATGTTTAAAAGTCATAAAGATTATAGTATAACCAAAAATTACGTTATCATCCTTTCTCACTCGAGGCCACGCTAATCATTAGTCTATAGGTTTCTCAGTCTATGATGTACTAGTTTTTTTAATTAACTGGCTTTACGGCTCTGGGTTCTAGCTTTTCTGAGCCTATCATTTCCTTTCGGAATCTTCATTTTATATTCTTTTGTCTCACAATATGCTGATGCGTCACATCCCTTGGGAAGCCCTTGGGAAATTTTGACGACAGCTCAACCCGGCGGACAGTTGAAGACGACGACCAATCGAATTCATAAGGCGCCTAAGCGATCAAAATAACTTTAGGTTTATATCGAAATCAAAACATTTGTTTCTTCACTATCTTTAATAGTTCACACGCGCTTAATTCACAAAATCGCACCTATTTTACGAATCAAAATCCACTTCAAACCATTATTCAAGCGATAAAACAGGAGCGACAATACGTCTACGGCCAAGTTCCCGCCAAATTTCACTATGTACTATAATACATAGTATGTACTATAGTACATAGTAGTCAGAGATAGAAGCACAAATATTCCCTTAATAGAGCAGAGCACAGATTACTAAGGTACTAACTACTAAGAAACAAAAGTTGTTCAAAACGGCTTTTGAGTTATGGCGTGTAGAAGTAAGGAGTACAGACTCTGTATAAAAAAGTGTCCGTAGGAAAGCGCTAAATAAGGGTGGCGCCACTGTAGCTACAGCCCAAATTTTAAAGAAATTTTTATATTTTTTATTGCACAGACTCTCACCATAATTCAGAAGAATTCTTACAATAATTATTTTATTGCTTTCAAAATCACTCTCAACGTATTATACGGTGATTTATCATACCCCGTAGCTACTCGAGAGTACTTATGGAGAGTTTTTGAACTGTTATTTACTGCTTACGGATGGACACATTTTTAACTATTCTCCTATGGGAGATTGTCCTCCTTACCTCTATACTCCATACTTTGAGTATTAAACAAAAGGAGGCGGCATCAAAAGACATACCCCTCTGTAAAAGGTTGAGGTTGGCGATGCAAACCGTATACTGATACGAAATCTATATATTGGTACATCTATATCTAAAACTGCTTACTGGTATACAACTTTAGCTATCTATAAGTTAATTAATCATTCGAGTTTTTCCAATGATTTAAAAAGGAAGGATAGGCCCATCTAAATATTTTACTCATAAGTTATCATACAAGAAAAAGTAGCACATCTAGCCGATTTGGTTTTCTTAGCCCTATTAAATAGTTTCCTGGTCTTTTCCCTAAGTTCTTTTAGCTTAAAATTTCCTTGGTGGAATAACCAAGGAAATTTTCTTGTTAAGGTCTTGGTTTTGACGGGACAACATTCCTCGAAGGTTTCACGAATACATACGGTTACTTATTAGCATTAGCATCACAACCCACCACAAGTTCGGCGTTGTGTTTTCTGGCAAACTCCGCCACTCGCTTTAACTCGATGGTAGGATCTGAGTTCTCTCCTCTTATAATATATTACACCACTTTTGATCATTTAAATACACGAATTTGCCTTTATTTCTGTGGTACTAATATTTTATTCTTACCAAAAACTGCAACACTAATGGCGAATTGATATGAATAACAGCATTTCAGAATTAGAATGTCAAAACACAAAACGGTGTTAGCTGTCAACTGTCATGAAGTTATTGATCAATTCATTGACAGACATTTGAATTCTGAAATGCTTTTATTCTTATCACTGATAGCCTATCAGGTAGATTTATTACGTACAACTGCTTAATTGTCTCGTAACTGGTATGATTCAAAATGTGATTCTATAGATATCCGATATCCACGAAATCAAAATCTTACGTAAATCATGAAGTCCATAAAACAAAAGCCGAGTCAAACAAGTAGCAACAGATCCAAAGTCCAAACAAAAAACCAAATTGCCAAAGAAATCCAAAAGAAACTAAATAAACGTATTCACGACTTCACAACTACACGAACAAGCTCATAATAAACAAAAAAAACATCACACTACCTACCATGAAGGTTAGAGAACAGGAGAACGATCACCGTAGAAAATAGTGTCCCAGAAATATGGACATCATCAGTGAAGCGCTGCGATCGCAAAGTTCGGTCAATAAAATATATATATATATATATATATATATATATATATATATATATATATATATATATATATATATATATATATATATATATATATATATATATATATATGTATATATATATATATATATATATATATATATATATATACGGAAAGTCTATACGTCAGTATATGCTATGCTTTCTCATTCGCACACGAAAAAGATAGATTTATGCATACGTCTTGCATAGAAATGAGACAGTACGGTGTGATTGTTTGCCCCTTTCTCCGTGCCGGTTTTTTTGTTTAGCAAACTACACTTTTCTAAGCAATCGACAGTTCGTAGCGATCTAAATAGTTTACAAGTTGGTTTAAGTGAGAAAAAAAGTATTCTGTGAGCTTCAGATTGGTGAATCTTGTTCAGTTCAGTTTAGAACAATTAAAAATGTTATCTAAGTATGTTTAAAAGTCATAAAGATTATTGTATAACCTAAAACTACGTTATCATCCTTTCTCACTCGGGGCCACGCTAATCATTAGTCTATAGGTTTCTCTGTCTACGATTCTATGTTTTTATACGTCTGTGGTACATTCTAAGTCTATGGGAGTTAAGCCAACTTTCCACTATGGGATATAATGTAATTTATATTACATCTCGAGATATAAATTAATATCGCTCACCTTACTTTTAAATGGAACTATTTACACAGAGATGTAATATATATTACATCCCAAACTATAAATATTTTTTCGATCGACCGAGTGATATTTTTGTATTATATTTCACCTCCTTCACCCCGGCGGACATCCTTCCGCGCCTCCGCTATGTCCTCAGCTAGTCCAATAACGAACGCACACTGGTTTAAAGATATATCTCACAGTGTGAAGGGTAATTGCAGGATATAATTTCTATCTCGGGATATTATAGGTATTATATCCCATAGTGAAAAGCCTAGTGGTCTGTGCACAGACCACAGCTTTCACAGTCACAGAGACACAGGCATGAAGGTTAGAGAACAAGAGGACGATCACCGTAGAAAATAGTGTCCCAGAAATACGGACACCATCAGTGAGGCGCTGCGATCACTAAGTGCAGTCAATAAAAGTCATTTTCAGTCTATTTTTCCGATTAGATGCTCAACTACTTGCACATCCACGCACAATAAAATATTTCTCCATTTTTTAATGTTTCTTTTTATCAAAAATTACAAAATTACGGAGCATGAAAATTTTCTACGAAAAAATGAAATGAAAATGTTTACATTATTCAACTAACTTCACCTACTTGTACTCACAAACAGCTAACTTCGCAGTCACTACTCACCGACGTCAGCGCCGCTATGTATTCTACAATTTTCAAGGACAGGTGGGCTATGCTTTAGTACGTAATGATCGTTTTTCTGTTCTCTAACCTTCATGGACACAGAGTTCCAGTCGGTCCCAGTACATATCTATTTAGCATTTATCTATGGATTTAGTGTTTGTGCAGTACCACAAACTAATAAGAGTACACTGTACTGCGTTTTCTCAGAAGGGTTAGAACCTAGTACATAGTCAGTAATCTATGGTTAGAACCCAGAGCCGAAAAACCAGTTAATAAAAAAAGTACTGCATTCGTGTTTGGTATTCACGCTAATTTTCTAAATAATTTTTATTGTATTATATAACAAATTGGTCATAACAAATTACTTTCTTGCAGCGCGATTATTACACTATGGCCGCTTTAATTAAACTTCGTCATATGTCTGTTGTGCAGCGATGTGTTTTTAATCATTTTAATAAATATCGAACCATTACTACCTCTAAAAAGAACAGCGAGTCAGTTTCTGCCACTTGTGATACATCTACTGAAGACAAAAATTGGGTTAGCTATGGATTCGATTATAACAGCAAAGAAGAAGATACAAACGTACACAATGCAACCTTTTTCTTTGCCGTGACTTTATGTCTAGTATTCGGTGGTTTCTCTTGGGCATACAGCCCCGATGTTCATATGAGAGATTGGGCTCAACGTGAAGCATATTTAGAGTTGCGCCGTCGAGAACAGGCTGGACTACCACCAATAAGCCCTAACTATGTGGATCCTGCAACAATTAAATTGCCTTCTGATGATGAACTATGCGATGTTGAGATCATTATTTAATTAGTGATATGATAATGATTGTTATTTATAGCTAATATACTGTAAAGGACTAGTAAAACTTCTTATTATTAATTTTTCTTTTCTTTTTTAAATTAATTGCTGTTTAGTAATAATAAAATAAAAATAAGTAAACCATAACATTAATATCATGTAATTTAAATCTTAATGTTAGTAACATTTGTAAAATTTTTAATTGTACAACTATGTCAAAAGTCTGGGAATGTATGAAGGTTTGCATATTATCATGAACTCGATAGTTAGGTAGCTGAAAAAATATTAAAAACCACATTTACTTACTGCTTTTTTAATAATCAGTTGCACAATTATCCACCAAGGGCTCAATGGATATTACTATGTATTGGGAAGCACATATGCTCGTGCCATGGCTAATTAGTTCTGCATTATTTGTTCCATACTTCTATAATATTTTTGAAAAATTTCTCTAGGCATTAAGCTTTGAATGTCATGTATGAAAGTTTATTAAGTAATTTGGTAAATCATACCTTCTTATTTTTTATTAAGCTCAATATAAAGTTAGTACTTCCTTATCATGGCAGTTATAATCAATAAGTAGAAATAAGTGCTGTAAAAAATCAACCTGTACACAAGTAAATGTAGATGCACCTCTATTGACCAGACTTTTTAAAACACAACTTAACAGTTGGTATATTAAAATAATTGTACAATGCGCTAGGCCTATGTGAGTGTTTAAAATTAATTTATGAATTTGATAAAATAAACTCGCAATGTTAAAGTTGTATTCTCTACAGTCTACACCATTTACTGCTTCTGACCAAAGGAATAGCAGTTGGTGATATTTATCATAATAAATTTATTAAAATAAAACATTTTATACCCGGTCTACCTGCATCCCTTAATTAGATTGTTTTGATTTTTTTTCCAGATATTCTTCTTTACTTTGTACCTTCAACGAGGCTAATATTATTACAGGGTACACTATAGACGTCCGGTACTCGCGTATGGTGTTGAGAGGGGGAGGGGAGGGGTCATGGGATGCCCCCTACCCTCCTCCCGTTGCAGAACGGTATAGTTTATAAGTAATAATTTTTGTAAAATCATAACCCCACTTTTTTATACAGGAATATTGAAGCAAAGTTACTTCTGCAACGGCTTCGGCATTGCGGGAAGTGCAGCCCCTTCGCCCTTGCGTAGCAAATCACAGGCACCCATGCTCTCCTCCGCAGCTCCGGCTTATTGGGCGACCAGCCTCAGCCGCTACGGCTCACTTAGGTGCCTGCGATTTGCTACAGCGGGCGGGAGCTGCTAGCCCTCCGTGCCTATGGCTTTACAAGAACAAACTCTGCTATGATAGTAGGTAAATGAAATAATGTAATGTGAATCGTTATAATTTTGTTTTCTGAAACTCCTCTTGACTGCTCTCCACTGTGACTCAATTTATATATATATATATATATATATATACAATGTGTCCAGTTTCCGATGTCCGATACTTTAAGGGGTTAAAATACAATTAATTTTATCGACAAATCAGGGATCAATGATTTTTTTTCGCCATCAATAAAAAAATGGCAGCACTTTAAAAAAAATTGTTGGCGAAGCATAGATGCTTGTATTAATTTAACAATATCTACCCAAGTAGAAGACTTTCAAAAACAGAATTGGTCTCAAATGTTAGTTAATAGTGTAGACAATAAATCTAGATTCAAAATATTATTTTTTAATTTTTCAGTATTAGTAAAAAACATTTTTGAAAAAATAAATTAGACAACAAATTGATGTTGTTTTTCAGATTCTTAGCTTTAAAAAAAAACATCGTGTTAACCAATTTTTTTTACTTGTTTTTATTATAATACAGGATATTTGCTATAAATGCACATTTAGATCTTAACTCTGAGTTAGATAGTTTAGGAGCTATGATAATTTGAATGTAACTGTTCAAAGTGCCTCTACCCCGATATTAGATAACTAAACACCAATTCCAGTGAGTAAGATAAAATTCTTCAATAATTCAAGGAATCGTAAGCTCTCGTTAGAGAGTAGTATGTTCCTTGATCGTAGCAAGCACAATAGCATCCTTTGTGTGAGCAGGTAAAAAACACTGTGCACAACAGTGCGAGCGAGACAGAATAACGGCTGTCTCCAGGTAAAAAGGGTGCAGTGTGCGCTTGTGCCGTCGACGTCGAGCAGTCGTCCCTCGCTCTGCGTTATGATAACATTCCTGGTTTTAAGTAAATCTACTTACTGTGCATAATTATTGTTTGTTGTTAGACTTTGTTACGTTTTTGTTTTGTTGTTAAACTGTTACAGCGATATGCTGGCTTGAGTACTCGTTCATTGTAATAAACAAAAAGTAACAAGTGTTCAGTTTCCGTTTCCAGCCACAAATGGATTATCTGGGTCCAAGTCATTAACTTTTTTATGAGTGTATCTTTGTCAAATAAACAATATGACATATTTGCGTTTCGTTATATGCAATTTAAGTGAAATTTATTATTATAATTAATTCAAAAGGCATTTCCGAAATCCACAAAGCAGTGTAAATGGTTCGAGCTTAACCCTGACAATCTAATTGAAAACAAAACTAAAATATCCAGTACCGGACATCTACTTCATAATACGAGAACAAATTGGCATATTTGCGTTTCGTTAGGTATAACACAATTTTTAGTGAAATTTGTTTTTATCGTAATTAATTCAAAACGCATTTCCGACATCTAAAAACAGTGTAATAGGTTCAAGCTTAACCCTAACAAGCCTCCTAGATTAAAAACATTATCAAAATAAAGTACCGGATGTCTATAGCCAACCCTTCTTACGCTCACCAGATTAAAGATGGTTAATATATCTTTTAACTGTTAAAATAAACAGTTACAAAAAATTAACAAATTTATTAAATAAATAAAATTAACCTTATTGAATAAAATTATCAAACACGGTTGTTTGTGCCATCCCGTAATTTTTGCGTACCACCTTGAGTATGAATAAATTTTCGGTCGATAAAATGACTTCATCTATAGAATGTAGTAGATGGCGCTATTAAAATTTTATAATATACTGAAGAAATGAAAGAAATATTCTTCAAAAACATCAATACATGAATTCTTTTGATTTAGTTAAAACTTAGGCTTCTCATTAAAAAAGAATTATAACAATTATTTGCTATAAAATTAAAGTTATATCTCACTGTGGTTGAAAATTATCATATTATTAAATAACAAATCAATGCCGTTAAGTCATTTGAAGTGATATTTTTATTAAACCGTTCAAACTGATATTTTTAACGCATATGGGTAACGCTTTTGGCTGAATACGTTAGTGGTTGATGTTAATTTTATGTATTGTTGTTACGCCATTGGCTAAAATATTGGTTGGTGTTAATTTAAACTGTTTAAACGAAGCGCGTCAGTTTATTATCATTTTATTTAGAGTTTATTTATCCGGTAGGAATGATTGAATTCTGTGGTTTACTTTTTCATCAAAATATTACTAGGCCGTATAAAAAGCTGTAAAAATAAATACTAGGAAATTCAGATTTAGTGAAATTAGTTATTACTTATATTATTTAGTGTAGTGTACAAAAATATAGGATTTGGGTTAGAGTTTAATTTTCACCTTTTATCATACGGAGACGTCATCACACACAGCTGTGGGACCATCTTGAAAAATTTGTAATGTTTTTTACATTTAGTCAATACTAAATACCTAATAATCATTGTAAATAATATAAAATTATTATAAATCATAATATAATATAAGTATTGAAATAATTAGACTGTGTGTGTGATTTTTATTATTTTTAGACTTTAGAAGATTTAATTAGACTTTAATAATAAAAAGAATCCAAGCATGAAGAAATGTTTATTGAATTAAAATTTCATGCGTAAAATAGCAATAAAATTAACACAACCGATTAAAAATAAAAATTCACTACAAAAGTAAGTAATATTTTTAACTGTTAATTTTATGCGTTAAAAAAATTAACAAATAACTTTTAACAAATAAATAAATTTAACTATTAACGCCATGTCTACACCAGATGTTGCTACTTGAAATTGAGGTGAACATATTTGTCACGCAGATAGTCACAAAGTGTCATCAATCATCATTATTAAAAAATTGCATTAAAAGTTTTTCGGTTTCTAATGTATGTACATACACAAAATAATGCCTCAGTGCTGTTGTATTGTAATTTCTTAAAGTTTTTACACTGTTTAATTTTTTTTTAGGTAAATTCTACTTTTAGGAATGGGCGTAGTTTGGTTGATTAATTTCTAATCTAATTAAAATAAAATGGTAGTAATATTTTAGAGACAAACCTTAATCTCTAACAAATTAACTTGAAACTTGTCTTACCTCATTCCTAAGTTGAACTGCCCTCATTCTGACAATGTCAAGTCAGTAGAATGTATATAGTGAGAGGGCCGTGTGTTTGAATCCCTTTTTTTTGTTTCTTTTTTTTTCTTTTTTTTTGCGCCCGAAGCAAATATGGGCAACCCTCCGGAAAGCGCGGGAGGGAGGTGGGGAATGCTCATAGCATACCACGCAGCCGGCTGCGTGGTTATGTGGAGACCTTTACCCACTAAACCCCACCTTTTAGGGACTGGCTTAATAGTCTAACTAGATCTCTAAGCCGTATCGAACGCGACCCCCCTTGGGTGAAAGGGAGGCGCTAGCGGCGAGTAGCCGCTGGGAAGAGTTGCTGCCTAAATAAGGCAGCTTTCGAATGGGATGGCTACTTATATTGAGTTTAGAAGGTGTTGGTGCTCGGTAAGCGCGAGCAGACGGTCTTGAGGGGACTGAGAAGCGCGCAGTTTGCGTGCTAAAATTGCGATCTCTCTTACGTCGATATTACGGATAGCAGTGTATACTGTACCAACGTTATCGGCGTAAGAGGGTTCCGCCTGATGTCGGGGCCCTAGTAGGCGAAGGTGAGGAGGCCTATAGGGACCCTGAGGGAGCTGATATAGGTCCTGAGGTGACTGGGAGTTGCCCTGAAGGGGCTTTTTGGATGGGAGAGCCGGGAATGTACGTTCATTGACCGGTGGCGGACCTTTTTTGGCGGCGCGCCTCGCCCCAATCTTGCACGAGGGCAGCCTCTGAAGTTGGCCGTATGGCCGGTCTGTCCGCAAAGGACGCAAGCGGGTGGGTACTCGGTATCACGGGGCCGAGGACACTTTCGAGCTGTGCGGCAGTCTAGGCACTTAACGCACCTGGGAGGGGCTGAGCAGTTGGCCGCCGCATGCCCGTAGAGTTGGCAGCGGTTGCACTGCGCCGGAAAACCGCGCCTATAGGGGGCTTTGACTTTGACTCTCGACAGGCCGCACACAGTGTGTACCTGTCGGAATATGTCTTTCGCCTCCGGCACGTTGGACAAAATGAGGACGGCAAGCGAGTACCTCTTGCCCCTACTGCTGTGCATCTTGTGCACAGCCTCAACTGGGAATCCCTGGGACTTAAGGTCCTCCAGGATTTCCTCGTTGGCGAGTTCAAAGGGAACTCCGCGGAGGACAGCTCTGACTTTACGATCTTCAGGGAGAGAGTAGGTGTGATAGGGCACACCTTCGGATGTGAATAGTTTGGTGATGTTTCTAAAGTCTTCCATAGACTGCGGAACGATTTTATTTGACTCACCAAGGTTGGTGGCTTGGTCATATTTAAAGCCTGCGTCGTAACAGACTTTAGAAAGTCTAGTAAATTGCGCCTTGTCCCTGAGGAAGACAGGGGGCGGAACCTGTTTCTTTGTGGCAGCGACGGGGGCTGCGGTGGAGCGAGCAGGCGCAGGGGCGGGAGGTCGCGGCGCGTTTCGCACCACGCTTGGATTTCACTTCCGTAAAGGGGTCATATCTATAACCGATTGATCGGACTGTGATGAGTCCGAGGAGCAGCTACTGGATGAGATTGACGTAGGAGCGGACCTCTTACGGGTGGAAGTTTCAGACACGGTGTCCGAGTGCTTCATGGCTTCGGAGTCATCCTCTGCTAAGAATGACTTGACCACGGGCGGAGGGTTGCATGCCTGAGGGGCAATGTGGACATGAGTGGGGGAAAAACCCTGAGGAGGAGGGTTTCGTCAATATTGACGGCTATTCCCTGATCTTGGCAATATTGACGGATTCGCCATCACGCTCACAACTTGGCTCATAAATATGGCAGACATGTTGATTTGGGTGACGATTTATTGTAAGAATCTAGAGGTCCCTGTTCTGAGAAGAACACGGCCTTGGGTGGCAGATGGGGAGGACTGACGTTCTATACCCAGAAGCTGGGGTCTCCATGTTCTGAAAAAAACAAGGGCTCGCTCTGAGAAGAGCAGGAGACGATCTTCCGAGAACAGTAACAATAACTAAATTAACAGTATAACAATAATAAAACAAAAATAGAAAAAATAAAAATATCGCTGGAGCGAGGGGGCAAGAACGATGCTAAAACAAAGGAACTCACCAACGGCGTCTGCTCGGCCGGTGTTAGCCGGGGAGAGCGGGGCGCGCGGACGAGAGGTTGCACTCCGCACGATGTCGGAGCACGAACTGTATGCACGACCGCTCGGGGGTGGTGCGCAAACGGAACTGTTTGAATCCCGCATGAAACAAGAATTTATATGGCCTAGTTATTTCGGGAATGTTTGTGAGGAGAAAATCTTAGTGTGGCTAAATGTTTTTTTTATCAACCCTAATAAAAAAATTGCCGTGTTACTAACCTACTATATTATATTGTTATAAATTATTTAAATGAAAGAATATTACTCTGTAACAACTTTATTTAATAATAAAATAGGTGCTATTAATCCACCCACCAATTTATTGTCCTTTATAAACTATGTGGTGCCAGTAGTGGATGCTGGGAGCCCGATGGACACTGCATATTTCGATTTCCGAAAAGCCTTCGATACCGATGATAACGATATCTTGTTGGTAAAGCTTGCGGAGTTAGGTTTTACACCTAGTTTACTAGATTTCTTTGCGAATTATCTGAGCGGACGTCAACAATACGTAGATTTCGCAGGTTTTGAATCGCAGCCGTATTGTACTTATTCTGGTGGGAGTCAAGGGAGTAATCTTGGCCCTTTATTATTTATGTTAATGGTTAATGATCTTCCTACGGTCCTTAAAGAGGCTCAGTGTTTGCTTTTGCCGATGATTTAAAATTTTTTTTGAAAGTAAACAATGCTTCTGACTGCCAAAGTCTGCAAAGGGACATTGACAGATTGGCACATTGGGAAATGGAAAACAAATTAAATTTCAATGTTAATAAATGTTGTATCATGAGTTATGGTCGTGCAAAAGACCCTCAGAAGTATGCTTATGAAATGAACGGCCTCGTAATCCCGCGCGTAACATATATTAGAGACTTAGGCGTTGAGATGGTCCCGGAACTTAGTTTTCGTAAGCACATTTTAAATATTTGTAAAAAAGCTTTCAGGAGTCTCGGATTTATATTAAGGCAGTGTAGGGATTTTCAGAATTTGTTAACTATTAAAATTTTTTACAACGCTCTCGTGAGAAGTCAACTTGAAACGAACGCAAGTATTTGGAATCCACATGAAAACAAGTATAGTGTCATGGTTGAAAAAATTCAAAATAAATTCATGCGATTTTTATACTTTAAGCAGAACGGAATCTATCCTTGTTTTCCACTGATGTATCCGAGTCTGTTTGTACTGGGGATGGTTGGTTACAGCCGCTTAAGTGTGAGAAGAGACATCACGCTTATTAAATATGTGTGGAAAGTATTACGTGGATGGATATATCACCCAGATGTGCTCGCTGCGTTAAAGCTGCGGGTGCCTAATAATTACGTGTGTTCTCGTCGTCGTCCCCCATTACTCCTCGTGCCCGCTGCTAGGACGAAGTTGCTTTAGAATGCACCATTGTCACGTGCTATACACTATGTTAATATCATCTCACAGGATATTGACATATTTGCATGTAGTGAGACGAAATTCATAATTGCAGCATACAAATGCGTCGAAAATTGTAATGTTTTTAATTAGTATTTTATTTTACCATCAATTTGATAAATTTCATACTAGATACCCTTATTTATTAGTCAGTAGTTTTCTTATATTTAGGTTAGTTATAGCATCGCATTGGTTTAATAACTGTAATGATGTTATAATTGTGTAATAAATAAATAAATAAAATAAAATAAAAAAAACCTCGGTTTCGCACGAGTGATTTCTAGATCTCGACGACAGCGCCACTTACCGGGTCTAAATGTGAATCTAAACCATCTATGGTTCATAAAAGATAGCTTGATCTCTGCGACGGCTGTCAGTAAAATCACGCCTATGAAGTCCTGAATTTCTTAGTACCACAGACACACTGACCTCTGTATATACAGGTACGCTGGACTGGCTATACCATAGAAAATGACTGTGCCAATTTGAAGCGCCGCTAAAGGATGTCTTTAAAAATAAAATTGACATAATGTGTCAAAGTCTGTTCATCATCATCATCATCATTACAGCCCTTCACAAGTCCACTGCTGAACATAGGCCTCCCCCAAGTAATGCCACAAAGCACGGTCCTGAGCCACCTGCATCCATCGACTTCCTGCATATCTTACCAGGTCGTCACTCCATCTAGTGGGGGGTCGCCCTACACTACGCCTACCGGTACGAGGCTGCCACTCGAGAACCTTTCTTCCCCATCGGTTATCGGTTCTTCGAGCTATATGGCCGGCCCATTGCCACTTCAGTTTACTAATCCGTTGGGCTATGTCGGTCACTCTGGTTTTACTGCGGATATCCTCATTTCTGAGTCTATCACGCAGAGAAACTCCGAGCATAGCCCTCTCCATAGCTCGCTGAGCGACCTTGAGCGTCCTCATACGGCCAGCAGTGAAGGACCACGTCTCAGATCCGTAAGTCATCACTGGCAACACGCACTGGTTGTACAATCTAGTTTTTAGAGATTGAGGTATACCTGACGAGAAGATATGTCGTAATTTCCCGAACGCTGCCCAGCCGAGTTGAATCCGTCGATTGACCTCTCGGTCGAAGTTGGACTTACCTAGTCGGACTATTTGTCCCAGGTAAACGTACTCGTCAACAACTTCGAGCATAGTGCTCCCAACAACTACCGGCATAGGTGTGACATGGACATTAAACATGATCTTTGTTTTGTCCATGTTCATCTTAAGACCTATCCGTTGGGAGGCACTATTGAGGTCATTGAGCATAGTGCTTAAGTCCTCCAGCGATTCTGCCATAAGGACTATATCGTCGGCAAATCGAAGGTGAGTGATGTACTCGCCATTGATGTTAATACCGTATCCTTTCCAGTCCAGTAGCTTGAAAACGTCTTCCAAAGCAGCGGTGAAGAGTTTCGGGGATAAAACGTCACCCTGTCTTACACCTCTCTGCAGTTGGATAGGTTTCGAGCTCTGGTTCTGTACTCGGATAGCCATCGTAGCCCTACTGTACAAACACTTCAGCACTTCGATATACCGACAGTCAACTTGGCACCGCTGAAGGGACTGCAGCACCGCCCAAATTTCGACGGAATCAAAGGCTTTCTCATAGTCCACATACGCCAGGCAAAGTGGCAAATTGTACTCTTCAGTCTTCTGTACAATCTGCCGCAGGGTATGTATGTGGTCTATGGTACTGAAGCCTTTTCGGAAACCGGCTTGTTCGGGAGGCTGGAAGTCGTCGAGTCTGCGTGCGAGACGATTCGTAATGACTCTCGAAAACAGCACGTAGACGCGGCTTAGAAGGGAAATCGGTCTGTAGTTCTTCAAGAGAGCGTTGTCGCCTTTCTTAAAGAACAAGACCACCGCACTTCTGCTCCACGCCTCTGGAGTAGTGCCACCATGGAGGACGGAATTGAAGAGCTTCTGAAGGACTTCAAGTACCGGTGTTCCACCCGCTTTCAGAAGCTCCGCTGTAATTCCATCCTCACCTGGGGCCCTGCCGTTTTTAAGGTGCTGGAGAACCATTCTAATCTCGCTTAGACTGACGTCCGGGATATCATCGGAATAGTGTCGGATAAGACTTGCTCTTGGATCGTTACTCACACTTGCGTGTGGCTCAAACAAAGTCTGTTGTCTCATTTATATTGTCTTGTTTAATAAGTCCGTATTTTGAACTTTTAAACTAAAAAACGAAAGTATTTTATGTTGTTTCATTGTGTATAATATTAGTTACATAATAAGAATTATTTTTACTAATAATGAGAGTGTGCGTAATCTGTAAACCTCGTTACCAAAAGGGAAGTGGTATAACATTTCACAAGTAAGTGAATTTGCAGCAAATATTAAACAAATTAAAACCATTTGATAATATAAGTACTTGAAAATTTGTTACTAATCTTAATATTATATATAACAACATCTTTGGCTTTATATTACTGAGTTTTGATAAACAATAAAATTCAATAGGGTTGTCGAGTTCCTTGTCTATAATACTTATCGATGTTCTTTCCTACCCATATCTGTTAACAAACAAAGTCGGCAACAACAGTTTATTATCAAATGTTTATTAATTAACAGGTTTCCAATTGAACCTAGACTAAAAATATGGCTTAAAAGCATAAACATTGTGAATTGGCGTCCGAAACAAAATGATCATATTTGTTCCAAACATTTCACAGACGACTGTTTTATTAGACATGAGAGCTGCACCACTTTGAAAAAGTGCAGTATACCGACAATATTTTCTGGTAGAACCAGTTACCAGTAAGTATAAAAGTATTAGATTATTATTTCGAATATTTTTTTTATTTCTTCTTTCCTCATTTTCCACCAAACTCAAGGGCCATAGCCAAGTGTCGAAAGGTCACCTGATGATGTCGAGCCACGTTGTATGTGTTTTAGTGGGCTGCGGCTAGAGGAGACCTCTCCTGTACCGCTGCAGTCGAGGTGGAGTCGTAAGGGAAGAGTAGTGTTGGTATGGCGATTGGCGATGCGCCACTCGACTATCTTTTGCGACTTTGGTGAGGCTGCACCACTTGATGCTTTCAAGTGCTCGTTTTTCTCTGGCTCCATTCACATATCGGGCTCGGGGAGTCCGTAGTGCAGGTGGAGTTAGAGGACGCGAAGGGCAGTGTGGCTTGCAATGAATGAAAACGGGGAGGAGAAGTCAGCAACTAAGGAGGGGCCGCGGATATGCATGAAATCATTTCCGTGGAACTGCCAATTTGCGGCGGAGGTAGAACACCATGGGGTTTTAGTAAGTGCGAGTTTAGAGATTTAATTATCTCTCGAGTCTCAAAATTTAATTTGTGCCTTAACTTCATACTTTAGTTTCCTTCTTATTTACAAATTCTTGCCATCGTTTACATTCACGGTTTTTGGCAGCTTCCTCTTGCGCAACATCCACCGACAAAGATAATCAAGTGTTCGATCAAGAACCCATGGATTACGATACGTCAAGTCCCCCAGAATACGTGGCACTGCCGAAGCTGGAAAGCTTAGGAGCTAGTGCAATATGCGCCGATAAAGGTGATCCGTATTTTGAACTCAAAATTATGGAAGTAGGTACGTTGCTGCCTCCAAAATACATGGAGCTGCCCGAGATTGAGAGCCTGGAAAGTTCTTCTTTGTTATGTTGGTATCTTGATTTTTCTTTTATTTTTTATTACAAACAAACCGTGGCAAATGTCATGTGTAATTTTCTTAATTGTTGTTTTTTCGTGTTATTTATCAACATAAATTTGGTATATAGGTTGGAACACAAGTTGCTACCGGGAACAGACTGTCGCTTCAAAGAAGGTTTTGTCTATTTCTGAAGTCCGCAATAATATCAAGCATGATCATCGTTATGAATACTCCCCTAGATCATCCAAAAAGACATTGGAACGAGTTCAGAAATCTTTGAAAAACACACGAGCTCGTGTAAAAGTCCTATCGCAACATGTGAAACGATTAAAGGTCAGCATTACTTGTTTAAGAAATGTAATTATTGAATTAAAGTGAAGAAAATTAATTAACGATGACTGTGCAAATCTATTAAATCTGTATGACGACTTCAAGCCACAATTGTTTAAAAGGATGATATTAAATAATGGTAAAAATGTCAGCCGTGCTAAGTATCCCCCGGAATAAAGAGCTTTTGCTATTACTTTCCATTTTTACTCACCAAAAGCATACGCTTTCGTCAGAAAAAAGTTTAATATAGCATTACCACATCCTCGGGTAATACGCTCCTGGTATAGCTCTGTAGATTCGAATCCGTGGTTCTTAGTTGAAAGTATTAATGCTACTTAAAAGTAACCAAGCAAAACAGAATGGAGAAACACTAATTTGTGCTTTGATCATAGACGAATTGAGCTTAAAGAAAAGTGTGCCACCAGCCGTGATGGTGTAACGCGTAGTTACGTTGATTTTGGCATTGATTCCGAATGTAATGATTTACCTGATTGTAAGGACGCATTGGTTTTTATGATTGTTCCGTTAAAAGGCTATTAGAAAATACCAATCGCCTATTTTTTTATTAATGGGTTGCCTGCTGAAACAAAGAGTGCCTTAATTAAACAGGCTTTAATTCGCTTGCACGATGTTTCAGTAAAAATATGCTCCATAACTTTAGATGGACCACCCAAGCATTTTTCTACGGTAGCTAAACTAGGGGTAGTGTTGAAAGCAGGAAACGACACTAAACCTTTCTTTTATCACCCAATAAATAAGAACCACAAGATTTATGTAGTATTTGATCCCTGTCATATGCTTAAAAATATAAGAAATTGTTTAGGTGACTTAAAGGTTTTAAAGGATTACGAAGGGAATTTAATAAAGTGGGAATATATTGAAAATTTGGCAGCGTTGCAGGAATCTGAGGGCCTGAGGTTAGGAAATCGACTAAGGAGTTCGCATATACATTATAAAAAATGATAATGAAAGTTTATCTTGCAGCTCAAACACTTAGTAGCAGTGTAGCAGATGCAATTGAATTTTGCGACACTATTTTACAACTTCCAGAATTTAAAGGTTCAATAGTTAGATTTATAAGAGCAGTTGACCGTATTTTTGATTTTTTTGAATGTTAGAAATCCATGGGGGTGTGGATATAAAAGTCCACTCAGGACTACAAATGAGAAAAGGTGGAGGTCTAACAGAATGGAGGAAATTAATTACCTTAGCAAAATAAAACTACATGATGATAGATTGGTGGTACAATCACGCCGTAAAGCAGGTTTTTTGGGGTTTTACAATGCAGTTATTTCTGTTCTTCATATTTATTCGTACGACAGCTATGTTAAAGCCTGAACTTAATTACTTGTTGACGTACAAGTTAAGCCAAGATCACTTGAAATTATTTTTTGTGCGATTCGTAGCCGAGGTGGTTGGTGTCCAAATCCAACCGCCGCTTAGTTTGTAAACGCATTTAAGCAATTGTTAATTCACCATGAAATAACTAATTCCACGGGTAATGTCCAGGGAAACGACTTATCAATATTAGCTGTATCTTCTGGTTCCTCAAAAGGGGTTTCTGGTTCTTCTTTTCTAAAATCAACAAATATAATGTAGATGACTATAGCAATGCTGAAAATATACGTACAATTAAAAAATATCGTTTAGAAGAAATAGATTCGCCAACCCTGCATGATGAAATAAGTGAATTTTTACACCTGTTTTGGGCAGTACCTGACTCAAACGTAAACGAAACGTCTAAACAGTGTGTAGGATATATTGCGGGATTTGTCATTCGAGCGATACGAAAGAAAATTAGATGTGACGATTGCTTGATAGCTTGCGAATCTGTACCACAAGATCCTGTGAGGAATCGCAGAAATGGTATTGCTCTCGTTGTACAAAAAACGAGGGGTGGTTTAATTATGCCTTCTACAAGTGTGGTAAATATTTGTTTATTGGTTGAGTCATTATTCCATCATGCTGTTAAAAATAATAATGGTAAACCTCCGATAGAACCAAATTTTTCTGCAGTATTAACTGCAAAGGTACTAAAAGATCTTATAGTTAAAACGGAAATATTGTTTGCTGATCTACAATATAATTTTAAGGACAGTTTGGTTTCAGATAATTTTACTAGCCACTTTCACATTATAGTAAAACATATTATCATTAAATATATAGAAATCCGTCTGTATGCAGCTACAAAAACTTATTCCCTGTACATTACAGGCGATAAAGTACGTAATTTTTTGTCTCGTCAAATTATTTGGGCTCGTTAATGATATAATAATAATAATATTACATTCCATTACAGCCTATAAAAGTCAACTGCTTACAATAGGTCTCCTTCGTAGATTGCCTCTAATGGGAATGGGAAATTTTGTTTTGGTTGCCAGTTGCCACGCTTGGCGAGCGGGTTGACAACCACGGTATTGTATTTTTAGTCGTTATTAGGAAGACGTTGCTGGCCATCTCCTGTTCCAGTTTTCCTCTGTCGCCTCTTACTACACTCTCAGGATGATATGGGCCAGTGGAAATTCTTACACCACCACTACACGGAGTAACAACTTTTACATAAGGAAATATTAAAATAGTTTACTTCCTTTTCTGCTTAAGAGTAGTTCCTAAGAATCCTGTATCTGCGACTGATCATCGCTGCTGGTAATAAGAAGTTGTTTAGTTTGTTGTTTCCTCGCTTGAAGGCTATAAGTATAGCCATTCAGAGAGGACACGTAGCCAGCACAGCACAGCCAGACGATACCACGTAAAGTAGGACTGTATGATAATTTCAGTTATTTTTTATTTTATTTTTTGATATCGTTATTTTATTTTCGATAATGACGTTGTAAATAACTGATAACTATGCAATTCAAAGTTTATATATTTTTTTAAATATTATCTTGCTAGCTCGTAAATATCGTTAAACACTTGAAACAGTTATATTGTATAATTCGGAATAATAATACAATCATTGAAATAGAATGATATATAACTTTCTGTAACTTTCAAATAAATAGTCAGTATAATACGCATGCCACTTAGTGTCAGTTAATTGTACCATGCGTGCAACCAATAATTTGACAAAGTTTTCCCGCAATCTGATAAACGGCATGGCATCGTAGAAAGTACGAGCAAAAATTAATTTTTATATAGTAGAAAATATTTTACTGTCTATAGACAGACCTGTAGTTGATTAGAATAGGCGTTATTATAGCAGCTGATTTGTTTTTTATAATACTAGAACTAAATGAACGGTTGAAAATAAATTATTTTAGAAATTATGTTTTTATTTTTATTTTGTGTAGTTAGTTTAATCTTAATAAGTTTTTAGTTGAATGGTCTAAGGGCTGCAATGGCTATCCGAGTACAGAACCAGAGTACAAACTAATCCAACTGTAGATATGTGCAAGACAGGGTGACGTAATATTCCCGAAATACTTTACCGATGCATTGGAAGACGTTTTCAAGCTACTGGACTGGAAAGGATATGGTATTAACGTCAATGGCGTATACGTCACTCACCTTCGATTTGCCGACAATATGGTCCTTATGGCAGAATCGCTGCGGGACCCACGCACTTTGTTCAATGACCTCAATAGTGTCTCCCAACGGATAGGTCTTAAGATGAACATGGACAAAACAAAAGTCATGTGTAATGTCCATGTCACACCTATGCTGGTGGTTTTTAGGAGCACTTTGCTGAAGTTGTTGACGACTATTTTTACTTGGGAGTCCGACTAGGTAAGTTCAACTTCGACAGACAGGTCAATCGACGGATTCAACTCGGCTGGGCAGCGTTCGGGAGATTACAACACATCTTCTCGTCAGATATACCTCAAAACTAGATTGTACAACCAGTTCGTGTTGCCAGTTTTGACCTATGGATCTGAGACGAGGTCTTCCACTGCTGGCCGTATGAGGAAGCTCGAAGTCGCTCAGTGAGCTATGAAGAGGGCTATGCTCAGGGGTTCAAACTTAGGAATGAGTATATCTGCAGCAGAACCAGAGTGACCGACATCGCCCAATGGATTAGTAAGCTGAAGTGGTAATTGACCGGCCATATAGCTCGAAGAACCGAATACCGATGGGGAAAAAAGGTTACCGAGTGGCAGCCTCGTACCAGCAGGTGAAGTGTAGTACGTTCCCCCACTAGATGGAGTCAAAACCTGGTAAGACATGCAGGAAGTTAATGGATGCAAGTGGCTCAGGACCTTGCTTTGTGGCATTGCTTGGGGGAGGCTTATGTTTAGCAGTGGACTTGTGAAGGGTTTTAATGATGATTAATGATTATTGCATTATATTAATATGATACATAAATAAAATGGACGTTACGGGTAGATTCCATCTATCCATAGAGTCCATTCTATTTATTTAGGTATGGTAGGGTATAGAATTTTTATCGATATAATTTGGTACACTGTCTTATCCCTATTATTAGTTCCGTGGACGTGCACTTTTGCTGTCAGCGCCAAAATGGCGGAAATCAAATCGCTTCATCATGTCACGTCTATAGCCAGTCCAGCGTACTTGTATATATAGAGGTCAGTGCACAGACAGTACCTGTCAATGTCATACTTTATGGGCATGCACTAATTAGGTCGGCATGCCTATAAAGTATGACATTGACAGGTACTGTCTGTACTCTGTACTACAGCTGTCGCAGAGATCAAGCTATCTTTTATGAACTATAAGGGCCCATTCAAACACAAAAAAATTCTTCAAATCGTTCGAACCGTTTTTAAGTTTTAGCGAGACTAACGGACAGCAATTGATTTTTATATGTAGATATGATCGTGACAATATCGTAGACAATTTAATAAACAATAATATAACATTGCAACACATCAAGCAGTTAGTAGTAAATCCTTTAATAATTTCTTGACGTATGTACGCTGTAATAAATATGGAAAATAATGTACAAATATAATACGGTATATACCTACCCCGAACTAAGTTTTGTTAATTTCGACGCATTTTATGATACTACTAGCAGTTCCCCGCGACTCCGTTCGGTCTACAATCAGGTCAGTAATCTAATATATTAGGTCGGAATATATTGGGTCCTTACATATGAAATTAGCATTTTGTCGTACCGATCACTTTGATCTGAAATATTTCCTCTTTGGTTAAGAATTCCAAATTAAAATTTATAAATTCATTTAGCTGGTATATTTGAGTTTTTAAAACAGTCATTCATTTGTTTTTTCGTCATTATTTTTTTCTTTGGCGTCGCTTATTACCGCACAATGGAAAACATGGAATTTCGGTATATTTACGAGTACGAGTTCTACCGTGGCACCAGTGCTGCAGAAACAGCTCGAAGGATTAATGATGTGTACGGCGCTGATGTCGCAAAAGAAAGCAAGATACGTTTTTGGTTTCAAATTTTTGCTCTGGAAATTTCGATCTTCAGAGCCAACCCCGTGGACGGCCGGAGACCAAATAGGAAAATGAAGAATTAAAGGCCATTGTGGAAGCGGATCCATTACAAAGCACTTCAGAGATAGCTTCGGGGTAAGTGATAAAACTGTATCAATCCACTTGAAGCAAATCGGGAAAGTAAAAAAACTTGAACGATGGGTACCTCATAAATTGAGTGAATCGAACTTGCAAACACGCGTCTACTGCTGTTACTTTGCTTAACCGACACAAAAATGAATTGATTTCAAATCGAATCATTACTTGTGATGAAAAGTGGATACTGTACGACAATCGGAAGCGCTTGTCGCAGTGGCTGAACCCCGGACACCCAGCCAAATCCTGCCCTAAACGAAAATTGACTCAGAAAAAGTTACTTCTGAGTGTTTGGTGGACTAGCGTCGGTGTCGTCCACTAAAGCTTTCTAAAATCTGGCCAAACGATTACGGCAGATATCTATTGTCAGCAACTGCAAACCATAAAGGAAGAACTAGCTGCTAAACAACCGAGATTGGTCAATTGCTCTAGGCCTCTGCTACTTCACGACAACGCAAGACCACACACTGCACAACAAACAACCACTAAGTTAGATGAGCTACAATTGGAATGTCAGCGACATCCACCGTACTCCCCGGACCTTGCTCCAACAGATTATCATTTTTTCCGGAATTAGGACAACTTCTTACAAGGAAAAAAATTTAACTCCGATGCGGCAGTCCAAGCCGCCTTCAAAGAGTTTATTGATTTTCGCCCCCATGGGTTTTTTTTTAGTAAAGAGATCAATGAATTACCTATGAGGTGGCAAAAGTGCATAGATAACAACGGTGCATACTTCGACTAATTAAATATAATTTACAAAAAAAATTTACTTTATATTCCCTCCGTACAAAACGCCAATTTCATGTGTAAGAACCTATTATTAGTAATCTATTCTATGATCTTTTCCTTCCAGAAAACTTCAAAAAGTTAAGAGGACTTCATCATAGCATTTGGTTTTATATTTTGGACGTATCGTGATGTGACGGTGACATGAATCCTAGTCCTACGATCTTTTCTTATGTAATAAGATGTAAAATGGAAAGAAGGCAGCTTACATTTTTTTTTTGTTTTTCACACTTGTTAGATTAAATTTAATGATGTCATTTTATCTTACACAATTGACAATTTCTTTAATGGCTTCATAATTGCCACCTAAGTCGAAATCAGAGAACGTCTACAAGTCTTCTGCTAAAAAGCCGTGGTATCTCAGGGGCTGAGCGTAACGTTGGTAATAAGTAAATGTCACAGTGCGAGCAATTCCGGTTCGATACCGGCCGGTACCAATAAAATTGATACGCAATTTTAATACAGTAATATTTATAAATATAGTAATATTTATAAGTACGTAGTAAACCAGCACTTAAAGCGCTGGTTTACTACGTACTTGCTCGGTGGTGAAGGAAAACGTTGGGAGGGAAAATATTTTGAGGCCAAGTTAAGTTCGCCAGCGCTCTGGAGCAACGACGGACTAATTACTCCATAATGTCCTCACAAATGAGAAAAGACCTGACTCAGCAGTGGGCCTCATAAAGGCTAACTTAACTAAAAGTAGCAGATTTGTACGCTCTAAAACATTTCGTACCTTTTATTTATTGTTTATTATATAGAACCAGTTTAATTATAATTACAGCTTATAAGCCATTCCATTTTAGTCCCAATCAACAACAGATAACGCAAATATACCTAGCCTTCCCTCTTTAAGTTGGCTGCAGTTGTTTATTGACTGTAGTAGCCACTTATGATCTGCTTGACCGCAAGTGAGTTTGACAGATTTGTTTTATAAAAAAAGCTTGCTTCTTGTATTGCCCTGTATTCTTTTATTGTGTGCGAAATACACACCGTATTTCGCATTCGAAATTCTTTTTTATTCGTGAACGGGCTTTGTCGCTGAAGTGTGACATATTTATTATTTATTTATTTATTTTATTTTATTCTTTATTGCATCCTTAAACAAAAGAATACAAAGGGCGGACTTAATGCCTTGAGGCATTCTCTACCAGTCAACCCATATGATGTCCCCTATTCGAAATTACTTACTTACTTTTTCTCGCACTGTTGCGGCGTAAGAGGATTCATTACATTTTAATACCAATATGTATAGTATTGGAAATAATCGTGAATGTGTAAATTCTATGATTGTACTCAGCAGATAGTCATACTTAGAATAAGAATGGAATATTAGAATTTCTTTACTTGCTTTTTATACATAGGTACCTGCCGTACATGTACATTGAGGTGATAACGTGTAATGCCGGTGTAAGAAGATTTATCTACCCCATTTCGTATCGTGGGTATCATAAGAGGCGACTTCTAAAAATGGCAGTGTAACCTTCCTGCTTACGCCACAACAGAAATATCCAGACCAGTAATGGTTAGCAGCGTCAAACTTGTGAGACGCCTGGTACCTACTGCTGTCGTCAATTCGCTTGCCATGGCAAATCATCTCAACAACGGGGGTGGCCCAGCCAGCCTGTGTCCAGGAGTAGACTTATATGAGCTCACAAAGGAGATGATGACATTAGGATAGTATAAAACAATATAGTATAGATAGGAGGTAAATAAAATTTTCTTAACAGATATAAATGTGCATATATTATTATTACAAAATATTATGATAGAGATAAATATAGTAAAGCTGTGAAATATTATATTACGAGAATAACATTACATAGATTAATTTTAGTAATAAGGTGTTATTGTTTTGTGGTTCTTACGTTTTTATCGATAAATATTTTTTTCTAAATCTTATCGTTCAAGACACTGAATTATGCAGCTATAATACAAAAAACTTTTCCTCCTGTTAAAATAGCGTATGCTGTGTTGGATGTAGACGCAACAACTGCGTTAACACATGCGCCTAGATTAATTTCTCCTGCTGACTGAAGTTGGCCATCCGCAATTTTCCATCGTCGCACGCAACCGTCCCAGCCGCCAGTCCACGCGTAGTCTTCGTTCACTGATAAACTTGTAAGTATCATATCACTCACCTGAAACATACAAATAGAGTTGAATATTAAAATTGTAATTTTTTTATTTACCTACTTTAGTTGAATGGTTATCAGCACCAGTCGTATTTGAAACCAGAATCTTTCCCAACAATATCCTTAATTTTTTGATGTTAAGATTTAATTAGAAATAGTTGGCAATTAAAGACGAAGTAAAATATTGAACCCAATACTGTAGGAACTAAAGTTATTTTTGGTACAATTGAAGCTAGCAGATGTCCCTCGAAAATAACTAATACTGCATGGGTTAGATTATGATTACTAGATAAGTACTTCTAAATTCAGTGACTATTTGGTAATTGTCAAACTCGAGTTTGAAAAATATCGTCCCAAATGGAACCGGAGTTATTCGTAAGCCTTAGGGAGGACTAGGAGGAGGAGGTTGGAATAACTTCAGTACGCCTAACTTACTAAAATGCGACTCCCCCTGACGACAGGTTCGACCACCCCGCAGTGTTAATGCTCCATAGAGTTTCCTGTTTTTGCAAAGCTCACTGCGTAAAACATTGTTTTCTCTAGACGTCCATAAGCCGATCGGACCAGATGGGATTTTTCCAATTGTGCTAAAGGCGTGTGCTAAAGAATTTACATTCCTTGGTTCTTTTTTACATTTACATTTTTATTATTTTTTACATTTCATTGCAGCTTTTCCTACGCGTCTTTTCCGGTACTCCTACTATTTAGACGTCGTTCCATACTTATAGGTGACGGCCTTGGTGCACCGATCCTAAAATAGGCGTTAGCTCTAGCACGTCCAACTACAGACATCACTATCACCTTCTATTTTTTCAAAACAATGGTGCCTATTATAAACTGCCAGCTCAGAAGTTGTCTTGAAAAGCATCAGGGGATAAGTGACCGTCAGTATGATTTCCGTCGTGTTCACACAGCTGGTCTTCTGTTGCTTTCTACCTAACTGACTGGTCAGCTAACTGGACAGCATTGGACTGGTGTCGACTGGCCGGTAGCAGTTGAGACTAAAGGGAAGATAATGAATAAAATCAGGCGTTACTTTGTTGAAATTCATTAAATTACAGAATTAAAGAGCTCTCCAAACTAGGTAACACATCATTTTATTTTATTAAGTGGATCTTAAGCTAATTAATTTCTATCATCTGTAATACCAAGAGGGAGGCCTCGGCTTGATTGGACATAGGGAAGGCCTTCGATTGCATTTGCATTGGTTTGTGCTAAAACGCTTCTGTTAAAGCTTTCCTTCCATAAGCTTTCGAAGAAATTATGAGAATTTCGTTACCGGCTTTTTGGCAAATCTGAATATCATCGTCGTAGCCGACAGTGCATGCACGATTCCAAGCCTGTGTATGCTGATGTACCGCAAGGTTATGCGTGCTGTAGCCTACCCTGTTTTTTTTTTTGCAGACATCTATTTTGCAAACTAGAACCATTCATTACAACCGTGCATTTCACGAGGAATCTGTCATGCATGACCACACTAGGAATTTACTGTTGTCAACATTTTTTCCGACCGAAACAACTCAGGGACCTTTGCGAAAATAACCTACTCTTTTCTAATATATATTTTATAATAACATTTTTAGAATGTGAGAATTCTAAAAAATGTGTATCCTGCACCCATTACCTATGACGATGTTAAATTAAGCACGCGAATTACCTACTTTGTCGTTGTACAATCTCAAAAAGTAAATTTTTATATAAGATTTTTGTGTCCAGCGTCAACCTTGCCAATATTCAATGGCAATCTAGGTACGAGCCTAGGAGCTCAAGGTATAAAAGGGGCGAGCGACAAGGTTTTTAAACGAAAAAAATTCGTCTATTTCATTACTCCTACATCGCCCTCATTCTCTCATCCCATTTTTCATTCACGCCCTTGTTACTCTTGTTGCACACCTCTTAAGAGAACTCGTGTCCTGATTATTTTTCAACTATTAAACTATATTATAATAATTTATAATAAGTACTAATAATGTTTATTTAAATAAACTGTACAATTAATTAAAATAATGTCTTAATTTAAAATAGTCTACACTAATAGGCAACTGCACTAGGCTAAACCTGCATCTCAGGTATATGTGCTAATAGATAGATACGTTAACAAATATTTTCTGTTTCTTATAGAAAATGAATAACATGCCAACTAATTAGGGTTATTTCGGTAAAATATATTATTATTAATTTACTTATGATATTAATAAATTAAAAACAATCAGCAACTTTTCCGTATCATCGTATGAATAATTTTGTAACCTTGTTCGAATTACATTTTTACAATCTGCCATTTTTAATGGATACATATACAAAATTGCATTCACTTGATTATACAGAGAACGACCAAAGAATGTAAAAAATCAATGCATGAAAGAATACCTAATTCTAATGTTCGTTTCAATTACTTTATCTTTGCGTCTTTTATCAGTGACCTCTCTTGTGTAGAACAATTTTAAGTGCTGTTTTAGTAACGTACTCATAACGAATAACTGGCGCACTGAGAAGACATTATAGGATTTATAACATAAGAGGTGGAACGAGATTCGAGAATAGGATGGGGTGGAATGTTGCGACTTTTAATACAGCTCTTTGAGCGCATTCCAGTGTTGAGGTATCAACATGAATCCATGGCCTGGTAATTCTTCTACCAGGCCAGGGACTACGTACAACTTCTACGTAGTTGCGTATAGTCTTTTATAGAGCACATGTATGTAAAAATATATTTGAAATTCAGACATCCGTGTCTTTGCGTGTGCTCCTGATAAGCGGATAAATAAACGCAGTTTGAGAATATACTGTACCTTAACTTCATGGAGTTTTTTAAACTTGCTGTCAAAAGAGACGTCGTGAAGCTGTAAATCGTTTCCACCCCTTGCTGTCACGACAAGTCGTGAGCCGGCTACTCGTAGCGGCGCTCGACCTTCCATCGTGTGCTGAGTTATAAAGCGAGTCTTTGATTCATCTGTAACAATTTTTTCTTTGAAAGTTATCTGAGTACATACTTCATCGTCATCATTACATCCCTTCACAAGTCCACTGCTGAACATAGGCCTCCCCCAAGGTATGCCACAAAGCACGGTCCTGAGCCACCTGCATCCATCGACTTTCTGCATGTCTTACCAGATCGTGACTCCATCTAGTGGGGGGTCGCCCTACACTTCGCCTACCGATACGAGGCTGCCACTCGAGAACCTTTTTTCCTCCAACGCAACGGTTGTCGGTTCTTCGAGCTATATGGCCGGCCATTGCCACTTCAGCTTACTAATCCGTTGGGCTATGTCGGTCACTCTGGTTCTACTGCGGATATCCTCATTTCTAAGTTTATCACGCGGAGAAACTCCGAGCATAGCCCTCTCCATAGCTCGCTGAGCGACTTTGAGCGTCCTCATACGGCCAGCAGTGAAGGACCACGTCTCGGTTCCGTAGGTCATCACTGGCAACACGCACTTGCTGTACAACTTAGTTTTCGGGTTTTGAAGTACACACTTCATAGCACTTTTTGTATACTGGAAGGATATAAACACATAGATTATAACATCAAAAGTGCGTGAAGCGATCGCCGTGTTCCAACCATGATAGAGGCAAATCTTCCATACAATGGAAAAAGCCTATGTTAAGCATCATAAATGTAATAATTTTATACGGTTTTATTTAAATATAAGTAAAGATCCAATTTGACTTTCTAATATACTTGTTCATTTTCATGAAATAAATAAAGCACATCCGGTTTAAACCGGTACCTTAGAGTACAAGCAAGTTATGCTTATCTCTACTAGTTAAAACAGTAAATATTATTTCTTTTTGAGCTAAAAATATTTGATATTGCTAAAAACACGATGTATGTATATATGCACGACGCAAAACGATGAGATACCTGCGTAGTACAACCAGCACGGGTTGAGCAACTCAGGGGCGGGGGGCGGAGCCAAGGGGGTCGCGTCCGGCGAGGTTCGACAACTAGCGAGGGTGCATACAACAACACAGAAAAACAGCCGTAGTCTTGATTGTTGTATTTGTTAAACATGTATAGCTTATCTTCAATAATAAAAAAGAATGATGTTGTAACTATGCAATAACTCTCCCAATAAAGGCATCGAATAAATAACGAGAGTTAGCATAGATTTTATAATTAAATTGTACTCTTATAGTTAAATTGTATTCTTATAGTTAAATTGTATTTAAAATTGTACTCTTATAGTTAATTTACCTTTGTTGCATATCACTTTTATTATATATTACTTTTCATACATATTAACATTCAGATAAATTACCTTTCGAGCAAAAATAATTGTAACAGGGCATGTTATCGTGACGCGGCCGCGGAGCAAATGAAGCTACGCGTAGGGCGACACGACGTTTTATATTTATAGTGCTGAGGTGCGGGGCAGGGTTCTCAGCTTAAAAATTGTGAATTACTAAGTTTAAAACCGTTTAGAATATAAGAAAATTATTGTGAATATAATAGTATAGGAAATAGAGGTAAGAATATTGTATAATTAAGTAAGTTTGTAAATAAATAAGAGTTTTATGGAAATAAAGAAAGGCGCGGGGGTGAGGCAAGGGTCCGCTGGCCAGCAGCGGCCAAATCATATAAAAGACGGGCCGGCCGGTAGGGTCGGCAGTCGCTCTCCAGCCACCGAAAAGGCACTACCAGAAGAAAAAGTACAAGTTCCTCCTCACCGCCGCTTGCCTCCTATATAAACAGTGAACAACGCGTTTTATTCATTTTTCGAACGGCGTTACGGCGATCCGTAACATTAATGGTCCTTCGAAGAGCCGAATTAAGAAGCAAACCTCAAGAACGAAAAAATATTATTGTGAAGAAAAATGGTGAATACGCGTAGTAACAGTGGAGAATCATCGAAGCGTCGCAAGGATGAACAGATAACCCAGGGGGCCACGGAAGAGGCCTCCGGGGGCGACTCGGCCGCTAGTGGCTCATCAAACACCACTAGCGAAACCACAACGGTCAGCGGTACGACCACTACCTCTGCGACCGATGAAACGACTACAACGGAAGAAACCCAGCAAGAAAGTGATCAAAGGTCGCAGCGCACACTAAAGCCGGGCGAGACTAGGTCACGCCGCTCCGTAGTCTCACGCAAGAGACTCCTCGCGGAGTTAGAGGCGAAAGAGCGGTTGGCCGAACTCAAGCTCGAGCAGGCCCGATTGCAAGCAAGAATGGAATTGCAGGAGATACATGTGCAGCGACTACAAGCAGAAGTCGGATCAACCGAGGACGAAGAGGAAGAAATAGAAGACGACTTAGCATCAGTGCGCATTAGTACATGGTTACAAGAAAAACCTACATCGCAGCCCGCGCCGCAACCCGCGCCGCAGCCCGCACCGCAACCCACGTCGTACTTCACGTCGCAACCAGCACCGCAGATCGCACCACCCGTACTTCAACAGTATGCACCGCAATACGCTCCGCAACATACCGCGCCGCAGAAAGAAGACTATGTACAAGCGCAGCAACAAATCGACGTCGCTACCTTGGCCGCTGCTTTATCACAAGCAGTGAGAAGCACAAGGGAGCCGCCGAAATATTTGCAAGAGCTGCCCACATTCAATGGTAGCAGCAAAGAATGGCTCAGCTTCAAAACAACGTACGAAGAATCTTCAAAGTACTTCACGATGAACGAAAACATAGCGAGAATACGCCGAAGCTTAAAAGGGATAGCAAAAGAGGCCGCAAGCTGCCTACTTATAAGCCAATCAGACCCCAGAATAATAATAGAAGCTTTGGAAAGGAGATTCGGACGACCAGAAGCATTAATTCACTTAGAAATAGAGAAGCTGAAGCTACTTAACAAAGTCACGGACAATCCCAGGGAGCTATGCATATTCGCCAATCGCATAGCAAACGTAGTGGGCACCGTGGAAGCACTCAAGAAAGCACACTATCTGCATAGTCCGGAGATGACGCGAGTTATCACAGACAAACTCACGCCCATATTGAGAAGCAAATGGTACGACTATGCAGCCAGAAAGAAAGAGGATATCCCAGAGCTTAAGAAAATATCACTCTTCTTAAACGAAGAAGCGGATAAATGCAGCGCGTATGCCTTGCCGGAATTTATCACGGAGGACAACGAACCGAGAGAGCGAAGGCCGAGAAAAATAGAACGTGCCTTCGCCACAAGCAAGAAACAATATGAAGAACGCTGCCCTCAATGCAAACAAGAACACAAACTGCCCGATTGCAAGTCATACGCCGCTCTGTCCACAAATGACAGATGGGAAGTAGCAAAGAAGTATAATATCTGCTACCGCTGTCTACGAGGCAAACATCGCCGGTTGCTGTGTAAAGCTCCACCGTGCGGAAAAGACGGATGCGTGATGAAACACCATAAATTGCTACATCACGACAGAAAGGCCGAAACTGAAAAAGAACCCGCTATGGAAACCGCAACATCGGCAAAGGAGGTCATCACAACAACTCGACCATACAAACACCGCCGTGCTTACCTAAAGATTGCGCCCGTAACAATAAAGGGGCCGCTAAGCTGCGTCGAAACATACGCATTATTGGATGAAGGAAGCACAGTCACCTTAGTCGATGCCTCGATCGCTGACGTCATCGGCGCCGACGGTCCAGCCCACGCAATGTGGATACAAGGGGTTGGCTCGGAGGTGAAGCATGAGAAGAGCAAGATCGTCAGCCTTAAAATAAGAGGAAAGCACGCGCAAGAGGAACACAACATAGAAGCAGCGCGTACGGTAGAGCGGTTGGACTTCGCGCCAGAATCCGTGAATGAAAATCATTTGGAGAATTGCCAACATCTGCTGGATATCAAAGAGGATATCACCTACGAACGCGCCTCACCGAAAATACTAATCGGGCAAGATAACTGGCACCTCATAGTGTCTAGAAAACTGCGCGTCGGTCGTCGGGACCAACCAGTCGCCTCATACACCAACCTGGGCTGGGTTCTGCATGGCTGTCATAGCTCATTGACGTCGACGGTCACCTTCTGCGGCAGACTACATCAAAGGGAAGAGGCACAGCCAATAGAAGAAGAAATAAAAAATTATTTCAAATTAGAATCACTGTGCATCGAGCCGAGGAGACCTAAAGAAGATCCCGAGCAGCGAGCTATGCAAATATTGAGGGAGACCAGCAGGCGGTCGGCGGACGGCAGATTCGAGACAGGGTTGCTGTGGAAAGAAAAGGATTTCCAAATACCAAATAATTACAAAGACGCGGAAAGACGTCTGCACACTCTAGAGAAGAGGCTCGACCGAGACAGCACTCTCAAGCTACAGTACGAAGAACGCATACAGAACCTCTTCAACTCAGGTTACGCAGAGCGCGCGCCCATGCCACCGCCACAAGGAAAGACATGGTATCTACCACACTTCCCAGTCATCAACCCTGCGAAGCCTAACAAGCCGCCGAGATTGGTACACGACGCCGCAGCGAAGACAGCAGGAATATGTCTCAACGATATGCTTCACTCGGGGCCGGACTTATTACAATCATTGCCTGGAGTAATCATGAGGTTCCGACAGTATCCGTATGCAGTGAGCGCCGACATAAAAGAAATGTTTATGCAGATCAAAGTGCGCAAAGAAGATAGAGACGTTTTACGTTTCTTGTGGAGAGGCAAGCGGCGGGAGGGCCAACCGGAGGAATATAGGATGACATCGATCATCTTTGGAGCGACATCATCACCATGCACAGCATTATATATCAAAAATAAAAATGCTGAAGAACACTCAGAGGCATACCCGGAAGCTGCGGTCGCCATAAAAAGAAATCACTATATGGACGACTACTTGCAGAGCTTCCACTCTATCACGGAAGCTCAGCAAACTGTAAAAGCTGTCGATCACGTCCACAAACAAGCGGGATTCGTACTCAGCGGGTGGACATCGAACGAAGGAAAAACAATAGAAGAAATAACGACAGAGCATAAACATCACGACGCGACCGTGCGCCTGGGCGGAAAAGAAACTGAGAAGACGCTCGGCCTGCTCTGGCATGTACAAAGCGATCATATTGGATTTAATACAAACAACATGAAGATGCCGATCGACGTAAAAGAAAAACAACGCTTGCCAACTAAACGTGAAGCGCTGAGCATAATAATGGCATTATTTGACCCGCTGGGGTTAATATCACCAGTGACCACCCCAGCGAAGAGAATATTCCAAGACACATGGCGTTACAAGGCGGAATGGGACGACCCTCTGCCAATAGAGTTAAAAGAAAAATGGGAAGGCTGGATTACTTCACTTCACGCCCTAGAACAACTGAGGATACCACGATGCTACGATTACAACCCAGTGTCGACGCGGCAACTACACACCTTCGTCGACGCAAGCGAGGAGGCCTACGCAGCCGCCGTGTATTGGAGAACGGAGCGAGCAGACGGCAGCGTTAACATATCATTGGCCGCCGCCAAGAGCCGCGTGACACCACTAAAACCAGTCTCCATACCACGGCTCGAGTTACAAGCGGCACTACTGGGAGCTCGTCTTGCGCAGACCGTGATCAGTGAGCACGATGACGATATAGCGGGCAAGACATACTGGTGCGACTCTCGTACTGCACTAGTGTGGATAAGGTCGGAGCCCCGCGCGTACAAAGCTTTCGTCGCTCATCGCCTGGCGGAAATAGAAGATACGACCAAAAAGAACGAATGGCGTTGGCTACCGTCCAAAGAAAACGTGGCAGACGACGCGACCCGAACCACGCCAGAAAGGTTCGACGAGTCGCACCGGTGGTTCCGAGGGCCCCCGTTTCTACAACGTCCACCGGCCGAATGGCCGCAGGAAGAAAAAACAACGCAATACGACACTGGGGAAGAACGAGAAATATGTAACATCACAGTTAAAAGTGAAGACTCGCCAACAGCACATCTGCCACAAATAGAAAGATTTTCAAAATGGATTCGCCTCATAAGGGCGACAGCGAGAGTCCTCTTATTCATCGACATGTGCAGACCAAACAAGCACGTGGTGAAGGCTGGGCGTAAACGCAACAAAGCAAGACAAGATAGCGACCCTGGCTGGCAAAGAACAAACCGACGCAATACCCCCACCAAAGAAAAAAGGGCAACACCTACTGTCTCATCGCTTGTAGGAATACCAGCCGCTTATCATGTAAGAGCCGAACAACTGTGGGTGCAAGCCAGTCAGCGGGAAAGCTTCACGAAGGAGCTCAAGAGGATCACCAACGGAAGTGTTCCAGGAGGCGACGACAAACTAGGCCACCTGAGCACATACGTCGACGAAGAGGGGACCCTACGCCTCAGAGGTCGAATAAAAGCAGCATCAGAAGTAGAGGAGGACACGTACGATCCTCCCGTACTAGACGGGAAGCACGCATACACTCGTCTGTACATAGCACACGTACACGAGAGGTTGCACCACGGAGGCGTAGAAACAGTCGTGAACGAATTAAGACAGAGATTGTACATAAGAAAAATACGTCCAGTAGTAAAGACTGTCATCAAAGGCTGCCTACCGTGCCGTCTAAGAAAAGCCAAGCCTGCATCACCGTCTACAGGAAACCTGCCGTCCGCACGCCTCGCTCATCACGCACGTCCGTTCACATACACAGGACTGGACTACTTCGGGCCAATAGAAGTCACAGTGGGACGACATCGTGAAAAACGCTATGGCGCGTTATTTACCTGCATGACCTCACGAGCAATACACATAGAGGTGGCCCACTCATTAAGCGCCGACTCAGCTGTGTCAGCGCTTAGGCGCTTCATGAGCAGAAGAGGATGCCCAAAAGAAATCTGGAGTGACAACGCTACGTGTTTCAAGGCAGCAGACAAGGAGCTGGCCGAAGCAGCACTCGCAGCCCTCGAGAACGAAACCACATGTCAACAAATTGTGTGGAAGTACATACCACCATCAGCACCATTCATGGGCGGCGCCTGGGAGCGAATGGTTCGCTCCGTGAAAGAAGCCCTACGCGTCACCCTCAACGAACGCTATCCCAGTGACGAGACACTGGAGACTCTGCTCGCCGAGGTCGAAAACACGGTCAATTCCAGACCTCTTACACACGTCTCAGTTGACCCAGGAGACCCGGAAGCAATCACGCCGAATCACATCCTCATCGGTCCCAACTCACACGTACCTGCACCGGGACACTTCAGCGAGAGCGACGTGACGGCCCGCCAGCAGTGGAAACGAGCTCAAGCCCTAGCCGACGTGTTTTGGCGAAGATGGGTGAAGGAATACCTGCCCCTACTCCAACACCGGCGGGAGCCCAGCAGCATAGGTGCATCACCGAAGATTGGAGACCTGGTCATCATTTGTGACTCCAATTTACCGCGCAACATCTGGCCTAGGGGAAAAATAAGCAACGTATATCCTGGCGTCGACGGAGAGGTACGAGTAGTGGACGTAACCACTAGCAGTGGGCATACACTACGCAGACCAACAAAGAAGATCGTCGTGCTACCAGAGGGATCGCAGCGTGGCGACGGCGGGAGAATATGCACGACGCAAAACGATGAGATACCTGCGTAGTACAACCAGCACGGGTTGAGCAACTCAGGGGCGGGGGGCGGAGCCAAGGGGGTCGCGTCCGGCGAGGTTCGACAACTAGCGAGGGTGCATACAACAACACAGAAAAACAGCCGTAGTCTTGATTGTTGTATTTGTTAAACATGTATAGCTTATCTTCAATAATAAAAAAGAATGATGTTGTAACTATGCAATAACTCTCCCAATAAAGGCATCGAATAAATAACGAGAGTTAGCATAGATTTTATAATTAAATTGTACTCTTATAGTTAAATTGTATTCTTATAGTTAAATTGTATTTAAAATTGTACTCTTATAGTTAATTTACCTTTGTTGCATATCACTTTTATTATATATTACTTTTCATACATATTAACATTCAGATAAATTACCTTTCGAGCAAAAATAATTGTAACAGGGCATGTTATCGTGACGCGGCCGCGGAGCAAATGAAGCTACGCGTAGGGCGACACGACGTTTTATATTTATAGTGCTGAGGTGCGGGGCAGGGTTCTCAGCTTAAAAATTGTGAATTACTAAGTTTAAAACCGTTTAGAATATAAGAAAATTATTGTGAATATAATAGTATAGGAAATAGAGGTAAGAATATTGTATAATTAAGTAAGTTTGTAAATAAATAAGAGTTTTATGGAAATAAAGAAAGGCGCGGGGGTGAGGCAAGGGTCCGCTGGCCAGCAGCGGCCAAATCATATAAAAGACGGGCCGGCCGGTAGGGTCGGCAGTCGCTCTCCAGCCACCGAAAAGGCACTACCAGAAGAAAAAGTACAAGTTCCTCCTCACCGCCGCTTGCCTCCTATATAAACAGTGAACAACGCGTTTTATTCATTTTTCGAACGGCGTTACGGCGATCCGTAACAGTATAACTATGTGCTTTTGAAATGAATACAATGTACATAGTAATAAATATTACTGTTAAAGTGTACCCAATTTTAGAAATTGCCTTGATGAAATCCATAAATGCCTATCTTCACCAATGTCTTAATAATCCAAATTGATGATTGTTGTTTTTGTTGTTGTTGCGTAAATTTTAAAAGTATAATATTAGCGAGTAAAGATTTAAGATGAATAACTCTCGACGGATTTTATTGTGTGATAAAGCTAAATCTATGTCTTTCGTAACCAAGCATATGATTCAGTGTTTTTGCAACACCATATCATTTACATGCTTACCTTCATCCTGCAATAAAATAATTCAAATATGTTTTACTTTTCTTATTATTAAGAGATTAACCAAAAGAAATCAAATCAATTGAATTGTAAGCGTAAAAGAAGAAAGGAGACAGAGAATCCGATAGTGATATTGTCCTGTGAATGTCGTTAGAAGGAACTATGGAAAACGTCAGAACGATCTCGCAGCTTCCGGTTGTTTGTTCCTAAAAACTTTTTGCGTTTTTTTTTAAATATTATAACATGTTTAGTTTTCTTTGTGAATAAACATTTAAAGTGTAAATAAATATTTAGTGTACATAAATAGATATATAATTAGTGTAATAAAATAAATAATTAATATTTTTTTTTGTATTAAGTTAATTTTTGTGTATTCTGTGGATCATAAAAATTATGGACAATAATACTTAGGTACTTACACATTTTGTGAGTGTGAAAAATTGTACAAAGGTACTAATATTGACAATGTCGCGCGCTTATTATAATACCTATAAATTATATGTTATTAATATATTCATAATCATAACATAATATAACACAGTTAAACTAATATTATAAAATTATAATACCTATAAACTGTTAATATTTTCGTAATCATAACATAACACAAACGCAAGACTAACCTACACTATACTGTATTGTATACAGATGTATGTTGCGTTGCCAAAATATTTTCAGGTAAGTTTCAAGTATTTAGGAGCCGTGGTAGCTCAGATGGTTAACGCTCGCTGTAAATATAACAGAACGCGAATAACCCGGGTTCGATCCCCGCCGGCACCAATGAAATTGTTAATTGCAATTTAAAGTGCTGATTTACCACGTGCTCGGCGGTGAAGGAAAACATCGTGAGGAAACCTGCATGTCTGAGGGATAAGAAAAAAATATTTCGAAGACATGTGAAGTTCGCCAACACGCATTGGGGCAGCGAGGTGGAGATTTCCTTGCCCTAAAATCCTCTCAGAAGTAAGCGGAGGCATGTGCCCAGCAGTGGGACGTATATAGGCTGTAACTTTACTTTACTTCAAGTATTTTCTTTCTGCATCGAAATATGATCCGTAAGGTCATACAAATAAGGAGTGCAATCGCATGTGCTAACATAGTACACTTTCAAGCATTGTTGAAAGAAAAATACTCGCATAGAACATTGATCCGTAACTATATATAATTAAAGAGCATAATTGCGTTTACAAGAAAACTTTAAAATCTTTAAAAGTTCCAACATTCAAGCCTTGTTGGAAGAAAAATACTTGCATAGAATATTGACCCGTAACTTTATATAAATAAGAAGCAGAATTGCGTTTACAAAAAATAAATTCTTAGAATTCTTTAAAGTAAATGTACGTTGATAGAACAATGATCTGAACAGAATATCAATAAAGAGCAGAATCGCTTTGAGTATCGACAGAGCGGGAATATATAAATACTTTGAAGTCTTGCGACTATTTAGGCTCGGCACTTGGTCGGCGTACTTGCAAGTAAATACCTGGTATAAAAACCGAGCCGTAGCTACATAAACTGACACTTTAACGGAAATTCACAAACGAATGGGTGCCATTCAATATGTTTCATTATTAGCTATATCAACCATATTAGACCCAAGGTTTAAAAAATACATTTTGAAGACCCGTAGGCTTGCGCATATGCCGTAAGTAAAATTAATGATCCGATAAAAAAAGATCAGCAAGGAGAAGAGTTATGTCCTACTGCCAGTTCGAACTCGTACAGATCAGAAAAAATTTGTCGGTCAGACTTTAGTCTCTGGAGTGATCATCATAAACTGGTTCAGCGAAATTGGAGAACTAATAAAAGTGATGAAAGTTTTTCAGATGAGTTATCTGTTTATTTAAGGGCTCCAGTTAGTAGATTTAATGAAAATCCATTAGAAGTGTGAACCGATTACAAAGTGCAATTCCCGAAGTTGTATAATATAGCACACAAATATTTAATCATGGTGGCCAGCTCAGTGCCATCTGAAAGACTTTTCTCAAAAGCTGCACAGGTGTTAACACAGCAGAGAAGCAAAAAAAAGCCAAACGCGTAAATAAAATTTTGTTTTTACAAGGTTTAGATAAGAAATATTGGGACATATAAAAATAAAGCAGATTCGTTTTTAACACTGGCTGTTTTTATTTATTTACTCATATTAAACTATTCGTCTTTCGTTTTTTAAATAGAAAAAAATATATCGATATATCGAAAATATCGATATACTTCATCGATATATCGAGAAGTATCGATACAACATTGCGATATATTATATCGAAAAGAATATCGATACTTTTTTACATGAACATCCCTAATCCCTTGCATTTGTTAAATGCCTAAAATTCTATTATGGCCCGGCCACACTAAGGAGAAATGCCGTTAATTATCGCGTTGATGGACGTTGAATCTAGGTGTGGCCACGAATTATCGCGATAATTTTCAACGGCATTAACAATGCCGTTTCCCGTTTGCCAATAACTCGAGTGGCGGTACATCAAAGGATTAACGCGCGAATTATCGCGTTGAAGCGGCCACACTACGTTTGTCTCATTGTGCACGGTGAGTGCCTCGGGGTTGCACGTATGACTGCGATGGAGTGGAGTAATGAAAAAGCTTTTCCAGATTGAATTAAAAAAAATTACTTCAAAGGTATACTTTAATTTACGGTATGAAATGAAATTTTTGCAGGTCAAAAATCATAGTGTAACAGTGGTACGAAACCATAGATATAATAGGAAACCCTGGGTATGTGTATCTAATTCGCACTTGACCAGTATTTATGATTGGCTTATTAGTTATTATTTCATTAAAATATATTTACGTTTGTCTTATTATTTAGCATAAACCATTGGACATCTTTCTAGTGCAATTTGGGTGCGGGAAAAAAATAAAACTTATAATAGATTTACAGTGTACCTTCATTTGTAGCATCCGCCATCTTCTTTTTCTTTGTATTCTTTTTTTCTTTGCTTATTTATTTATTTTATAAACTATTAACTATATATTATATTTGTTTATTTTTTATATTATAGAAACACAGCAGCATTAAGCTAGTATTTTACGCTGGTATTCTGTGAGAGCATGGTCCTTCCCCGGTCGAAACATTTAACAACGGCAAATTTAACGCCGTTCAACGGCAAATTTAATGCCGTTCAACGGGAAACGACGTTGACCGTTCAAGTGTAGCCACTCATTTTATCGCGTTAGATTTAAGGCAATAATTGTTGCGTTTATGGGCATTGACGTTGCTCGTTATGTGTGGCCGCAGCATTAGAAAGTAAAAGCACAGTCAACTGGTCAATGTCGCAATTTCTTTAAAAAAACATTATCATAATGAACTTCAAGTCTTCCAAATTGCATATAAATTCGCATGGACATTTGCATTTTAATAAAACGCACTGATTACTATACTGCCGTCTCTTTTTATCTTGCGTGTAAGCCATACCTATCCCGAAGTGACTCTTTACTCTCGTTGTGCGAGTCGTATATCGTGTTACATACTTATAATCATCTTAATAATAATCTGTTCAAAACGAAACGCTTACGTGAGTGCCGGTTGTTGTGTGTGTCAACTGCGTGCATAAAATAATCGTTACATTTTTGTCCACGAAACTGGGTATACGATTATCAGGCTCGTAAGCAGTTTCTGAAACCGATTATGTTAAAAAACGCTTAGGCCTGTCTCTTGGTGTCTCGACGAGCGTGTACAGCCGGCATAAAATACGGCGACACGAGCAGGATCAAAGGTCGCAACATCTGGTATTGCAATCGATTGACCGCCCGCCAAGCGTAGCGATAGTGGCGAATTATTTATTTCTTTATTCAATATTCTTTATTGCACACCATACAAAAAATACAGATTATATGTACAAAAGCCGTAACCGTGGTAGCTCAGATGGTTAGCGCTCGCTGTAAAGTCACATTACGCGAGCAACCCGGGTTCGATCCCCGCTGGCACCAATAAAATTGTTAATTGCAATTTTAAGTGCTGATTTACCACGTGCTCGGCGGTGAAGGAAAACATAGTAAGGAAACCTGCATGTCTGTGAAGGTAAAAAAAATTATTTCGAAGACATGTGAAGTTCGCCAACACGCATTGGGGCAGCGAGGCGGACATTTCCTTGCCCTAAAAACCCTCTCAGAAATTAGAGGAGGCCTGAGCCCAGCAGTGGGACGTATATAGGCTGTAAATTCATTAGTGCCGCGTGCAAATTTTCTTAATTCTGATTGGTCACAGCTGCCTATAAAAAAGGGGCGTTTTTGTGGTAAAACATTGCAAATACGGCAATGTAATAATAAGGAATCAAGAAAATAAATAAGAAGAAACTCTCAAGAAGTGTTATTTATTGCTCATCTAACTGCTACTGCATGCTCTCCAGTTAACATCCCGCCAGCATAACCCGCTCCATTTACTAACATTCTCACACACGAGCATCTACAGGCTGGGTCATGCCTGTCCTCATGTATACCTTTGGCATACTCAAGTGGAGTCAGACCGAACTTAACGCCCTGGATAGAAAAGTCCGCACTACAATGACGTCTCATAGGATGCATCATCCGAGATCGTCGGTAATGAGGCTGTACTTGCCGCGAAAGCATGATCAGGTTATTAAGGCCAACAACTGTCGGAGATACATCCTCAAGGATGGCACTGTCGACGGCTGTCGAGCTTGTCACCATCCCGGGGAGTCACTTAGGCATGTCATCTCCGGTTGTTCGGTGCTTTCTAACTCTGAGTACTTGCACAGGCACAACCTAGTAGCCAGAATTCTACACCAGGAGCTCGCTCTGAAATACGGTCTCGTGGACCGGAAATTGCCGTTTTACAAGTACTTGCCGGAAGCCGTGCTCGAAAATGACCGCGCCAGGCTCTACTGGGACCGGGCCATCATCACGGACAGGACTATTCTTGCGAATAAGCCTGATATTGTGCTGATGGACCGGGCACAGTCAAGGATATTTTTGGTCGACATTACCATTCCGTATGACGAGAACCTCGTGAAAGCCGAAACAGATTAACGAACAAAATATCTGGACCTTGCTCACGAGGTGACCGACTTGTGGGGTGGTACGCCGCCCGAAATTATTCCTGTAGTCGTCTCTGCGAAGTCAGTCAGTCAGCCTCTCGAGTCATCTAAGGCGACTGGGACTCCGTGACGGACCGCTCCGGGCTCAAATGCAGAAGGCGGTGCTCCTCGATACCGCCCGCATCGTCCGCCGGTTTCTTTCCCTTTCCTCCTAACCATCAACCATCCGGTTGGGCTTTTATTTTTTTATGTATTTTTGTATTTATTTTATTTTATTGATATTTGTGTATATTTATCTTTTCATTTTAATTTATAGTTATATATTTATAGAACCCAACCAGATGAGAAAACTAACCAAGAGGTCCATGTCCAGCAGTGGAATGTAACCGGTTGATAAAAAAGAAGAAGAAATTTTTGACTAGTTTTCATCATCACAGGTTAACATTTTAGAGTAATATTATGTGTCACCTACGGCAATTTCTCACCACTCCATGGGTTCACTGGTTATGTGTGGCCTCAAGGTATTAAGTCTGCCCTTGTATTTTTTGTAATAGGGAATGCAATAACGAATACAATAGATAAATAAATATGCCATGTGTACGACACATGCCATTCACATATTATTTAGTAGGTATAGATTAGCCACCATTAATGCTATAAGAAGCAGATGAGGTGAGAGCTGCTGCGTTGGAAATCATTCTAAAGAATTTCATTGTCAATTTATCCTGTGAGGATGTTTGAAATAAAATAAAAACAAAAGCCCCTTACCTGGTTTTATTTCAGTGACAGTGACATATAAGTCTCGCGCAGTAAACAGGTATGGTGGTTTAAATCCAATGTCTTTTACTTCTTCGAGCACATTGTATCTAGCTTTTTGCGTATTATTCTCATAAATGACAACCTGTAAGTAGTATTCTGTTTGAAAATGCAAGTGAAACATTAACTCCTTGTGGACAGCGAGCTTAAAATTCGTGATTCGGTTATCGAATCCGTCATTCGACTACTATCGTGAACTCGTGAAACACTTCTAACACTTACTTCAAGTCGTTATCAGGAATATTAATAATGAATTAGCACAGTATAAATACTGAGGAATTAGTATTCTTTATCAAAAAATTAAACAAAATACTTAAAAACATTTCGGTCAAGCTTTTGCTATAGCTTCGTCATCATAGCCATTAATTTTACCAATTTTCCAATTTATACTAGGTTGATTAATAAGTTTTTGGAAACGCAATGAAAATCTAGGGTAAGTATATTAAGTATGTAAATTGTATTTATTTATCAATGTAATCGTCTTTTAAGCTAATACACCTTAAATAGCGTTTTGCAAGTTGGTTAATTCCCTTGACAAAAAAGGCTTGATCTTAGGATTCAGAAAAGGTCTCTACTCTACACACATCAGTAGTTACGTTGTACCAGTTCTGGCGCACTTGTAGAAAGGTTGTACCAGTTCTGGCGCACTGAGTCACAAGTACGACGTTCGTCGACTCACGATCCTAAAAAAAAAAAAAAAAAAAGTTTTGGCATGCTCTGATCACGAATCTGCGGTCCATTTTTGCGTAGGATGCACGGTTCCGGAGATGTGCAGATCAATTAACTCTTATCTAATTGATATCCGCTTCGAGCCTCCACCGTCATTAGCGCTCCATTGTTCTTATCTACTTATCTATTGTCGATTGACTACCGTCATTATCTATTATTCGCAGCGTGTGGGTCGGCTTATGCTATTGTATTATACTCCTTTGTTCCTATCTACAACACTAATCTGAATCTACAATAAAACACATTACCTAATTTTGTTAAAATTTTTATTTATAAAATACAAAATCTTATTACTTATTATCTATAAAATAGGAGCGAAACATCTCATCCACTAACATATCGTCGTACAATGTGTTCTCTGTAAATATACTCGTAAAACTATGCATTGAACATCCCTGAAACTTATATAGCAAATACATTAAGCAATATTCGCCACAAACTGAAGTCCTATCAACATTCCAGTTCCATCTTTTACAATTTCGTACAGGTGCCCGTCCATATGAATCAAAATATTCACCGACGTCATTCGTATCGATATATAAAGCTACCCAATGTGACCCTGGTTTATCATCTGTACCCAAATTGCATATTACCTAGTCAGGTCATAAATTCTATCACATGTTTAATATAAAATAATTGAAACAAGTTTATTCATTATGTAACCATTTATATACCAAAATGAACTTAACAAAACATAGATTCTTATGACACTACAGTTTATTCAAAATGACCTCCGTAATTTTGAATACAGGCCTTCAATCTGCGCGGCCAGTCGTCTATCTCACCACGAACGAGGTCCATGTCATATCGGCGGCTGCCTTAATTAAAGATGTCTTGAGTGACTCGAAATTGGGATGAGGCTTTGAGCACGCCTTTTCCTCCAAGTGTTGCCATATCTTGTAATCTAACGGATTCAAATCTGGATTGGTCTTTGTGTCGGATGAAGTCGATTTCACGCGCCGCCAGCCAGTCTTTTTTTTTTGTTTTTAAAGAACGTTACCTCCACACTAGGTTTTTCTCCTGTATCGTGGGGGCAGTTTACAAACACAAATTTCACAAGGACAAACATCCAAACTCGGAACAATTACTTGTAGGTCGTACAAATACTTGTTCCGTGCGGGATTCGAACCCGCGACCCCCAAGCACAGCCACTCATTGCTAAGCCACTACGCCACGGAGCTGGCAAAAGTCCTGTGTGCTCTTCGCTCTATGAGCTGACGCCGAATCTTGTTGGAATACCCAGTGCCTGTTATTGAACATGGTATGAGAAACAGGTTACACAAGGTTCGTCAGGACTGTATTTTGATACACAACTGCATTCGTTTTTAACCTTTCTCACAAAAATGTACCTCTGTTAAGCCCCAATAAGAAACTCCCAACCACACCATGAGCGAGGATGGAAAATGACCCCGTTGGACACGCGGAATACGGTTGCTCGCTTCTTCACTACTGCGTGCGTACACCTTATCATTTTGTTTGTTGTAGCTCTCTTCTGCGGTAAAAATTTTTTCATCCGAAAAAAGAATTTCCCGATATTTTTCCCGCGTACCGCTTCAACAAAGCGCGGCATCTCTTCAGTTTCAGATCCATTAGACGAGCATTCAAACGATGTCCTGTTTTTCTTCGATATGCCCGAAGCCCTAAGTCTTCATTTAACGCCGTGGTTCTGCTTAACCCCATCTGAAGGGCCAACAGTTTCTGCTTACGTTTGGGATTTCTTTGAATTCGCACCTTTACAGCTTTTATCACTGCTGGAGTCCTAACAAATCGAGGGCGACCACTTCTTGACCTGTCATCTACACTAGAGTCTTCATTGTATCGTTTGATGGTACGATAAACGAATCTTTTGGTTATATTCAAATTTTTCAGTATATCAAAAAATTTAATTGGTGTGTAATCGCAACTGCAACACGGTCTTTTTTAAGCGTCCACTCCATATGTAAAAATGAGTAAAATTCTAAAAAGTATACAGTTTTATTTTCATGAATAATTCGAATTCAATAAACTTTTTTGTGGCCAGCATTCTAAAAGGGTGCGTTTGGCAGAAAAAAGCGCTAGCAAGCGCTTATAAGCGCTGAAATAGTTTTCGGCCAGGCCACGATTGCTACTTCAGTAGCGCTGACACAATCCGCCATTTTGCTTATTTAATTTGTTTGTTTTGAAGTAGAGTTGATAAGTTGTTTTGTGCAATATTCGTTTTAAGTAATATAATGACATGAATAAACATATACATGTTATTAAAAATTCATGATTGGTAAGTTTTTAATATGAATACTTTACAAACATATATTTAAATTAGGTTAGGTTCCCCCGTTAAAACTAACATCGTGTCCTGGAGGAAAATAGCTACTTACGATTTGACAGCGCTTACCGCTTACGATCGCCATTTTGCTTACAAGCGCTTGCTAGCGCTTTTTTCTGCCAAACGCACCCAAAGAAAAGTTTTTACTGTGTGACAATACTTATGACCTGACTAGGTATGTACGTTGGTACGTGGGTGTACATGGACAGTCTGTTAGCAGCATAAACATTATTTTCTAGACTGGGGTGAATCTTTTTCAGATGTTGTTGTACATCTAGTGTATCCATGATATTACTGCTATTAGTAGATTACTACAGTACAATCTACTCAATGACTAACATAGGAATGATCAATTATGTGATTTCTAAATATTAAATTGCATTTTTTCCGTTATACAAAACCTATTTGAGTCATCAATACACTGAATAAGACGCAACACGAAGAATGTGAGATAAGGTTGTTGACGCATAAAGTTATTATCAATTCTACTGTAGAAATTCTTTAGATTAGAATTATTACTTACTGGTACTATATAAGACCAAGCAACTGCAGTCATGGAGTTAGTGTATGGTCGTTTGACCGCAGTGTATCTATCAATAATACATTTGTGTTACTTCAACGCATCAAAGGCCATAGATGTAAGTGTTTAATCTATTGACAAACTTACCTTTCTTTCTGTTATTTTTTTACGTGTGTATGATTTTGAACGACAGGCCTGTTGGTCTAGTGGTTAGTGACCCTGACTGTTATGCCGGAGGTCGTGGGTTCGATTCCCACCCAGGACAAATGCTTGTGTGATGAGCATGATCATTTGTTCTGTGTCTGGGTGTAATTTATCTATAATATTTATGTATTTAGAAATATATAAGTATGTTTATCAGTTGTCTAGTACCCATAACACAAGCTCTGCTTAGCTTGGGACTAGATGGCGTTGTGTGATAGTTGTGGAATATTATTATTATTATTATTATTATTTAGTGTTAACAAATTATATTTAAATATTTTGTGTGTGTATATGATTAAGCCGTGGTAGCTCAGATGATTAGCGCAAGCTGTAAATTTTACAGTACGTAACGCGGGTTCGATCCCCGCCGACACCAATTAAATTGTTAATTGCAATTTTAAGTGTTTATTCTATTGACACACTTACTTTTCTTTCTGTTATTTTCTTACGTGTGTATGATTTAGTGTTAACAAATTATATTTAAATATTGTGTGTGTATATGATTAAGCCGTGGTAGCTCAGATGGTTAGCGCAAGCTGTAAATTTTACAGTACGTAACGCGGGTTCGATCCCCGCCGACACCAATTAAATTGTTAATTGCAATTTTAAATGTTTATTCTATTGACACACTTATTTTTCTTTCTGTTGTTTTCTTACGTGTGTATGATTTAGTGTTAACAAATTATATTTAAATATTGTGTGTGTATATGATTAAGCCGTGGTAGCTCAGATGGTTAGCGCAAGCTGTAAATTTTACAGTACATAACGCGGGTTCGATCCCCGCCGACACCACTTAAATTGTTAATTGCAATTTTAAGTGCTGATTTACCACGTGCTCGGCGGTGAAGGAAAACATTGTGAGGAAACCTGCATATCTGAGAAAATTTCGAAGGCATGTGAAGTTCGCCAACACGCATTGAGACCGCGCCGCGGACATTTCCTAGCCATAAATACAAAGACAATAGCAGAAAGTAAAAAGTTAAAAAATACTTTTTTGACAATGACAGTCATTAGTTGATCATTAGTGAATGTGATTCTGTTTTCTTAAATTACAGGAAGAAAAGAGCAGAAGGAAGAAATGGGATGATGGGAAGTAATGAAGAATGAATTGTTATGTGAAGTTTGTTGGAACAAACATATTTTAGTCACGTGTAAATACTTTTAACATTTTGGTTCAAAATGACACAAAATCTAAAAAATATTAGATACATCATCGACATGGACGGATTTTACATTACATATCCTCATAAACATTTTCAATGTAGAGAAATGGCTATTCTAGACGTAAAACTATCTAATAAAAATGTTTCGTTTATCGATCATTATTTGTTTCGGCCAAGTTATCCTTTCAATTATTTGTCGCCAAAAGACAAAAAAAACTGTTCGTTATTGTGAAATACACGTGCACGGCATACCATATTTTGATGTGACCGAAGAATTAAAATGTGCCTACAAACAAGAGAACATCATTCCCATACTAAATTGGTATATTAGAAATTTGTGCAAAGACGAAGTGATCGCATACAAAGGTGGTTCAACAGAAAAACAATTTTTAAAAATGTTGACGACGAATGATAGAATTTTTAATATTGAAGAATACAAATGTCCAAAATACAATGATTTGGTAAATGTCATAAATTTAAACAAACGTTATGTGTGTAATAATCATATATTTGCAAAAAATAAATACAAAATTTTACATTGTTCTTGTGACGAAGTGTGGGTTTTTTACAAGTGGTTATTACTTGAAAATAAAATTTTAAATTAATCATAAATTTTGTTTGATTTCCCAAAAACATTAGTTATAGTATACTATATAATACAAAATTGGTTCAACAGAAAAACAATTTTTTAAAATGTTGACGACGAATGATAGAATTTTTAATATTGAAGAATACAAATGTCCAAAATACAATGATTTTATATTTATGACATGTTACGTATGTTGAACGCGAAATACAGACTACTAAGGTACTACTAAATTACGTACCATATAAAACTGTAATTACACAATATTAATGTTGACGACGAATGATAGAATTTTTAATATTGAAGAATACAAATGTCCAAAATACAATGATTTGGTAAATGTCATAAATTTAAACAAACGTTATGTGTGTAATAATCATATATTTGCAAAAAATAATCACAAAATTTTACATTGTTCTTGTGACGAAGTGTGGGTTTTTTACAAGTGGTTTTAACTTGAAAATAAAATTTTAAATTAATCATAAATTTTCTTTGATTTCCCAAAAACATTAGTTATAGTATACTATATAATACAAAATTGGTTCAACAGAAAAACAATTTTTAAAAATGTTGACGACGAATGATAGAATTTTTAATATTGAAGAATACAAATGTCCAAAATACAATGATTTGGTAAATGTCATAAATTTAAACAAACGTTATGTGTGTAATAATCATATATTTGCAAAAAATAAACACAAAATTTTACATTGTTCTTGTGACGAAGTGTGGGTTTTTTACAAGTGGTTATTACTTGAAAATAAAATTTCAAATTAATCATAAATTTTGTTTGATTTCCCAAAAACATTAGTTATAGTATACTATATAATACAAAATTGGTTCAACAGAAAAACAATTTTTAAAAATGTTGACGACGAATGATAGAATTTTTAATATTGAAGAATACAAATGTCCAAAATACAATGATTTGGTAAATGTCATAAATTTAAACAAACGTTATGTGTAAGTGTAAGTAATAATCATATATTTGCAAAAAATAAACACAAAATTTTACATTGTTCTTGTGACGAAGTGTGGGTTTTTTACAAGTGGTTATTACTTGAAAATAAAATTTTAAATTAATCATAAATTTTCTTTGATTTCCCAAAAACATTAGTTATAGTATACTATATAATACAAAAATGGTTCAACAGAAAAACAATTTTTAAAAATGTTGACGACGAATGATAGAATTTTTAATATTGAAGAATACAAATGTCCAAAATACAATGATTTGGTAAATTTCATAAATTTAAACAAACGTTATGTGTGTAATAATCATATATTTGCAAAAAATAAACACAAAATTTTACATTGTTCTTGTGACGAAGTGTGGGTTTTTTACAAGTGGTTATTACTTGAAAATAAAATTTCAAATTAATCATAAATTTTGTTTGAATTGTTTACACCAACACTTTCATTTTTTATTTTTCACCTTAGAACTTTAGACGTGTAATGTTTCACTTTATACATCCGTGTACTGCTATTGTGGCAGGACCAAGTGTATGTGGGAAGTCAAATTTTGTAACAAATTTCATAAAAACTATCATTCGTCGTCAACAATTTTAAAAATTGTTTTTCTGTTGAACCAATTTTGTATTATATAGTATACTATAACTAATGTTTTTGGGAAATCAAAGAAAATTTATGATTAATTTAAAATTTTATTTTCAAGCAATAAACACTTGTAAAGAAACCCACACTTCGTCACAAGAACAATGTAAAATTTTGTGATTATTTTTTGCAAATATATGATTATTACACACATAACGTTTGTTTAAATTTATGACATTTACCAAATCATTGTATTTTGGACATTTGTATTCTTCAATATTAAAAATTCTATCATTCGTCGTCAACATTTTTAAAAATTGTTTTTCTGTTGAACCAATTTTGTATTATATAGTATACTATAACTAATGTTTTTGGGAAATCAAACAAAATTTATGATTAATTTGAAATTTTATTTTCAAGTAATAAACACTTGTAAAAAACCCACACTTCGTCACAAGAACAATGTAAAATTTTGTGTTTATTTTTTGCAAATATATGATTATTCATTGAAAATGTTTATGAGGATATGTAATGTAAAATCCGTCCATGTCGATGATGTATCTAATATTTTTTAGATTTTGTGTCATTTTGAACCAAAATGTTAAAAGTATTTACACGTGACTAAAATATGTTTGTTCCAACAAACTTCACATAACAATTCATTCTTCATTACTTCCCATCATCCCATTTCTTCCTTCTGCTCTTTTCTTCCTGTAATTTAAGAAAACAGAATCACATTCACTAATGATCAACTAATGACTGTCATTGTCAAAAAAGTATTTTTTAACTTTTTACTTTCTGCTATTGTCTTTGTATTTATGGCTAGGAAATGTCCGCGGCGCGGTCTCAATGCGTGTTGGCGAACTTCACATGCCTTCGAAATTTTCTCAGATATGCAGGTTTCCTCACAATGTTTTCCTTCACCGCCGAGCACGTGGTAAATCAGCACTTAAAATTGCAATTAACAATTTAAGTGGTGTCGGCGGGGATCGAACCCGCGTTATGTACTGTAAAATTTACAGCTTGCGCTAACCATCTGAGCTACCACGGCTTAATCATATACACACACAATATTTAAATATAATTTGTTAACACTAAATCATACACACGTAAGAAAACAACAGAAAGAAAAATAAGTGTGTCAATAGAATAAACATTTAAAATTGCAATTAACAATTTAATTGGTGTCGGCGGGGATCGAACCCGCGTTACGTACTGTAAAATTTACAGCTTGCGCTAACCATCTGAGCTACCACGGCTTAATCATATACACACACAATATTTAAATATAATTTGTTAACACTAAATCATACACACGTAAGAAAATAACAGAAAGAAAAGTAAGTGTGTCAATAGAATAAACACTTAAAATTGCAATTAACAATTTAATTGGTGTCGGCGGGGATCGAACCCGCGTTACGTACTGTAAAATTTACAGCTTGCGCTAATCATCTGAGCTACCACGGCTTAATCATATACACACACAAAATATTTAAATATAATTTGTTAACACTAAATAATAATAATAATAATAATAATAATAATAATAATATTCCACAACTATCACACAACGCCATCTAGTCCCAAGCTAAGCAGAGCTTGTGTTATGGGTACTAGACAACTGATAAACATACTTATATATTTCTAAATACATAAATATTATAGATAAATTACACCCAGACACAGAACAAATGATCGTGCTCATCACACAAGCATTTGTCCTGGGTGGGAATCGAACCCACGACCTCCGGCATAACAGTCAGGGTCACTAACCACTAGACCAACAGGCCTGTCGTTCAAAATCATACACACGTAAAAAAATAACAGAAAGAAAGGTAAGTTTGTCAATAGATTAAACACTTACATCTATGGCCTTTGATGCGTTGAAGTAACACAAATGTATTATTGATAGATACACTGCGGTCAAACGACCATACACTAACTCCATGACTGCAGTTGCTTGGTCTTATATAGTACCAGTAAGTAATAATTCTAATCTAAAGAATTTCTACAGTAGAATTGATAATAACTTTATGCGTCAACAACCTTATCTCACATTCTTCGTGTTGCGTCTTATTCAGTGTATTGATGACTCAAATAGGTTTTGTATAACGGAAAAAATGCAATTTAATATTTAGAAATCACATAATTGATCATTCCTATGTTAGTCATTGAGTAGATTGTACTGTAGTAATCTACTAATAGCAGTAATATCATGGATACACTAGATGTACAACAACATCTGAAAAAGATTCACCCCAGTCTAGAAAATAATGTTTATGTTGCTAACAGACTGTCCATGTACACCCACGTACCAACGTACATACCTAGTCAGGTCATAAGTATTGTCACACAGTAAAAACTTTTCTTTGGGTGCGTTTGGCAGAAAAAAGCGCTAGCAAGCGCTTGTAAGCAAAATGGCGATCGTAAGCGGTAAGCGCTGTCAAATCGTAAGTGGCTATTTTCCTCCAGGACACGATGTTAGTTTTAACGGGGGAACCTAACCTAATTTAAATATATGTTTGTAAAGTATTCATATTAAAAACTTACCAATCATGAATTTTTAATAACATGTATATGTTTATTCATGTCATTATATTACTTAAAACGAATATTGCACAAAACAACTTATCAACTCTACTTCAAAACAAACAAATTAAATAAGCAAAATGGCGGATTGTGTCAGCGCTACTGAAGTAGCAATCGTGGCCTGGCCGAAAACTATTTCAGCGCTTATAAGCGCTTGCTAGCGCTTTTTTCTGCCAAACGCACCCTTTTAGAATGCTGGCCACAAAAAAGTTTATTGAATTCGAATTATTCATGAAAATAAAACTGTATACTTTTTAGAATTTTACTCATTTTTACATATGGAGTGGACGCTTAAAAAAGACCGTGTTGCAGTTGCGATTACACACCAATTAAATTTTTTGATATACTGAAAAATTTGAATATAACCAAAAGATTCGTTTATCGTACCATCAAACGATACAATGAAGACTCTAGTGTAGATGACAGGTCAAGAAGTGGTCGCCCTCGATTTGTTAGGACTCCAGCAGTGATAAAAGCTGTAAAGGTGCGAATTCAAAGAAATCCCAAACGTAAGCAGAAACTGTTGGCCCTTCAGATGGGGTTAAGCAGAACCACGGCGTTAAATGAAGACTTAGGGCTTCGGGCATATCGAAGAAAAACAGGACATCGTTTGAATGCTCGTCTAATGGATCTGAAACTGAAGAGATGCCGCGCTTTGTTGAAGCGGTACGCGGGAAAAATATCGGGAAATTCTTTTTTCGGATGAAAAATTTTTTACCGTAGAAGAGAGCTACAACAAACAAAATGATAAGGTGTACGCACGCAGTAGTGAAGAAGCGAGCAACCGTATTCCGCGTGTCCAACGGGGTCATTTTCCATCCTCGGTCATGGTGTGGTTGGGAGTTTCTTATTGGGGCTTAACAGAGGTACATTTTTGTGAGAAAGGTTAAAAACGAATGCAGTTGTGTATCAAAATACAGTCCTGACGAACCTTGTGTAACCTGTTTCTCATACCATGTTCAATAACAGGCACTGGGTATTCCAACAAGATTCGGCGTCAGCTCATAGAGCGAAGAGCACACAGGACTTTTGCCAGCTCCGTGGCGTAGTGGCTTAGCAATGAGTGGCTGTGCTTGGAGGTCGCGGGTTCGAATCCCGCACGGAACAAGTATTTGTACGACCTACAAGTAATTGTTCCGAGTTTGGATGTTTGTCCTTGTGAAATTTGTGTTTGTAAACTGCCCCCACGATACAGGAGAAAAACCTAGTGTGGAGGTAACGTTCTTTAAAAACAAAAAAAAAGACTGGCTGGCGGCGCGTGAAATCGACTTCATCCGACACAAAGACCAATCCAGATTTGAATCCGTTAGATTACAAGATATGGCAACACTTGGAGGAAAAGGCGTGCTCAAAGCCTCATCCCAATTTCGAGTCACTCAAGACATCTTTAATTAAGGCAGCCGCCGATATGACATGGACCTCGTTCGTGGTGAGATAGACGACTGGCCGCGCAGATTGAAGGCCTGTATTCAAAATTACGGAGGTCATTTTGAATAAACTATAGTGTCATAAGAATCTATGTTTTGTTAAGTTCATTTTGGTATATAAATGGTTACATAATGAATAAACTTGTTTCAATTATTTTATATTAAACATGTGATAGAATTTATGACCTGACTAGGTAATATGCAATTTGGGTACAGATGATAAACCAGGGTCACATTGGGTAGCTTTATATATCGATACGAATGACGTCGGTGAATATTTTGATTCATATGGACGGGCACCTGTACGAAATTGTAAAAGATGGAACTGGAATGTTGATAGGACTTCAGTTTGTGGCGAATATTGCTTAATGTATTTGCTATATAAGTTTCAGGGATGTTCAATGCATAGTTTTACGAGTATATTTACAGAGAACACATTGTACGACGATATGTTAGTGGATGAGATGTTTCGCTCCTATTTTATAGATAATAAGTAATAAGATTTTGTATTTTATAAATAAAAATTTTAACAAAATTAGGTAATGTGTTTTATTGTAGATTCAGATTAGTGTTGTAGATAGGAACAAAGGAGTATAATACAATAGCATAAGCCGACCCACACGCTGCGAATAATAGATAATGACGGTAGTCAATCGACAATAGATAAGTAGATAAGAACAATGGAGCGCTAATGACGGTGGAGGCTCGAAGCGGATATCAATTAGATAAGAGTTAATTGATCTGCACATCTTCGGAACCGTGCATCCTACGCAAAAATGGACCGCAGATTCGTGATCAGAGCATGCCAAAACCTTTTTTTTTTTTTTTTTTTTTTTTTAGGATCGTGAGTCGACGAACGTCGTACTTGTGACTCAGTGCGCCAGAACTGGTACAACCTTTCTACAAGTGCGCCAGAACTGGTACAACGTAACTACTCACATCACCTCATCGTTACCGTCGATTTTTATACCAAGTTTTAAGCAAGTGCCTTTTCAGGTGAGTAAAAAGGTGAAAATCACTCGAAATTAGGTCCGGAGAATATGGTGGGTGCTGCATTAACTGAAACCCAGCAGTTCGGATGTCTGCACCAGATCGAAGGGCAGGGGCATTATCTTGATGAACAAAAGCACTCCAGCGCCCAATTTTCCTCACTGTTTTTTCTTTAATTCTTCGCGTAGTTTTTTGATTAATGATGCGTAAAGATCTCCGGTTATTGTCTCTCCTTTTCTTAACTAGCAATCATTATTTTACCTGCCGCATCCCAGATGACAGAGGCCATTATTTTTCTAGCGGACGCAGGCACCTTGAATGCCTGGGCTGCGTAGCCAGACGTCCTTTTCTACTACTTGCTTTGGTTTTCCTTCTCCGGGTGAAAATGGTGTACCGTCGTTTTCGGTTACAAAACGAGCGCAAAAACAATCTAAAATTTTTCATAAATCTTAATTTTAATATATACAAATTACGTGTCACGTTGTTTGTCTGCGATGGACTCCCAAACTACTTAACCGATTTTAATCAAATTTGCACACCATGTGCAGTTTGGTCCAACTTGAGAGATAGGATAGTTGTTTTGCCTATGAGTGACACACAATTTTTTTTTTTGCAAATTTAATAATTTTTAATACGACATGACAAAAGGTCGTCGAAAAGGGCAGAACAACGTCTGCCTGGCAAGCTGGTTATTGCTAAATTTAGCTTTTAAATGTCTACTCTTGCTTTTTTCTGGATTTCTGTTAACATTCGAGGAAACCAGCGCGCGGCCTCCTTTTTAAATTTTAAGGCGAGTGAGGTGACTTAAAATAAACTGAATTGTCCCAATCGAAAGCTTTAGAATCCTAGTTAAGTAAGGGATGGTCACACGTTGACCTACCTTAACAATTTATTTGATTTTCAACTATTTCTTGAGTAGCGGAAGTTGATGCTCGCCTGTAGCGAGCGTCGTCACTGCAGGCGTTTCTGCTGCGTATAAATTCAGCGCACCAGTACGCCACTGTAGAATATGACAGAGCATTGTCTGTCAAAGTAGACTACAATTCTTCAAAAACACTTCTTAGAGAAAAAATATTCAGGAAAAATATTTAATGACCGCACGAAGTTCTAGCTTCTCCATTTTCCCTAAGAATCAAATTTCCGCCAAATGTTATGTTTTGTTCTGACCTTTTGTTACTCCGAAAACTTATTGATCAACCTAGCCTAGCCTAGATTAATATAATGTGTAGCCTATAATATAGATTAAAATAGCCTATAATATATAATACGTGGTAGAGCTATGCTGCAGTTATATTAGTAGTATAGTTGTAGCAGGAATGGGTCGGCTCGGTCGGGGAAGGACCACACTCTCACAGAATACCGGCGTCGAATAGTAGCTTAATGCTGCTGTGTTTCGTATGGTGAGTCTAGAGAACCGGATACCCTTTTTATTGAAAACGAGGCATTCCATCTTAGTCCTCACGGGTGACAACGCATCTGCATTTTGATTCGTAATCGAAGATAGATGTAGATGTCTACGGGCCGCAGCAACCACTTACCATCACGTGGATTGTGTGCTCGTTTGTCACCCTATCCTATAAAAAAATATCTGTTTGTCAAGTTTCATTACAATCTCTTCAGCCTTTCCGAATATTATCTCGGAAGGACAGACAGACAGACAACAATTTTAAAAATGGCTGTTCATGATTCAATGGCATGCAAATAATCAACTGAGCTCAATATAAGACAGTAATTTTGATATTACAGAGAGACACTTTAATTTTATATACATGTTTTTTCACGTAGTATACCCACGCTGCAGCTATATTATAGCTGTAGCATGAATGGGTCGGCTCGACCGGGGCAGGACCACGCTTTCACACAGCATCAGCGTAAAATAGCAGCGTAATGTTGATGTGTTTCGTATGGTGAGTGAACCGAAGAACCTTTTCACTGGAATCGAGGCATTCCATCTTAGTCCTCAGGGGTGATAACGCATTTGCATTTTGATTCTTAATTGAGGATTAATGTGGATGTCTATGGACCACAGCATCCAATTACCAAGTGGACTGCGTGCTCGTTTGTCTCATAATGCTATAAAAATGTATGTAGGATGTAACGCATACATTACGCTGGTAGCTTGACATAGGTAACATGAATCGTGTGTATTGAATTTGTTTCATATATAGAATTTGTTGCGCATCATTACGTAAAGATCATCATGATCAAATACTTGCAAGAATTTCTACCGTTTGTAATCAGAATCAATGCTTAGAGGTCACTCGGTTTATAACATTTGTATATTTATATAGTATCTACTCATTTCAGCCTACTTGCTTTTTAAGGGCTGCCTTGATGTTAAAGTTTAATATTCAGGTCTTGGCGACAACTGATCAGTTTTATCTTTGTTTTTAGTTCTTATTTGTTAAATTTCATTTTAATTATTAAAAACAGTACGTATTGTTTTAACTTCAATAGTTTTTATTTTATTTAATTTAGTTCAAAAATTTTGTTATTTTTTACTGCCGAAAGTTTATTTCAAATAAGTAGCAATTATTGATAGATCAATTTCTTAATATGTTAAAGTAAAATTTAAAAAAATGTAAAATATCATTGTCATGGGCTTCTATTCCGTTCACTTGTTACATCCTTTTTTTTCCAGACGGTAAAAAAATCATCCAATATAAAAACAATTCCTCGACTAGGTGAAAATTTCAACTACATATTTTGCTAAATAAACAATATAAAAATAAATACAACGTACATTACCGCTTTCGTCGCCGGTAAAAAGTTTTTGTTCATACACATACAATGCACCTACGTCACCGCCAGTAGATGGCAATTCCGTTATTTTGTTGCCATCCGATGTCCAGACCCTGACTCCACCATCGTTAGAGGAAGAGTAAACCTTGCCTTCGGATGCTGTTAACGCAAAAACTTGCGTTTCATGTGCAGGCCATGTCACACCTGGTGATAGATTTTTGTCGAACGACTGACGGTCAAACATAACAATTAGATACAGCTTATTAATACGCAATCATTTTAGGTATTATACGAACTTATTTGAAACTTAGATTCTGCCACTATATAATTACTGATTTTTATTAGTAAGCGTGAAACGCAGAGGTAAATTATTTATCGACAGTAATAGAAAAAGATACTAAGGTATTTCAGATTAAACTTCGAAAACGGCATAATATTATGTTTAAGAAAACTACTTCAGTTTCATTGCGAAAACATTTTTTTTTTAAACAAAAGAGCCTAGACTACTATTCTATTACTACTAGACTAGACAGACGCCTATGTCTGTCAATGAGCTTTAATATTTTGATACGGAAATAGTATATGACTAGAATGTACTATGTTTAAATTGGTATTTAAACTACATCTATACCCGTAAAAGTGAAAATACGAGTATCGTATTTAAGATAAATTACTATAGAGAAACTTACGACTATGGATCCAGTGTCGGTGCCAACGAATAACTTATTATTATCCCAAGCAATGACACATGGTTCAGATTCAATTTTTGCTTCTTTATCTATTTTAAGGACACTCATTTTAAGTAAATAGTTTAATGAATATTAGAATATGTTTTACAGTTATAAAAGAAACAGCCGATATGGCGGATGCGGGAACCTCACTGAGCCTAAAATAGATGAGTCTGGCGCTGTTTTCTTATTTTCTTTAGACTGAGGAACAACATCTAGATGTTTCTGGAAATAATCATGGAATACATTAATATAAATGAATGCAACTCCGACGTAAAAAAAGAATGCATTATTGGTATTTATACAACTTAAAATAAACAAAAACTTCCGTTCGTATAAAAGGTAATTTTATTCCAGCAAACATTCGTTCTAATCTTAGACTGAAACGTGGGCACTGTACCACTGTGTATGATATTAAATGTGTGTAACGATGATTACAGTTATGAATACCAACCTACTACAAGAGGCAAAAATATTTAGCAAAAGTAAAGTCATGAATTTGTTTTTTGTAACTGTATTCTAATACGGCATAAATATAATCCGGCGCTTGTTTGATCGAGATTTAAAAATATTAATTCAAAGAGTAATTTTCATGTTCATAACAGAAAATATAGTGAACTAATTATGGATGGACACCAAATTCATCTAAATCACTTGAGTTCAATGTCTCAATCGCTTCTTGTTCCTACTATATTGCACAAATGCATTGTTCCCAATTGCAAGTGATATATTACTCTGCAGTCTCTAAAATGTCTATATTTATGATTTTATGTTGCTACACTCTGTACAGAAATGACCAAACTCAATATAGATAAAATTACCGTCCTCAAAGGCACAGCGTGACGTAGTAAGTTTTGTTAGCGTAGGCATAATCGTGCCGTGAGATATTTCTTTTTCTTGATATTATCACATGAGTAAAGAAATCGTCGTACACATTATTATCTACTTAACTGCGGACATGGTCACATAGTTATATCACGGTGGGATGAAAAACCTGTTTATCAATCATACAAATAAATAATCTTATATTTAACATAAATTCTCAAAATAACTTCGGTGTTCGGTCGGCTGTTATAAGCAATATTTATGAAAATTAATTAATATATTGATTTAAAGTTTAAGCGTTATGGCCAACATAATATATGCGTAAAATATATAAGGTAGAGTTTTAATTTATAGCTTAATTTCAAGCGGTATATTGGAATATTCAAAAAAATCTGTCTCTTGCAGACTACAAAGCAAAAATAAATAAAACTTATAGATCCTACTAATACGCTATAAAGGAAATTGTTCTACGGTCATACCACAAAAAGTACGTGTTCGGATGTCATAAAATAGATATATCCATATTTCTGTTAAAATTAATATACATCGTTTTCTACCCCGAAGGGAGAAAAACAATTATTTCGGGTCTTGCCAAAGGCTTGACCTTTCGGAGAGATTACCCACTATTATCCTTTTATGTGTACTTGCCAAATTTACCACTAGAGGGCTCCAAAGAGGCTTCATCCCCCCTTACGGCGCCCTGAATTTTGTGACGGCTACCGCAACCGGCTCGCGGTCGCATTCCTCAGTACAGCTCCGAAAGAATCCAGCAAGGGCTTACTCAGGTCAAGCCTTTGGCAAGACCTGAAATAATCGTTTTCTCCCCTTCGGGGTAGAAAACGTTGTAGGTATATGTCAGGTCTGTGCCTTCAGCTTGATCTTTCGGAGAAAGGTTTGCTCACAATCTACAGCGTACAGTGACCTGAAGAAATAATGTTACCTCTTATTATTATTATTAAGGAAAAGAACACTAGCACTTGAAAGAAAACGTATGCTTTATTGATTAGTCTTAATTACTCCAACCTTGATTACTTGATTTTACTATGTATAAGCAGTTGTTAACTAACTTATTTATTTCTTTGAAATAAGGCAGGAACTTATTATGAGATCACAAATGAACAAACTTATTATTCTAATAATGCAGCTTAATCTGGTTTAAATGAAGTGAATAAAGCATTTTTGATGACGTCTTCGGTTTTTTGACAACCTTATAATAAAACTTAAAGAAATTATTTGGGCCGCTCCAGTTTCCTCGCTTCACAATTAATTCTAAATCAACATTCTTCTCAAACTTAGACGACGCTACTGCCGACGTCACTGAGCCTCCTTATCTTCAATGCAACGAAGATAGTTTTTAACCATCCAGCAATTATCGCCCTTGAAGCTATTACATTGCCTATGGTTGTAATAAAGAGGCTCATCACGCCCGAAACAGCTCTTCTCCTACTCGCTGACACGTTTATTAACCGCTTAACCCAATATACAAGGTAAAACTCTATTTGATCCGCTTTAATTAATTTACAGCCGGACTGTCTCTGGGTTAATAAATATGTCTTTGATCCAAAATATGGCCAAAAAAAATGATCGAATCATCTTTCAAAATGACTTTACCCGGATCTATGGATAGGAGTGTAAGATCGTGGACCCTTCGACCTGATGCTAACATTAATAATATATAAAAAATAGTAGTGTATCTTGACCCTTGCAAAATGCTATTCTCATCTGGAGGATTATTCCTTAGCCAGTTGATCATTGACTCAATATTCCATACTTCCTCACTTGGGGATGTCACTATCGTTTCGCTGTTGCCAATTGCTTTTAGCGTGGACTTCACCAGTGGACGAGCGCACAGCTTGGAAAACTCTCCTTCTGGATCAACGAATGTACTGATTACCGATTTTCTGACTAGAATTGTCTTATGTGCCAGCTTTTTGACTCTATACAATTACCCGAAGTGGGTTGCCAAATCACGTGGCGTTGGATTACTCGGTATGACGTTATTCCTTTAAATAATACTAGTTTTACGGATTTTATCGCGTATATTTAACTTTTTAAATACTTTACAGCACCCATGGTCACGGGGAGACTGAGATGTTCAACGTAAAAATGTCATAGTTAACCGCGGTTACCATAGAATTACTAATTTTTGTTCCGAACTATGCAGTACCTACGAACTTATAGTATCTTGAAGTCTTGCAGTTGTATGCATGTATGTATGGGTTGGGTTTTAATTTTATTAATTGTAGGATCCCAAGCAGATGGTAGCAGCCAGCCATTTTCTCTGTTGAAATTAGGATGTTTTTTGATTTCAATAGCCTCGCGAATCATCCTTGGAAGGAATCGGTGTTCTTTAGCGAGAATTTGTTGTCTATCAAATGTGATGTAGTGACGGGGGCGCTCCTGTACGTGTTCACAGACTGCAGACTTCCCGGAGCGTCGTTTCTTCACATCAGCTATATGTTCTTTAACGCGGGTTTTAATTGGTCTTTTAGTTTGTCCACATTCACAATCAAGCTTGTACACTCCTGCATCTTGCAGAGGGACGTTACTCTTGACTGATGGTAAAACTGACTAATCTTCTTCGGCGGCTTGAAGTATGTTTTAATGGAAGCGCGCTTCAAGATGTAGCCAATCTTGTCAGTGACTCCTCTAACATATGGCAGTACAGCAGGTACACGCTCGACTGTGGCCGGCCTCACTGGTTCACTGTGACGTAGGCGTGGGACCCGAAGCTTGTTGTCATGCAAAACTTGCTTGACGTGTTGGAGCTCGGCAGGCACGTGTTCACATCATTTCATCACAGATCCCTCGTGCTCTCTGAAAGAAAGATTTACCCACGGTAGCTAACTCTGAAGGATGGTGGTGAGAATCACCGTTTTAATATCTATCTGTATGGGTCTTTTTTCTATACACAATATGGCTCAAGGTATTATCAGGATTCAGAATTACTAACACATCTAGAAAATATAAAGAATTGTTTGCCTCTAATTCCGAACTGAACTGAATTTTAGAATTTATAGAGTTAAGATGGTCTAAAAATGTAGTTACTTTATGTAAAGGTAGAATCGTCAAAGTGACGTCTGCGTACCGCTTGTAGAATCTTGGATTTATGGAAGAAGTAAGCAGGGCTTTCTCCTCAAAGTCTTCCATGAATATATCGCCGCCAATGGAAGATACAGTTGAGACCATCGCAATACCATCTACTTGCTTGTAGAATTCCTCCTTCCACTATAGGTAGCCAGATGTAAGGCAGTGTCTGAGTAATACTGCATATTCTACGAGCATGTTGTTTTCTTCCAGCCTTCTAGTTACAATTGAGATGCAGTCTTCAACAGGTAAGCATGTAAACAATGACTGCACATCAAAACTGACCATAGTTTCATTATCTGCCAGATGTAGGTCTTTAATCTCGCTGGCAAAATGGTAGGAATCCTTTATGTGTGCTCTTGTATGTCCACTGAGCGGTGAGAGTATTTTCGCTAAGTGTTGAGCCAATCTGTAAGTTGGTGAATCGGTTTAGCTCACTATGGGACGTAATGGAGCATTGGGCTTGTGTATTTTGGTAACCTTGCTTGCTTGCTTATCTTGGAAAATTCTAATGGAGCAGGGGCTAGACAGAGGCAAGTGAAGTGGTAAACCAGACCTTTGTATATATTTAAAAAAAACCTTCGGTGGCTATTTTTCACTTGAATGTGGAAATACGCCTGAAACAGGTTTACCTTGACCATGAAATCGCCCTTCTGTAAGAATTGCGGAACCTTTGATTAATAATAATAATAATAATTTCTTAATTTTTTTTTGTTGGTTGATCTGCGAATCTGCAAATCTGATCTGAAAATCTGCGAATGCGGTGAAAACTGCCATCTGACGGGATTAAAAACATTGGGGAACGAAAGTCAGTTAGTTAGTTTTTGCAGCTCTTGCGACTTCTGACGGGATATTTACTTACTTACTTACTTACTTATCGTCACGCACAATCCCTAACGGGGTAGCCAGAGAGAACAGATCGCCAAGTGTCACGATCCTTACATACCTCTTTCGCTTCTTTCAGGTTCATTAACTTCTTCATACATGCACGTCTAGGTATCCGAGTACTCTTGACCCTCCCCTCTTCGAGCAATTTGCTCACATGGTCTTCGAAAGTTAGTCTCGGTCTACCTCGACACCTTTTAATATTTACTTTCGCTCTATATATTTTCTTCACCATTCGGTCTTCACTCATTCGTTCAACGTGTCCAAACCATTGGTGTGTCGTGGTGAAGAGTGCACGCCTTGCAATACATAACGCAGTGTTGGTACCGACTTTGTTATATGGCAGCGAAACCTGGGTATGCCAGAAGAAGCATAAAAGCAAGTTGAATGCAGTGGAGATGCGATCTCTTCGTAAAATGTGTGGCGTTACCATAGCCGACCGAAAGCGAAACGAAGAGATTCGCAATATGGCAGGATTGAAAGATGACCTTATCACAAAAATTGATAGGGACGGGATATTTTTGTCTTTAATTTCTCTATATTCTTTTTGGAAAAAGGAACTGAAGTCGATTTTTATAAATGGTGTCGAACACCCCCCCAATTGTTTTCAAAATATGATCTAAGGCGACCAGCTTGCGTCATTGGGGAATATTAAATTTTAGCTATCCCACTCGAAGCTTGCAGTCATTGCCTACTCGAGTTCCGGTCTTTTTTACTGGACCCACTTCTTTTCTAGCCCTTTCTTGTTTCCTTGGCGGTGTGCTTACGAAAGGAAGCACGAGACAATGACTGTAGTTTCACTTTCTGATAGGAAGAGTTACCTGAACTACTCTTCCTCTGAGAAAGATTCTTTTGATCTATAAGAAAACTTATTTTCAAGTGGTCTTTGACTTTGCGGAATAACTTTACTCAGGCCACCTCGCTGATCGAGAAATTTGGAGAGTAGATCTTCATCGAATAAATGAGTCTCTGATGGAGGCAATTCCGTCAGCTTCGCTACATGGTGCTGATCCTTGGGTTTGAAGTCTTTTCTTTGCTCTATCTATCTAACTCCGCCCCTCATACGAAACCTCTTTGAACTGGGATTCTCCTGGGAACACTTGCTGGATGTCCTCATAAGCTCCCGGATGTTTGGTGACCAAAGATTTTATTCCCTCCATCAACAAAGACATAAGTCTTTGTTTCAATAAGCCATGAGTTGAAGTTCCCATTAACTCATCCGCACGCTCTAAAAGCTTGAAGGTGTGATTGTAAGATTTTGAAACTAAGCCTTCCAATAGCGTGTTAACCTTCAGCAAGTCAAAAACTGGTGACGCATCAAGCTTCTTCTGGACCTCCTTGTATCTGATCCTGTTCCAGCATGAGGAATCAAATTTCTGGCAGGAAATTCTTTGTGCCTTGATAGCTACTGATGGAGGAGGGATTGAGGGCTCCTTTTCTTATACCTGAAGTGCAAACAACAAAGCCTCAAGGTCATTCTCCGGTTCCTACGGTAAGTCTTCCATCACTGGTAGAGTCCGGTTCTATGATCCTGCTGCTAGACGTTAAATCACGATCTCTGCCGATGGGATCTGTTGTAACACGGAGTCTGTAGCCATCTGGACGTGGTCGATGAGTCGGTCTGTTTCGGCATTACCGCTATGGGACCTATAGAGGCACCCGTAGACGCGGGGATGGTCGTCGCTGTCTACGCGCAGCCATAAGATGGACAGGTCCGTACCTTCGAAACAGATGTCCTCTCTGACATACACGCAAACTCCAGCCCGGAGCACAAAAGAGTGTTCTAATTTGTACCCCGGGCAAGACAGATACGAAGCATCAGCCGGAGAGGACACCTGTGTCTCGGTTAGAAAGAGCAAGGCTGGCTTCGCCGTTTTCAGATGGTTGTGGATGGCGTTAAGGTTTGGATGAAGTCCCCTGATGCTGCAGAAACTCACGGATAGCGTGGCACCGGGCGTGGAGTAGCTTGGTCGTGGATGCTCAGCGAGGGATTCTTCCGGGGTGCTGGTACCCTCCTGGGGTAGTCTTGCATCTAATTCCGCCACCATGTTGATGGGGGGGGGGGATTGGGTCTCCGGCCACCTGCACTCACCAGATGAAACGCAGTAAAGGCTGCAGCGTGGTTCTAGCCCTGTTAAAAACTTGACAGTCAAAGGACTTTTGCTTCTGTTTTACCGCTTAAACAATGGTTTGAAGTGGATTTGATTCGTAAAAGTGATGCGATTTTATGATTTAAGTGTATGCGCGTTTAAACTATTAGAGAAAACGACGAAACAAATGCTTCGATGTTAATATAAACCTTAACTTATTTTGGTCGGTTAGGCGTCTTACGAGTATGAACTTGAGTTATTGTCGTCATCGACTGTCTGCTGGGTAGACAGTTTACTCTTGTTCTATCTAAATAGCTGTTAAATATTTGATTTCTTCAGTTACATCTATAGCACTTGTGCTTCTAAACATATTTAACAGCAGAACATATAAAACAACGAGTATTTTTGAAAAATGAAAAATATTGGTATAGGCCACCACGAGTCATGGAAGTGCGCAGAAGCGAAAAATAGGTGTCGGCACGGTAAGGTGTGAGGTACGGAGAAGCGAAACCATAGCAACGGGCGACGCGCTACTCTCAAGTAGTTTTTCCCTGCGTCCCGTCGCCCGCGCACCTTCTTGTGTCGTCTTGTGTACTATCGATATCGAAAATGTTAGCGACTACCTGTTATAAAATTTCAAATTTTTGCGATTATTTGTACTTTTAAAAATATTGTTCTATAATATTTTCAAATAGTGTGCAAATATTTATTACTTTATAAATTATTTTTGGACTATTTAAAATAACATAATAACATAATTAACAGTGGTAGAGCCACGCGGCAGCTTTGCTGTTGCACGTATGGGCCGCCTCAAACCGGGGTGGTACCACGACCTCACAGAATACCGGCGTGAAGTGGAAGCTCTGCTTCCGCGTTCCGTCTGGTGAGTGCAGGTGGCCGGAGCCCCAAATCCGCCCCCCCCCCCATCAACATGGTAGCGGAATTAAGTAATGATAGACTACCCCAGGAGGGTACAAGCACCCCTGGAGAATCCATCGCTGAGCATCCACGACCATGTTTCTCCACTTCTGAGCGTGGGTGCTCAGGCTGCTCCGCGTATTCTGGGGGGGGGGGGGCAAAATTCCGCTCAAGACTACAATTGCTCGGGGCAAACGGAGCAACAAGATCAAGGCGACCCCTGCCACGCTGTCCGTGAATTTCTGCAATATCAGGGGACTTCACTCTAACCTAAATGCCGTCCACTACCATCTCGAGACGGCGAGGCCGGCTCTGCTCTTTCTGACCGAGACGCAGGTGTCCTCTCCGGCTGATGTCTCGCATCTCTCCTACCCGGGGTACAAACTGGAACACTCCTTTGTACCTCGGGCTGGAGTTTGCGTTTACGTCAGAGAGGACATCTGTTCTCGACGCCTCGGCAGACTTGAAGGTTCGGACCTGTCCATCCTTTGGCTACGCGTAGACAGCGACGACCATCCGCGCGTCTACGGGTGCCTCTATAGGTCCCATAGCGGTAATGCCGAAACAGACAGACTCTTCGACCACGTCCAAATGGCTGCAGATTCGTTGCTACAGCATATCCCCTCCGCAGAGATCGTGATCCTCGGCGACTTTAACGCCCATCACACCGAATGGATTGGTTCACGTTTAACCGATCATGCGGGGAGATCTGTTCATGATTTTGCATTGGCATATGGTCTGACACAACTGGTTACTTCGCCTACGCGGATTCCAGATGTGGAGGATCATGCACCTTCCCTGTTGGACCTTCTGCTGACCTCTCACCCGGACGGATATCAGATTTCCTTCGACGCCCCTTTAGGCTCCTCAGACCATTGTCTTGTCCGGAGTGTGGTGCCACTCACGCTGAAATCGCAGTTGCATTCTGCAGGCTGCCGCCGTGTTTGGCACTATAGGTCAGCCGATTGGGATGGGATGCGGTCTTTCTTTGCATCTTACCCTTGGGGGCGGGTTTGCTTCTCGCCGGATGATCCCAACGTTGTTGCGGATTCTGTTACTGATGTGGTACTTCAGGGTATGGAACTTTTTATTCCTTTCTTTGTGGTGCCCATTGGAGGCAAATCTCAGCCATGGTTTGGTCGCTCCTGTAAAATAGTATCATGCTATAAGCAGGAGTGCTACCAAGCCTGGGTTGATGCATCAGCGTCCCGGGATGTAAACACCAGCGCTATAAAAAAGAAGTATAATTCCGCCTCTAGGTCCTTCAAAAGAGTCATTGCCAAGGCAAAGTCAGAGCACATAGGCAGAATTGGCGAGAAACTAGTTCGCATTCCTTCTGGAACCCGTGCATTCTGGTCTCTCGCCAAGGCTATCCAGGGGAATTTCTGTCAGCCATCTCTTCCATCTCTGCACAGGGAGGACGACTCACTGGCCCATACTGCAAAGGAGAAAGCCGATCTTCTAGGCTCTTTCTTTGCGTCTAACTCGACTCTCGATGACGGGGGGAGTACGCCGCCGACCATCCCGCGGTGTGAGTGCTCCATGCCGGAAGTGCAGTTCACACAGCGCTCGATTCGCAAAGCACTCCTCTCCCTGGACATCCACAAGTCGAGTGGGCCTGACGGAATCCCCCCAATTGTGCTGAGGGCGTGTGCTCCAGAGTTGGCACCGGTTTTAACGCGTCTTTTCCGGTACTCCTACTCCCTAGGCGTAGTCCCAAAATCATGGAAGACGGCTTTCGTCCACCCGATCCCTACAAAAGGCGACCGCTCAGACCCGTCCAACTACCGGCCAATCGCCATCACCTCCTTGTTCTCCAAAACAATGGAGTCCATTGTAAACTGCCAGCCCATGAGGTACCTTGAGCATCACCAGCTGATTAGTGACCGCCAATACGGTTTTCGCCGTGGTCGGTCAGCTGGTGATCTTCTGGTCTACCTCACTCACAGATGGGCGGAGGCAGTAGATTTCAAGGGGGAGGCATTGGCCGTTAGTTTGGACATTGCGAAGGCCTTCGATCGGGTTTGGCACAAAGCACTTCTTTCGAAGCTCCCTTCCTATGGGCTTCCCCAGGAATTGAGCGATTGGATCACCAGCTTTCTTGCAGATCGGAGCATCAAGGTCGTTGTAGACGGTGCAAGCTCCGATTGCAAGCCTATTAATGCTGGTGTTCCACAGGGCTGCGTGCTATCGCCAGCGCTGTTCCTTCTGCATATCAATGATATGTTGCGTACCCGTAACATTCATTGCTATGCAGATGACAGCACTGGTGATGCTCTTTACACCGGCCGAGCCAATATTTCTCGGGAAAACGTCTCCGAGTGCCGGGACAAACTTGTGTCTGAAGTCGAGTCTTTGCTGAACAGAGTCTCGGATTGGGGACGACTAAATCTAGTCCAGTTTAACCTCCAGAAGACACAAGTTTGCGCGTTAACCGCTAAAAAGAACCCCTTTGTCGTATCCCCTCAGTTTCAAGGCACTCCTCTTGTTGCCTCAGCCAGTATCGGAATCCTCGGCGTCGACATATCGAGTGACGTGCAGTTTCGTGGTCACTTGGAAGGGAAGGCCAAATTGGCCTCTAAAAAGCTTGGCGTGCTCAGCAGAGCGGGACAGTATTTCATGCCGGCACACCACCTGCAACTTTACAAGGCGCAGGTTCGGCCACACATGGAATACTGTTCCCATCTCTGGGCTGGGGCTCCCCAGTACCAGTTCCTTCCACTTGACCGCATCCAGCGCAGAGCGGCTCGAATCGTCGACGACCGAGTGCTTCCCGATCGGCTTGATTCACTGGCGCTGCGAAGAGATGTTGCATCTCTTTGCGTATTTTATCGCATCTATCACGGGGAGTGCTCTGAGGAATTGTTCGGATTAATCCCAGCTGCCAAATTTCGTGAACGTACTACACGGCAAACGTCCCGATACCATCCACACCATCTGGATGCTTGGCGGTCCACCACTGTACGTTTCACAAGGAGTTTTCTTCCACGTACAACCTCTCTGTGGAATAGTTTACCACCGGCGATTTTTCCGGACCGATACGACCTGGGGACCTTCAAGAAAAGAGCTTACTCCTTTCTAAAGGGCCGGCGATTCTCCTGGTGTTGCGGTTGATCACAGGCGGCGGTAGTCACTTAACATCAGGTGAGCCGCATGCTCGTTTGCCCCCTCTTCTATAAAAAAAAATAGCGTAATTCGTAGTATTATTCTATAAAGTTGTAAATATTTTGTTACTTTCTACAAGATGATTTTTTTTTTTGGAAATTATTGCATGTAAAATATCCTTATAATCGAACAGGCTATAATATAATTCGTATATGATAGTGAAAGTGTTCCTAATAGAATCAATTTAGTGAACAATTGTAATAAAATTATAAAAAAAACGTGTGGCACTCGGGGACTGCCGCGGTAAAGCTATTGCATAGCATTTTTTATCAACTTATGCAATTATAATTAATTATTTATTTTATTTATGCAGTTAAGTCTTTGATATTAAATCAAGTTACACTTTTTGAGCGTGGTGACCGATAAGAAAACAATTTTTTTCTCTTGTTGTATAAATGAGAAGTTAATATTGCTTAAAATATTTTTAATATCTTACAATACATGTAAGTTATTCAGGAATTTTTATCATTCAGTTAGCAGCTAGTGTACACGCATACGACCAGTCGCACGCATACAAACACCGTGCCGAAGTCTGCCGAGTGCCAAAGTCTGCCGAACTGAAACGACGTTAGACGATGCACGGCTTTCAACGCCACACCTCCGTGCCCGTCGGAGTTTACCGATAATCTGACGTCATACGACGTAATTCAAATAACAGCAAAACCAAACATAATATCTTAATTTAACAAAAATAGCCTTTCACAAAAATGAATCTAGTTAAGTATAGAGTAATTTTGTACAGATTAGGTAAATAGTTCGCACTCTTCCTTAAGATAGTGATCATAAAAAGTAAACTCGCAGTGAGAGCACAAAAACTCAACACGATCAAGTAAATAAATTATATTTTCGGAGTTATTCATGTCAGCAACAATACGCCACGGTCTATTGTAGAAATTAACAACCCATTGGCAGTCATTGCAGTAAAACCTTATATTAAAATGAGTTTCTTCCCAAGGTCATATTAGGTTATTAGTCACAATATAAGAAAATTAACTTCTATTAAACCTGCCAATATCTACAATTAGTACTTATTTACAATAGTAAAATAAATAGTAATATAGTCAATCTATATTGTATCACGACTGGGCAATCCTAGATATTTTTTCGTATTTAGTAAACGAATAACTAGTTGGTAAATTAATCATGATATCTATCTCTTTGTTTTCGCCGGAAACAAAAATCATATTGCGTATTTTTCGTAACTGTACATTCTGTGGATTTATTTCATTATACTAACTACTACTACTAATAACGATCTGTTATTTTTGTCTCCTGCGAAAAAAACAGACTATAGGAATCTATCGAATACCTATAATACGGCCGACGTATCTTGGCGAGTCCGACCTTCGCGCAGAAGGTTGCGCAATAGCTTTTTTAAGGAACAAAATGGTGGCATGAGGCGACGTACGGGGGGCGGTGGTCTAGGCTAGAGATTGACCATAAGTAAACACAATCGACCCTTTAGTCATAAAATATCGCAATCGATTAGTTTTATTTAGAAGTTATTGATTTTTGTTTATATAAGATATTAAACGAAATAGATTTACAAATATAGTGAATTTTGTTGATAATAAACAAGATTTCGACTTAAATAAAAAAAAAAACTAAAAACATATTATTTTCTCAGCTGAAAGACATAATGTACTTAAATATCAATTATCTATTAACGTCTTCTTGAGTAACGACTATTTGAGAAAATTTAGAACCTCCTTATAAATTGCAAATAAATATATTTTTATGTCTTAATTTTAATCGATTTGAATAAAAATCGATTAAACAACACCCTCAGGCACGCGTGTTGGACATCCCTTTCTGGTTACTTCGTAAAGCTTCGTGCTTATTCGGCAATGCTCGGTACACGGTAATATTTCTCAGTCACACGTTAGCATTGGTGTCGTGTTCGTGTCGCTATCTCTGTCTTGAGCACAGTCGGTTACAAAAGTTTTCGTTGTTATTGTTGTTTGTTTTTATTAATAGTGTTAAGTTTGTTTTGTTTGTTTTATTTGTTTTATTTGCAAGTGTCAGTTAGCACTTATATTATTCGCCAAACATGCCACCAAAATTAACGCAATATATGAAAAAAGAAAAAGAAGAAGGCGTAAAAGATGTCGATAAAGTTTATTTAAGAGTTGCTAACGCAACTGGTGTGTCCCAACGCACAGTACAGCGGATCGCAACTGAAGGCAATATTTCGGGCTTACTTTCAGTATTCCGCACGCCTGGTAAAAAAAGGTCTAGATCAAAACCTATTACTGATATGGATAATTTTGACCAGGGAGTAGTAAAAAGATGCATACACAACTTCCACAAAACTGAAAAAGAAATGCCGACGATAAACAAATTACTAGCGAAACTCAAACGGGATATAAATTTTCAAGGTGGTAAAACGAGCTTAAAGACAATTATCAAAAACTTGGGTTTCAAGTGGCGAAAGACCGAAACCAATAGAATGGTTCTTATAGAGAAGACCGACATTCGCCTGAAAAGGATCTTGTACTTGAAGGCAATGAAAAAATACAGGGACGAAGGGCGACCAATTGTATTCACTGACGAGTCGTATGCCCACTCATCACATACAAAAGGTAAGGCGTGGTCAGATGGTTCCGCTCAAGGACTAAAGCGCCCGATATCAAAAGGTCAGCGGATAGTGATGGTACACGCTGGGTCAGAAGCAGGGTTTGTTCCGAACGCGCTACTAATGTTCAAATCTGGCAGCAAAACCGGAGACTATCATGATGACATGAATTTCAAAAATTATGAGAAATGGTTACGGACCCAACTGATTCCAAATTTGAGCCCTAACTCGGTGGTGGTTATCGATAATGCTCCGTACCACAACAAATTAATGGATCCTGCCCCTACATCTAATGACAAGAAGGCAAAAATGGAATCGTGGTTATTAGAAAAGGGTATACCATATGAAAAGGACATGCGTAAACCTTAACTTTACGATCTAATAAAAAAAAACAAAGACGTGAATAAAAAATACGTAATAGATGAAATGTTTAAACAAAACAACCACGATGTCCTTCGTTTACCCCCATATCATCCCGATTTAAACCCCATCGAGATGGTGTGGGCTGCCATTAAAGGGCACGTAGCCGCTAAAAACGTCGACTGGAACGTAACCCGGACAATGGAGCTCATACAAGAAAAAGTAAATTTAATGGGTCAGAATGAATGGAGTGCTTTATGCAGAAAAGTGCAAGAGGTCGAACATGACTATAGGAAGAGCGACCATATTATTGACGAAATGACGGATCAATTATTCATCATTAATACAGCTTCAGATTCAGAAAGTGAGTCTGAAAGTGAGAGCGACGATTACGAAGATGAACCTATGCCAAGTACCTCACATGGTACACAAGGGGCCGACGACTTTATGTTAGGAATTTCCCCCCTCAGCGACAGTGATTAAATAATAATAAGTGTAAATAAATAAAAAGTATTAAATGTAAATAATATTGTATGTGTTTGTGATAAAATCTGCCCCTATCGAAAGGTGAGGTATCAAAATTGAATCTTTAATTTATAATGTCTCCAAAGTGTTTTGATATTTTTGGTCACTGTATTAGGGAAATTTTATTTGTACATTGGTATATATAAAAAAATGACAATAACAGTTTTCTTCACGAGTGTTCATGCGCTAAACTTCGCAGAGCCTATATTCAGACTCGCCAAGATACGTCGGCCGTATAGTACATAAACAAAATATCACCTATAAATAAAATATTACGAAGCGGAATAACTAATAAGAGTGGCAACGTCGCACTATACAAAGGAATTGCGTTAAGACGACACCTCGAAAGGGCTATCGCCGGACTGATCCGAGTGAATGCATAATTTCTATAAAAACTTGAAAAAACGCCCTCATAAGGTCTAAAATAGCGTAGCGCCCGCGACGATTAAAAGCGCTTAGAAATTCTCAGAAATTGATTTGAGTAATCAAAATAATGAGCAAGTAAATTATGAATATTAATGTTATGAATATATTTGAGTGATTTCGAAGCATATAGATTAAGTAATTTCGTTGTAATTTCAACTATAGTGGTTTTTTTAGAGGTGTTTTCGCAAATAATTATGATCGAGTCAAAATTATACTATCGTGTTTTTGAGCAATCAAATTCAAGATAAAGACATGAATTTACCTATATCAAAATTTCACTTCCCTTAGTGGTGTCATAGTCCTATCAATTATTTTATTATTATAATAGTACATGATATTCCCTTTAAAATGACACCAATATGAATAATATCTTATATCTATATCTACAAATAAATAAAATTGAAGTGTCTGTTTGTAATGTTAAAATAACAGCTTTTCATTAAATGCATATGAAAGTACTAGTAACAAAAACACAATTTTTAAATTTTTTGTCTGTCTATCGGTCTGTCTGTCTGTCTGTCTGTTTGTTCCAGCTAATCTCCGAAACAGCTGGATCTATTTTGACGGGACTTTCACTGGCAGATAGCTGATGATATAAGGAATAACTCGAACTACTTTTGTTTTAGAAAAAGAATTAGGGTTCCGCGCCAAAAAATTAAAACCCATGAAATCCATATTCCACGCGGGCGAGATCGCGGGGAATAACTAGTACCCAATATAGATAAATGTATACTTATTTTTATTTATTTATTATTTTAATAAATAAATAAAAATAAGTATTAATAATTTCTAGACACATATCAACAGATATTTCGTTAATAAATTGCTATCGATACTGAAGCATTCTTTTATATTTAGCATCCATTTAACACAAAAAAAAACTGATAAGAATACTTTTTAAACAACATATAATCAATAAACGATAATCGCGTATAGTGAATTTCGAGGTAAATTATTATATGTAAACGTTTTTGAATCGTCGTGATGATACATATTTCCTAAAGAAAATATCTCCACAATTAATTTGATGTAAAATAACATTAGAAATAACGTATAAAAACGGAGAAATTATCAAATTTTTGATCGAGTTCCTAACCAGTACACAAACAAAAATGGCGAATAGTCATTTTCACATTTTTTTAGAAATAACGTATAAAAACAGAAAAATGATCAAATTTTTGATCGAGTTCCTAACCAGTACACAAACAAAAATGGCGAAATGTCATTTTCACATTTTTTTTTCTATATAGTTATTTGTTACAGAGTACACAGATAAAATTCACTCTCACAGATGACAAATTTCAAACACCACAATCTCCAATTTTTTACTCTGCTATCTTCAGCGCTGTACACGAACGGAACGATGTCGTTGAGAGCCGTGGTAGCTCACATGGTTAGCGCTCGTTATAGGTATCACAGTACGGGAGCAACCCGGGTTCGATCCCCACTGGCACCAATGAAATTGTTGCGTGCTGATTTAGCTATCAGTTGGAAAGTCTCTTTTTCTGGGCCGTTTTGTTTTGTTACACTGACATCTCGCAAGTCACCTAGGGACCTAGGAGGTTGTCGGTTGCTTATTTTTTATTTTTCTTTAAAATTTTCGTCGGTAAAATAACATATTTATAAAAGTAAAAAAAAGTAAAGTTACAGCCTATATACGTCCCACTGCTGGGCACAGGCCTCTTCTAATTTCTGAGAGGGTTTTAAGGCAAGGAAATGTCCGCCACGCTGCCTCAATGCGTGTTGACGAACTTCATATTTCTTCGAAATATATATTTTTTAATTTCTCAGACATGCGCTACCAGCATGCGACGACGCGGCCCGCGCCTTGCCGCCACTTGCGTTTGCTGCGCTTTGTCTCGTCACAGAGTGGCGAAATCACAGTAATATAGGTATTTTATAAACAGCACCTGTCTAATATTATGAAATATGTAGATAAAACTTAAAACTTACCTTGATAAATGTATACCCTTTTGTTTGTAATATTTTTTTAGACCTCTCTTCAATCGTTTCTGCTTATTCCCCATGTTTTACAAACTAAACTTAAACATTAATAAAACTGTACAATTAATAAAACTATAAAACACTACTATTAAACAAGAATCAGAAAAAACCTACTCCACTATTAACAAAATTAAATTTTTGCAGTAATATTTTACGATTTTATTTCGTAGTGCTGAGCTCTCGCAACGCGGCGTACGTCCACCTAGCAACACGATGCGCCCCGCACTGAATTCGTGGACGAATGCGGGGGTGATATAGACGCAGTATTTAATCGGGACGCATTTTTAATTTATTATCATAAAAATAATACATATTTCTAAAAAGTAACCAAACCAAATTATTTTATTTTGTATTGCAAAGCAGTAGATATTTTTTTTATATTCCTTTGATAAACAATGAAGGAGTAAAGTGGTTTCATCTCAACGATTTGGAGGTGATTTGGGTATTTTTTTATTTATTATGTGACACCGATAGAAAAATTACGGCTAAACGAAATTACGTATCAGATCATGTAGATTACTAGCTATTTTTTTCATATGTAATTTCTCTGTAAGTGTCGACGAAAAGTTGGTTCATCTGCACGCTTTTTTCAAGCTTTTTGCGAGAGAGCAGCCTTAATAATAAATGCACTTTGTTCATTCATATTCAAAATTTCAAAACTCTTCGACAAAGACAACAAAGACTGAGGATAAGAAACGACGTTAGACCATCGTTAGACAATGCACGGCCTTCAAGCCACACCTCCGTGCCCGTCGGAGAGCGTGAGGTTTTTTTCGTTACGAAATTTCTGGATTTTCCCGCACTCAAGGCCCGCGATAGAAGCTATGCAATAGCTTAAAAATTTACCAGTTTCTGATTTATTCCTGTGTATTCACCTAATTACCTATCTGCATGCCAAATTTAAACTTTCTAGGTCATCCGGAACAGGGTTAGAGTTTTGATCTATAGGTCAGTCAGTGATAAAAATGACAAATGACAATTTTTGGACGTTAATATCCAAATAACCGTTAGAGATGTGTTTATGCAATTTGAACTACATATGTATCTCGTAAGTCTCAATATATATATACCAAATTTGACACGTTTATGTGAAATAGTTTTTGAGTTATGAGGGGGTCAAAAGTGGCTCCAAATGGTTCGTGTAATATTACACAAGTTGCGGCTCGCCGTTCTGCGTGAACTTGGCTTGACACGCTACCGCGTGTCTAGATAAATAATTTTAAAGTATTTTACAAAATAAAAATTACGTTTTTTATTGTAATAAATAATAATATAAATATCACTTTATTTTTAAACATAATTTAAAAGTCCACCGCTGGAAATAGACATCTCCCGTTGTAGGGATTGGCCTATTATATATTTGGTGATACCTCGAAAATTTGGTGGTTTTTATATTTATGTATATGTGTAGTTGTTCTAATATATGAACTAGTACTTTTGCTTTTGTTACACAGATTATTTAAGAAGACCTGCCGTAGACCCTAGTATATTGACAGAATTACCTTCTACGCCAACAGTTGTGTAAAGTTCACCATTACGTACTTCAAACATCTGACTGCTGCTCTTGTCCGTCGTCGTAAAAACTAAAAATTATAACGCCAAGTTATCCGAAGCCATGAGATCTTTCTGGTGATCAAAAGCATTCATAGTCGCCTCTCAAAGAGTATTATATATACTATTAGTTATTGATATATTAACAATATAATTTCATCAAAGATTTTTTTGTTTTCTTTTATGTATTACAAGTTACAACACATATTAGATTTTTAAACATCGTGGTTCGATCACTGCCGGTACCAATAAAATTCTTAATTAAAATTTAAAGATCTGATTTATCTGTGGAGCTCAGAAGCACAGAAAAACAGAAATAAAAATATATACTCCGTCAAGATTCATGGTGTGAATGGCATGCATTATGTTTTTCAGAATACAACACTTATGCAACGTGCCCATTGTCACCAATTGCTTAACCATATAATTATCATTCTAAATATGATTCACATGTTTTCGCTTTTCGTGCACATCTTAACACATTTTCTCCTTCTTTGTCGCCAGTTAACACCTTACGCAATTACACTGAAAAAAACATTTTTTTATAGGATTCTTCCCAGAATGGGTTAACCAGATAGTGTCCAAGGTAATTACTTAATAAATAAAAGTTACATTCTACGGGGTTGGTGTTCTCCATATTTCGTGTTCCGTGCCAAAATAAAATGCTAAATATTACTGTTTTACACAGATGAAAAAACAAAGGTGTTGATTTAATAATAAGCACAGAAAATAGTCTGTGTAACTGTCTAGTAAGAACTAGTTTTACCTGATATTCAATTTTGAGCATTAGTTAATTCTAGTTATAACAAATGAATTAAGTAAAAACTAGTTTTAACTAGGGAAAACGCGTTCTATCTAAAAACTGGTTTTAACTATAGCGTATATAAGGTCCTCCAGAGTCCAGACCGAATTTTAGTCACGGCGGCGACAGTCTCAACTGTGACTATCCTTTTTTTGCGCCCGAAGCACGTAAGAGCAACCCTCCGGTAACGGAGGAGGGAGGTGGTGAATGCTCATAGCATACCACGCAGCCGGCTGCGTGCTTATGTGGAGACTTTTACCCACTAAACACCACCTTTTGGGATTGGCTTAATGATCTAGCGAGAGATCTTTAAGCCCTAAACGGACGCGACCCTCCTTGGGTGAAAGGAGGGCGCAGACTAGCCATCTGCGCATGACAGTTTTATAGTGCCCGAAGTGTATGCGCAACGCAATCAGAGGCGCGCTGCCTTAATCTTTTAGTCCGATGGGACAGTTATCCGACACGATCGGAGAGAGATCAGACACAGAACATACGGGTTTACATGCTTACCGAGGCATCGGGGTGAAACACCGCTAACTTTCCGAATGATATTTAGAATTTCTTGAAAGAAAAACCCAACAACTAATTTTGTCCGGAGTCAGGATTCGAACCCATGACCTCATGATCAGCAGTCGCATTTACGACCACTGAATACGCCTTTAACACTATTCACAAAAGGATCGTAATAAATCTGTAGAAAAATCAGGAACATTGAAAATTGATGTAGATTGTGTCAAAATTATCACAATTGAAATACTACCTAACTTGATCAAATTTTATAAAATCACCTGCTAACATCCGACTGAACTGAAACTTAGCATGCTTATGTAGCCTTGATGTCAATGGAATAATGATGTAGGTACTTTTTAGTGAAGTATTGCATAATGATTCACCGACTTACCTTTTTAACACGCTTTTTAGTTTGACTTTGTATCAATATAAGTACCTACGCATGTTAAGTTAAGGTAGGATGGGGTAAGACAATCAAGGGGGGAAGACTATCATAACTCATTATACACAGCTTCCTACTCTAGTTTGTTATGCTAGTAAAGTAGGAAACACTCAAAAAGTTCTTGGCTCAAAACACAGATGTCGCTACTTTACGTAAAAATTACACTACGTTGACATTTGAGGAAGCAAAACACGAGGTCGGCATTTAGTGATAATAATAAAATTTTCGTGTGAAAAAGTGGTGAATTTGAAACCTTACATACGTAAGTATAATTGCAATAATACTAGCTTTTAAGTAATGATATTGGTACAACGTAAAACCAATTGATTTAAAAAATATTGATAAAAACAAATACATAACCTCTAAATCGCGAGGTGGGGTAAGACTACCAGTCCACCTGGGGCTAGACTAACATATGGTAGTCTTGCCCCAAGTCATGTGTTGTAAACATTTTTTTAGGAACTATATTTTTAAAAATTATTATCCACGGTACTTATTTTTACAAATTGGTTTGACGTTTGGATGGTTCCTAATATTGCTATCTCTCTGCATATACACAAGTCATCATTCGCTTGCCCTTTTCCCATTATTTGGGGTCGGCGCAGTATGTCTTTCTCTTCCATTCCTCTCTATCAGCCGTCGTTTCCACGCTAACACCTTTCACTCTCATGTCAGTCCACACAGTCCATCCATCTTTTCCTCGGTCTTCCTCTGCTCAAGTATACGTATCCGTCCACTTTCAAATTCAACACTCGTTTTGTGACATACCTTTCACCCCTCCGCATCACATGCCCATCCATGTCAATCTACTTCCTCCCAACTTTTCTGTCACTGTTTACTTTCAGGCTCCCTCTTATAAATTCATTACGAATTTTATCCATCCTTGTCACACCACACATCCATCTCAACATTCTCATTTCATTCACATGCAAACTTCTTTCATCCTTCTTCTTGACTTTTCCAAAAAACATATTTTATGCAGATATATATTTACATTGGGAGCAAATAACTTCTAAGTTGTAAATAAATGTATTACTTACGTACGTGAATCAGAAATATTTATGATTCAAAGAGTAACGTATATATAAGTGCTTATTTGTTACTTTATGCTCGCGGGAGGCCAATGGGGGGTTCAATTTGTCTGATTCTTTCACAGAAAGTTGTGGTCGGTGTCAACGGATTCTGTTCCGCAGCTTTCCTGAAGTTGCGAAACGAAATCGGCTTTTCCATAAATATTGCGCTTGGTGGATATTTTTTTTTTGTATGGGAAGCTATTTTGTTTCGCAGGTTCGGGGGAATTGCGGAGCGGAACTTGTTGTATTGATAGCAACCCTCTGTAAAGTTATTGGGCTGAGTTCCCTGTTGATTTCTCGTGAGCGTGAATTGGTAAATAGGTGCATATATATACGTTATTCTTTTCCTTAAAAAAAAAAACAAGATTTTGCTATTTGTATTTCAGATGAACGCAAGATGGTACGAAATCATGTCCGAAAAACAGATATAGCAACTAAATATACGCGTGATGACTTGTTGGAAGCTATCGGGAAAGTAAAAAGTGGTGGATAGACGGCGTACAAAGCCTCTATTGCTTACAATATTCCTAGATCAACAATAGTAGCTCGAGTGTATGGTAGACATGGCGATAAATCTGATTCTTTAGGAAGATGTACAGTTATTCCAATGGAAATAGAAACAAGATTGGCAGAAAACTTACATCAAATGGAAATATACGGATTCGGTTTATCAAGAACAGAAATAATGGAGCTTGTTGGACACTATGTAACAAAAAACAACATAAAAAATCCTTTTAAAAAGGGCATCCCAGGAGAAGACTGGTATTTGACTTTCAAAAAATGACACAATTTGGCCGTCAAAAAACCACAAGCCGTGGAAAATTCTCGGAAAAAGGCCTGCAATCCTTGGATCATATACTCCTATTATGATTTGCTGAAAAAAACAATGGACGAATTGGAATGGACGAATTGGAATTACACGATAAACCTTCACAGATATGGAACTTAGACGAAACGAGTTTTTGCAAAGATCCCAGTAAAATCAAAGTAGTGGGTTTGAAAGGATATGCTTCTACTAGAACTATTGCATCACCTGGCAAAAGCAACACTACGGTTTTACTGGGAATTAGTGCCGCTGGAGACAAAACTCCCCCACTAATTGTTTATGAAGGGAAAGACATTTGGGACCAGTGGATGACTAAGGATGACTATCCTGGGACTAGGTATGCAGCGACCAAGAATGGTTGGATGGAAACCGATGTATTTGAGAGATTTTTTGAAAAAGTGTTTTTGCCGACAGTTGGTCAAAAACAACCGATATTACTAATATATGATGGCCACTCAACCCATGTAGGATTAAACATAATAGAAAAAGCACGTGAAGCGGACATCACTATTTTGAAAATCCCAGCACACACCAGCGACAATCTGCAGTCGCTAGATTTGGCAGTAAATAAGTCTTTTAAGGACAAGTAGGATCAGGCCCTTGTAAAGTGGCAAGGATTGCATGTGGGTGAAGTGATGCCAAAAAAAGACTTCTCAAAGCTTATTGGCGAAATTTGGGCTCAAGTAAATCCTAAAGTTTGTGTTGCTGGGTTTCGCAAAGCTGGTATTTATCCTTTTGTGGCCGTGAAAGGAAAAGGGGAGATCTCCCGCCGGGCAGGGTGTTATGCCCGGGGAGCAGCCAACACTCCGTGTGATAGTTCGGAGATGTTCTATATATGCTGTTCATGATTCGGAATGTTGATAGCGTGATTTAGGCTTCGGTAGGCTTGTCGTAACGCCGCAAGCGATTTTTCGTTTGCGGCGTGACGACAGCGCCGCCACATCACCCCCCTGCTCAGACCGGAGGTCGATAGTGCAGTCCGATTGCCGGTGTGTCCTTTTTTAATGCCGGTGGGTAATGCATGCTGTGTGCGTAACGGCAAGTGACACCGGTGCGAATAATATGCCGATGTGTAATGCATGCCGTACTACGCACTGGCAAGTGATGCCGGTGAGAACGATGTGCCGGAGCAAGTGCCAGAAGTCTGCCTTATAAATCTGCGGTGAGTCGAGATGAAGACAAGTTGGACTGGCTTGCAGGAACTGAAGACTGCAGAAGACGATTCTCAGTAGTGAATGGTAGGGGTTCTTGAGGATAATGACGAAGGCTTGAAAGTTGTAGTTTCCGAAGGTTGTTGGTTGCGTTTTCAGATCACGTCGGGTGGTCACCACTGTGGCCGTAGTAGGAAAAGGGGAGATCTCCCGCCGGGCAAGGTGTTCTGCCCGGGGAGCGGCCGACACTCCGTGTGATAGTTCGGAGATGTTCTATATATGCTGTTCATGATTCGGAATGTTGATAGCGTGATTTGGGCTTCGGTAGGTTTTTCGCTTGCGGCGCGACGACAGCGCCGCCACACTTTTAACAACAAAACAGTGCCAGAAGAAAAATTTGACCCAGACCAACTTGCACAATATAAAAAACAGCTTTGCCAATCCAATGAACCTCAAACTACTCAGCCAACTCCTGGCCCCTCATGGGCCAAAGATTTATCCAAGAATGAAACTGAGACTCCACCCGTGAGCAACACAAGTATCGGTGTTCCATCGTCATTACCTTCATTTATTTCCATCTGTTTGAAAAAAGTAAATGATCATGATAAAAAATGCTTATCTGTAAAAGACAAACACCATTCTGACGCCAAAACTGCTGAAACTAAGTCTAATGATTTCAATGCTAAAAAAATTACTATTATAGATGATCGTCTAGTAAAGTGTAAGTATACTTTACAGAAAATAAAATTAGGGTCACCACATAACAAAGAAAAACGTACACGCTTGCGGTGCCGAAGTAATTACAAGTGAAGAAGTATTTAAAGAGCAAAAACATACTGAAGAAGAAAAGATGAAAAGAAATAAAGAAAAAGAGGAAAAAATAAAAAAATTTTGGAGAAAAAATTATTAAAAGACATAAATATAAAAACTAGTAAAAAGAAGAATAAAGCAATACAAAATACGACAACTGAAGGAGGCGGAAAAAAGACTGCAAATGTTAAAATATTAGAGAACAACAAAAGCAGAAAGTCTAATAAAAGTAATATAAACAACGTAAAGAGACAAACTTCGGTAAACAGTAAAAAGAGAAAGTTAGACTATTATTCAACCAGTGAAAGTGATGCTGACTTAGAACTAATGGATGAAAGTGATCTAGAAAATTTAGAAGATATGTTAGATAATAAGGACAAGGATCTAGAAAACTACAAAGAAATTTTAGATGATGTGGAAAATTATCAAAATGACGATTTACAAACAGAAACAAATAATTCGGATGATTATGATGATCTGCCCACCAGTACTGTTGTTACAGGACAATGGGTTTTGGTAAAATTTACAACAAAATCAAGCTTAAAACATTATGTAGGAATAGTTTACCGTTGGTATACCCTCATGGTTTACACTATAAAGTACGTGAGAAAAAGTGCTTTTGGAGGCAATGATGATAATACTGCATTTATTTACCCTGATGTACCTGACGTTTGTGAGCTCAGACATCTAGATGACATTGTGTGCAAGTTACCTAATCCTATAATTGGGCGAAGAGAAAAAATCTTTTTCAAGGTTTCCTTTAAAGGATATAATATTATATAAAAGAGATTTTTTTTAAAGAAAACTTGCAAAATTCTTATGGCGCGAGCAGGATTTAAAGCTGCGACCTTCGCTATCAGTACTAGTACTCAGTGTCGCAAGTTCGAATCCTGACCGCGGCATAAGAATTTTGCAAGTTTTCCTTAAAATTGTTTAGGTAACACAGTTTAGTGTTTTAAAATTAGTATTCAATACATAAGTAAGCACATAGATATTTTAAGTTCTCGTGAAAAAAATTAAGTAAATTGAAGTAACAGTCCTATTCATACATTATAGTGATAAATATAAAATTAAATACTTAAGTAAGTAGGTATAAAAAATTTGCCATGTGGTTATTCCAAAGAAGTAACGCTGTTTTCTTTTCTTTATTTTTTTGTGTAAGAAATTACTTAATTGATGACTTTTTTTGCTATAAGTACATTTTATGCCATTTTTTTAAACACATATTCCAAAGACGTAATGCAACGTTGATTTCTTTCTTTATTTTCTTTATTACCTAAACTATTAAATAAATTGACTGTATTATTATAATGTCAATTTATGTTCTGTCTGATATTAAAGGATTCTAAAATTTTTGGTAATTTTATTACAAGATTTCCCTGGTTCTACACTGAATTTCATCATATGTTAGTCTTCCCCCAAACAAAGAAAAAACTGAGTAAGTACAAAACTGGACCTTATTCTGTATGGCATAAAGTGAAAATCTAAGTAACAACTTTAAATGTAACGGTTTTTCTGACAGAAGTTAAGAAAGTACGTTTTATTAGAGAATAAAAAACAGTGGTAGTCTTACCCCGTTTAGTGGGGCAAGACTAGCAGTTCGAATAGTCTTTAGATTTCCCTTAATAAATCAGATTTGAGTATACTTGCGTAAAAATCAAAACACTTGTGTAAACGTGTAAAGAAATCTTAATTTAGTGTAATTATTCATTTAACAGTAAGATGTGAAAATTCACTATAAGAACAGATCTCTCATTTGTTACAATAAACTATGTTAGTCTTACCCCACCTTACCTTATGTACGATTATAATGGAGTTTCATATTTTAATTTTCACCCACTTCTCGACATTACATGACATATTACACGGTTAGGTTATCACTTAAAAACCTGTGACAGTACAAAAATTTCATGTAGTTCTAAATTCATATTATTTCTGTATAACGATTTGTAAACAATGCAAGTACATCTTTTGAACACATATTGTCCTTGCCACGATTCCTTTGCGACAAACGTGCCGCGGTTTCGTATAATATTTAAATAATGCTTAACACGAAATTACCAAAGGCCAACAAAAACAAAAGTTTTTTTTAAGTCAAAAAATATTTAATGATAAAAAAAATATTTACAATCTCATCAATTTGATGAAAGATAAAAATAATTGTGCAATTTGGCATCGTGCCATTGCTTTTCACTTATACACTCTAGCCTTCTCGAAATAAACCCTATATAGAACACTGTAAAAGTATTAGTTATTCATATGTAAATTATATAACTTTAAGTAAATTCTAACAAATTTCTCAGAAATTATTTATATCGAATCTATAATTTTTGGTAAAGCGTAAGTCTAGGAGGTATGGGAGCTATGGATAGGGTTAAGTTGATCCATTATCAATTTAATATGAACTGCCGCCCGAGGGTGCACCGTATTCCGAAGATGGTGCTGAAGCCGGCGGTCCATATTGAGGTGCTGGAGATTTCGCTGCTGGATAGCCCTGTTGTTTCTATAATTAAAAAATAATAATTAAAGATTTACACTTAACTTAAATTTATACATATACTACCTCGTTGGTCTAGTGGTTGTAGTAATGCGACTGCTGATCATGAGCTTCTGGGTTCGAATCCCGGGTCGGGCCAAAAAATTAATTATTGAGTTATTCCGTCAATAAATTCTCAGTAGCTGCCCGGAGTCAGGAAGTTGGCGGTGTCTCACCCCCGTGCCTCGAAAAGCACGTAAAGCCGTTGGTCCTGCGCCTGATCTCTCTCCGGTCGTGTCGGTTTACCGTCCCATCGGATTATGAGAGTGGTGGAATAGAGAGTGCACCTGTGCTTGCGCATACACTTGGGCACTATAATCCTGTCCTGCGCCGATGGCTAGTCTTCGTTGAGACTGGCCGCCGTGACCGAAATTCGGTCTGGATTTATACATAACTTATAATTAATTATACCGACATATTTTCGATTATATATGCGTGATTTGCGACGTACTAACATACTTTTGTCGTAATTTAAGCTTGTACATTAATTTGATTACTATGCTCTTATCTTAACATGAAATATTTTGCTGGGCGTGTTATCGTTATATAAGTAATGTATATTATTATTGTAACATACTTTCATTTCATTGAGATTTGGAATAGACCGGCAATTATAATGCTATTTGAATGAAATATCTTTCTTACAACACGTATTGTGTAACTAACAAATTGATGGTCTTCGGTCAGTGTCTTACCTACTACCTTTTTTTTTCAAAATAAATTAATGAAGCATTCTTGAGACACTTATTTGATGTGCAATAACGTGTTTTTAATTTGACTACGATAATAATTTCCATTATCCAGACCGAAATTATGTCGCGGTGGCCAACCTAGTGACATAATCACGGTGGCCAGCTTCAAAGAGACTAGTCATCTGCGAAGGTCAGGATTATAGTGCATGAGTTTGTGTACGGACGAGTGCACAAGCACAGGTGCACTCTCTATTTCATCACTTTCATTGTCCGGTGGCACGACAATCCGACACGACCGAAGAGAGATGAGGGGCTGCAATTTATCATGAAACACAGCCAATTCTCTTATTCCGGGTTGCTACAGAGAATTTCTTGGCAGTAAAATCCTATAACCGATTTCTGCCCGACATGGGATGCGAACCGGGCACCTTAGATCAACAGTCGCGCTTACTACAATAGAATATGCCGTCGATAAAGTCACAATGACAGATAGCGGCAGGATCATAGTAATATTCTCAATAACCTCAACAGTGTCTCCCAACAGGTAGATCTTACGATGGATATGTACAAGACAGAGGGTAACCAGTGCGTGTTTTCAGTGACGCCTTATATTTTTTTAATGGAATCAGCGTGACAAACGAGCACACAGACCACCTGAAGTGGATGCTGTGGCCCATAGACATCTACATTTATCCTCAATTAAGAATCAAAATGCAGATGCGTTGCTACCCCTGAGGACTAAGATGGAATGCCACGTTTATAGTAAAATAGGATCTCTAGATTTCTACACTCACCATACGAAACGCAGCAGTATTAAGCTGCTATTTTACGCTGGTATTCTGCGAGAGCGTGGTCCTCCCCCGGTCGAGCCGAGCCATTCGTGCTACAACCATAATCTAGCTGCAGCGTGGCTCTACCACGTATAAAATATAAATCGAGACGAAGAAAGGAAGCTTGAGGTCGCTATGTGTGATAGAATTCGTGACGATCCACCCGCAGCAGAACCAGAGTAACCTACTATATACCCCAGCGGATCACTAAATTTGAAGTGGCAATGCTCCGGCCATATAGCTCGATGAACCGACCGATAGGAAAGAAGATTCTAGAGTAACAGCCTCGTACCGGTAAGCATATCAGTAGAACGGCCTCGCGCTGGTTGGAATGACGTCCTGGTAAGAATACAGGATGTCGATGGAAGCAGGTTTCTCAGGATCGTGTTTTGTGGCATTACTTGGTGGAGATCTATGTTCAGAAGTAGAGATGTAGTGTTGTAATGATGACGATAATGATGATTAGAGGTAATTTTACCAGAGGAAAAAACGCAATATGGAACTCCACGTTTAACGCTGTATCCCGTAGCTGGTCTGAGTTAGGTCTATCATTAACAAGATGGTTATACCACTACCTATCGAAAGCAACGATTTTTTTCTGGCAATTTCCACAATCGCTTTTTACGGCATCTACGTCACGAAATGGAGTGTTAGATTTGCTTACGCTGCCATCACATGGTCCATAGTCTTAATAAACAAAACAAGTTAGAAACAAACCTGCTTTTCGATTTTCTTTTTTTAATTTGAGTATATGGTAACATTATAGTATTTATTTTATATTTATCTGTACTTTCTGAATTGGTCACTTGAGCGCTGACTCATCAGCGGGGAAATATCATCCTATTATTAAGAAAAGAAAGCTCAAAAAAGACCGTAGGACAAAACAAGTAAGACTTACAATGAAAGGTATAAAATAAAATTGGGAATTGGAGGAATCTATACACTCCCCCATTATAACTGACAAGATAGGCTGGCACGGACATTCGAAAATTGGTGAGGATCAATGATAATAACACGAATTTCATTCTGGTCAAATTGAAGAAGGTTTTGCGAACTGCAAGGCTTTTTAACGCAAAGTCAGTTATTAGCGACACGTCATGTAGATTCAGCAAAACTAATTACTATGCATAATATGTACAAAGTATGTAAATAATTTATAATATTTATATTCATTCCAAAAAAACTTTGGAAAACAATGCACGTTTTGCCGTCTATTGTTTTATGAAAGTGAAATGACTGTTATTATGTCACTATAACGACATTACTAGGTGATTTACACTATGGTGCACTGATGACACTTCCTTGAGAGCTCAGAAAGTATTATTCACGCTTTCACACGGTAAGCGCACGACGTACACCTTGGTTCACTGCAAACGTAAACTGCTCTATTGCAGAATTCGATCAAACCATTGCTTGTAGCACATTGTAATTCGTAGGTTGTATTATTACTACACAATATTTAACACAACATTCCTACACACTAAGTGGACGTGGTGAACTACTTTCCTAAGTAATCTCGCAGTAGGATAGCTAATTATATTGAACTTACCTGTGTCTTGTATCTGATGAAGTACACCTCTGGCTTGGCGGGTTGAGTAGGAGCTGGCGTAGGGATCACAATATCAGGCTGGTCTTCGGGTTTCTTCACTAAAACGTAGACGAGGGTCTTTTCCTCGTTTTGTGGCTGCACAGGAATGACAGGTGCGGTCGGCGTCGGTGGGGTCGGTGCCTTGATGAACACTATCTTGTAATGCTTTTGAGGCGGTGGTACGTAGATTTGTTTGCGTGGAGGCGGTAGCTCGTTGTCAGGAGGCGGCACGTGCACATATACGTGTTTGTGCACTATGGGCCGTTGTGGTGGTCCATACTGGGGAGCCGGTGCACCATATGATGAAGATGGTGCTCCATAAGATGTTGAAGGAGCACCGTACGAGGTTGGTGGTTCTGGACGCGCTACGACGCACGCCAACGTCGCCGCTACCACCAACGACCTAAGTACCTGCCAACATAAACATTTATATTTTATACATTATATGAACTATTATCACACTAATAAAAACAGAAAACTGGTGCTATCAGATCACTAGCTCGAAACAGCTTATAGCACACCACTATCACGTACCGTTTTGTCACACATCCTGCTTATGCGTTGAGGCGCAACCTGAAACAGTGCAGTGTGGAACGATCAGGTGCCACCAGTGTTTATAAGAGATGTACACTACGTACATCCCAGAGAGGGGATACTTTCGATGGTTCTCATGCCTTGCGTAACGCAATGGAGCTCACGCGCCGCCCTTCTACCTGACGGCACAGATTCATGCTCGGGGGCAACTGTTCAACTTTCAACTTGTGCGTAATTTGAACTTGCATTTTATTTCTAAGTAAACAAGTTCTTTGAATTAGATTTTATGAATATAATTAAAACTTTACTATTTTATACTTCTTTAAAAGTTAGTAAAGTAATAAATTTCTTTCTATTTCTCTATTTCTTTTTTTTTTAAACGTTACCTCCACACTATGAGTTTCTCCTGTATCTTGTGGGCAGTTTACAAACATAAATTTCACAAGGACAAACATCCAGACCTGAAACAATTACTTGTAGGCCATACAAATACTTGTTCCGTGCGGGTTCGAACCCGCGGCCCTTAGCGCTGTAACTCATTGCTAAGCCACTGCACCACGCAGCCGTCAAATTTACTCAAATTTCAAAATCTATGCTTTTTTTATTTGTGTGAATTTTATAAAATTGTTATAAATTCTATAATTATTAATGTTCTCATAATCGATTCTATAGCAATAATAACTTAAATTAAAAAATTAGTAACCTTCGTAACAGAAAGAGCTGCCGACCTTCAAACCGCTCAACAGATTTTCTTTAACACTCCATTGAGACACCTTTTAAACGAAAAAAACTTTACCAACTAACTTATAACACCCCTCTGTTTTCGTAGGTGGTTAAAAACTTCTGAACATTATGTAAGTGTATCAGAGATGTAGCACAAACACATATGAGGATTACGAGGTTTTATACGAGTATTGTATTTGATTTCGTTGTATTCAGTATCGACTATAAGCCGATGTCTTTTTTATAGTGATATCTTATTTTAGTTTATAAAATATTATTATAACGAAAACATAACACAGTTGCGGAGTAATTTCTACCGACAGTTATGGATTTGTAATACTATAACTGGCCTAGGGCATCACCGGAGAGAGGGTATCGGTTAAACTTCTGACAAAAAATGCATGTTACTAATCAAACTCTCTCGCTATTACAAATATGTACATTAAAAGCATTTAGTTTTGATTTGTTGTGAAACATTATTAATATATAATGTATACATAATAAAGAAAAATAATACGATAATGTTTACATGTAATGTAAATATTAGCTCTGCATGGATTTAAAACCCAAGGTCCTCTATTCAGTAATATATATATATATATATATATATATATATATATATATATATATATATATATATATATATATTACGTTTCACATTGTTTGCCCGCGATGAACTAAGCTACTGAACTAATTTCGATGCACACTGTGTTGTGCTATTTGGTCCAACTTGAGAGATAGGATAAGTTACCCTCGATATTTTTTATTGCGAAATAAAGGATTATTATTTATAGGACATACGTAAATACAACGTCAGTCTGGACAGCTAGTACAATATAATTATCATTTATACTCATGACGGTTGTCCAACAAATCAACTGACGTCACAAATTACCCACTATTTCGTAAAATAAAAGTATCGAAGGCAGTGCAATAAGTATACTCGATAGGTTAACGCTACGTTAATAGTTACGGTTGATTCCGCAGTTGACCAATCATCTACGATACGATGAAGATGCAAGTTTACCTCACAGAATTGCATTTATCGTAAGCTGATTACAGTATAATGTATCGTGGAAACCATAAGAAACACATTATTGAAGTGGGAACAAAGTTTCCACCACTTAGTTGTAACACTCGCATAGGACTGTGGCTTATTTTGTAAGTTTATGTAATATTTTATGGGAAGAAAAAATATTTTAACGCCATACTTGTTGTACTTAAAACTAATTATAGCGAAGAAACGTTGGCATAACGAATCACAATGAATGTGTATGGTGTTCGCGTATAGTTCTTTATCGATGTTTATTAAACTCACAGTATTAAATGCCAATCACCAAAGAGAGCACTTTCTACGTTCACAGTGCGACGATTTGGATGAATATCTATAAGACGCAACGTACTAAGGAATAATCCTGCATTGTCCCTTGGTTAGCATCTTCGTAATTCTTAATTAATTTTATTGGTGTGTTACGTTGAACGCGTGACTTCAGCTAACAGAACACAGAGTATCAATCACAAGTTCACATTGTCCCATCTCTGGAGGACGGACATGTAAACATTCGCAGACTTGAAGTCGTCTTCGTTATCTCATTTGACCTACGCAAGTCTTTCTGAAAATGGACTTAACTAAATATTGTAGATCACCAGTACCACATGTTCGCGGTAAATTTAAGGTAAGTGAAAAAGACATTATTGAAGTAGGTATATATTTGTATGATTTCGAGTTTTATGTATCAAATTTTTTTTAAACAATTTTTAAAGTAATGTAACTGAAATGGTCTAAAGAATCAATTGGAGAATAATTGGTACTAAAGCCAATTGTATTTAATTAAATTTTATTGCGACTAATAGTTATTTAATCGTGAATTTATTAGATAATGCAAACAACTAATGATTTTATTATTTTATGATCAAAAAACACAATTTTTGCAGTTCCATCGCTAAAATAGATCAACACCAATATATAACCAGTACATAATGTAATCCAAGACTTTAGGATCATGTTAAATAAATACAATTTGTTATATAGCTATTTTTGTTTTGATTTGTAATGCATAAAGTAGAAAATAGAACTTAAGCAAAAATAGTAACTTCATTATTTATGAATTTAATGAACATGAATAATTTGTCAAATATATATATTTTTGACGGTCGGCGGGTCTACACACCTTTGTTGCCGTAAGAACCAAACGGTTTGCTTTCAAAGCAAGAGTGAATGGCTTTTGTTTTGTAGCATCTAGACATCTAGCTACATCACCACTTACCACCAGGTGGAATTGTAGTCAAGCAATAGCTTATAATAATTAAAAAATATTTCATAAATCATGGTCGCAATACTCCTCCTGCCTTAACATTCTCGTAATAAGTATTTGGCAAAAAGTACGCATTACGTCACAACGTGTGATGGTCATGATGTTTTTTTTGGGCTTTGCTTTCGTAGAATAATCAGCCACATCACGAATCAACCGTTCGACGTGTTGTTTTGGTTTAGAGGTAGTGTTACGTATCGGAAACATAATATTGTGATGTAAAAGTGCTATGGTCGTCACACACGGTCAGTTCAACTGATCATTCCAACTGATCAGTTCAAACTAGAACTGTTGATATTTTATGAAATATCGTTTTTCCGATATATTGATAATTATAAATATATCAATATCGAAATTTTATATATAAGTTTATTTATCGATATATCGAAAATCCGATATTTAAAAAAATATCTATCAAAAGTATTAGTTTGAACAGATCAGTTGGAATGATCAGTTGAACTGACCGTGTCTGTCGTCCATTAGTTTTATGCTATGCCAAAATATTAAGGTGTCATGGATTTAGTGTTTTCTTGAAGCTTTTAGGCAATAATGGCATCGTTTAAGGAATTTATTAATGATATTAATAGTACTACATTAATAAAATATTTAGAATAATAATCAGCCTAACATTTTTTTAACCTTTTGAGTATAATAAGGAATATCACAATTTCAACATTGTCTAAATGATAGAATTTTATTCCCTATTTTATCACCCTTTTTCTCCAATTTAATAAAAAATTACATTTTCGTCATTATATCATTAATCACAATCGGTTCAAAATAATTGGCGAAGATATCGCCTATCATATCATACACAGAAAAAACAGTCGATTTCAAAGCCTGCTCCTTCTTTGGAGTCGGCTAAATATTTTAAGAAACTAACTCATGGTTTCAATCCACGGGCGCTTTAAAACTCTAAAAGAATATCTGAATAAATCTTGAGCAATTTCCAGCATAACTGGCTTGTTTAGAAAATATAAACGGATTTCAGTTTATTATTCAAAATATACATAGCATAACGTGTTAGTATAGAGTTGGGAGGCCGCAAAAGAAGTTGCGAATTGTGTTCTGATGCGTGAGGTGCATCAGAGAAGGGGAAGAGTTGTCCTTTCTCAAGGAGGGGCGGCTTTGAGCGGCAGGTGCTAGTAACCCTGCCAATATGTAGCGCAGGTGGAACACAACGGGTTTTTTTGCGCCCGAAGCAAATATGGGCAACCCTCCGGAAAACGGGGGAGGGAGGTGGGGAATGCTCATAGCATACCACGCAGCCGGCTGCGTGGTTATGTGGAGACTTTTACCCACTAAACCCCATCTTTTAGGGACTGGCTTAACGGTCTAACTAGAAATCTCTAAGCCGTATACGGACGCGACCCTCCTTGGCAGAAAGGAGGGCGCAAGCGGGGTTTTAGTCAGTTGCAGTCCTATATAACTCGTCTTTGCCCTAGCGAGGAAGATACGCGTAGGCATATTCCCATGGAAAAACATGTGTTAGTAGTTACAAAAATTCATCAAAAAATTCATTGACTAGCTTCGGAAATATGTTAATACAGGATATTATGATATGTCCCCTAAGGTAAATTAAAAATAGTTAACAACATTTTTTTAAAATCTTCGAAAAGTGGAAGCATATTATAACGCAATTTATTGAGTATACTTAATTATTGCTTTTTTTTTTTTTTTTTTTTTTTATAGAATAGGCTGACAAACGAGCACACAGTCCACCTGATGGTAAGTGGTTGCTGCGGCCCATAGACATCTACATCTATCTTCCATTACAAATCAAAATGCAGATGCGTTGTCACCCGTGAGGACTGAGATGGAATGCCTCATTTCCAGTAAAAAGGGTCTCCGGTTCTCTACACTCACCATACGAAATACAGCAGCATTAAGCTACTATTTCACGCTGGTATTCTGTGAGAGCGTGGTCCTTCCCCGGTCGAGCCGACCCATTCGTGCTACAACTATACTACTAATATAACTGCAGCATGGCTCTACCATGCTTATAATGAGTAATTTGAATTGTGAGTAGTAAAAAAAAGATATTTGACTTGGTTCGCAGCAATTGACGTCGTTTTCCATGATTAAGAGCTGATTCGATTTTGGAATTGATCGTTACCATTTTTTACATCATCATGTTACATCTGCTTAAAAATTATTCCAAAATAACATTTTTTTTAGATTACTTAAAATCTATCGGTTACCATATCGGTTCAAACAGTATTGAAGGTTTAAGTTTATTGAAACCCTTTCGAACGCCATCAAGTTCGTTCAAATCGGTCAAGCCGTTTAAAACTACTACTGTACTACCACTACTGTCGTTGGATCTTCATACTGAAGTCAATCTCATTTTTCGTAAAATCAACAAACATTCATTCAACTACAATGTCAGTTGGACCACTTTTAGAAGAAGGAATTATCTCAATTAAACTATTTAGTTTTTGCCCTATAAGTTCTATCCTCAAATTTCAAACATCCGTACTTTCTCCTTATTAATCGTCTTTCCTTGTATCCAGATTTGAGCTGACGCCTCGCATCGTGTAATGAGTTTTACAGGAATTTATACATTATCTTTACCTTTTTATTGGGGTTTGTCAAGATGTCATAGATTTGCATCGGTCCTCGTTTGTAGCTTACCTATATACGCGGATTCAAAACACCCCTCGTCCAGCAGATTACATTACAAAAATGGTAGCCATCAATACAAGGCTAATATTTTTTTTATAGAATAAGGGTGACAAACAAGCACACAGTCCACTTGGTGGTATGTGGATGCTGTGGCCCATAGACGACATTTATCCTCGATTAAGAATCAAAACGCAGATGCGTTGTTACCACTGAGGACTAAGATGGAATGCCTCGTTTCCAGTATAAAAGGGTCTCTGGATCTCTACACTCACCATACGAAATACAGCATATACAATATAGAAGTATTAAGCTGTTATTTTACGCTGGTATTCTATAGCGTGGTCCTTCCCGGGTCGAGCCGACCCATTCGTGCTACAACCATAATATAGCTGAAGCGTGGCTCTACCACGTATGCAAAAGTAATAGCTTGGCATGCGGGTTGGCCAGCGCGGTTATTTTAAATAAAAGTATAGGAGAAAGATACTGCTGGTTAAAAGAAGAAATTGGAATGGGTGGTGATTTTGCTTATTGTTTTTAACTTAAACATTTTAATAGTTACTTTAGTTTTGTCTTCATCCGTTTACATTTCATTGAAATTTCTTATACATGTAAATTGAAAACTATGGCAAAATCCCCACTTTCTATGTTCTGTTCTGTGTTTCTGAGTTCTATTCCGTTTAGCGGTGGACTTTTGATAATCTGTAATGATGATGATGTTAATGATGATTATAAATCACTTATTTTAAAAGAAAATATTTAATTTTAATTAAGTTTTATTTGTTTACTTTTAAAATTTGTAAACAAAACTACTGTTTAAAATGTATAATAATATAAACTAAGTAAACCGATATACGTAAGCACAACATGTAAACAATTTTTTTTAATAATCATTGGATATCCGAGTAGTGTTTAGTACAACTATTATTTATCTGGAGCAAATATTTTTTTCATTACATTCTATATGTTCACTACAGCAATGTTTTGTTTTTTACTTTCTAAATAACCTAATAAACCTTTGCCTTCTAATGTTACTAAAATGCTCAGCTATATATGTTTTTCTTTATATTTTTATTCCATTAAAACGAATTAAATGTTACGTAGTTATCAGTGCGATCTTCAGTTCTCTCTTTTGGCTATCTAGCTCAGTCGTACGGGCACGGCGCGACAGCAATAGATCGTTAAAAGTTAAAACCTATGCTTCGAATTTCTTGCAGTCGGATGTAGTCTTAATGTTAGAATAGGTAAAAGTTGTATTGCGTAAGAAAATTTATTGCTTATTGACAAATTGACGCCAATCTGTTTGTTAAGTATGGCAATTAAGTAATAATTTTCACATCATAATTCAAATTACCGGTTGAGCTGTCTTGAGTGGTTTTTTTTACTCAGTGAAGAAAATGAAAAGGAAAAAGGAAAAAGGTAGAAAAAATAAATAAAAGTATAATAATATGAGCCGTGGTAGCTCAGATGGTTAACGCTCGCTGTAAATATAACAGAACGCGTATAACCCGAGTTCGATCCCCGCCGGCACCAATGAAATTGTTAATTGCAATTTTAAGTGCTGATTTACCACGTGCTCGTTGGTGAAGGAAAACGTCGTGAGGAAACCTGCACATCTGAGGAATAAGCGAAAAAAAGTTATTTCGAAGACATGTGAAGTTCGCGAACACGCATTGGGGCAGCGCGGCGGACACTTCCTTGCCCTAAAACCCTCTCACAAATGAGGGGAGGCCTGTGCCCAGCAGTGGGACGTATATAGGCTGTAACTTTACTTTACTTTTATAACAGTATACAAAAAAAGAACGTTTTTTTTTTTTTTTTTTTATGGAATAGGGTGACAAACGAGCACACAGTCCACCTGATGGTAAGTGGTTGCTGCGGCCCATAGACATCTACATCTATCTTCCATTGCAAATCAAAATGCAGATGCGTTGTCACCCATGAGGACTGAGATGGAATGCCTCGTTTCCAGTAAAAAGGGTCTCCGGTTCTCTACACTCACCATACGAAATACAGCAGCATTAAGCTACTATTTCACGCTGGTATTCTGTGAGAGCGTGGTCCTTCCCCGGTCGAGCCGACCCATTCGTGCTACAACTATACTACTAATATAACTGCAGCATGGCTCTACCACGTAGGAAAACGTACTTTTATAATAAACGTTATAACTAAATTAATACATATTTTTCATTATTATTTATCAGAAATAGTTCCTATTGAAAACAATAATTTTACCTAAGCCAAAGTCAGCAATATTAGTCACAACAACCTCTGACAACGATTAGTCAATGTATGACTCCTATGGAGAATTAAAAACATTATGATTCAACTGTTACTCTTAATTGTAAAGAATGTGACACAAGCAACGCACTCCCATGAACGACTTGGTTTCGAGACTCGGAGTACCCAACATCTGGAGGCATCTGGTTTGATTAAGATTGAGCTAGAATCGATCCGGTTTATTCCGCCCTTAGTCCATCGCTATTGCATGTTATCACTAATGTCTGAATCAACGCAGCTCAGCGCCGCACTACGATTCTCTCAACGCTTGAATTGTTTGTGATTTTTCCGTTATGATAAGCTCGATTTGAACACAATGGAAATAAACGCAATTTTAAGGTATTATCGCTGAATTCAGTGCCGTATTACGTTATAATTCTAAACATTACGTTAGTAAAAGCAATAAAATATATAGTAATTAATACTTAAATATAAATAGGTTGTACTACAGGTAATTAGTACCTATTTGTTTTAATATTTTAAATAACAAGAAATGAGTTTTGACGTTACGATGTAATCGGTGATCTATATAGGTACGTAATTAAACTTTTAATGAAACAAACCAACTTAAGAACTTAAAAACAATCCTCATAATAGGTCTATTATGAGGTTTGCACGTTTTATAGCATTATTTTATTGACCCTTTAGAGTGGTTTAAGGCTTAGAGTATAAATAGTCATAGCTTGCTTATAAATACTCCAAGGGTTTAATGTCATCGCAAGTTTAAGGTAACACTCGTCTAAATAGTTATAATAAAGTCTTCATTCTAAGCCATAGAATCTTTTCTTTTTATTTATATAGGACCACCTCTGAAGTATAGCTTAATTAATGAAATAATTTAAATCGTTTCAGCCATTTTCGATAAATCGGTGAACGTACATAAAAATATAAACATACGATTTACGCATACAGATCCTTCTCGTTTTCAACTGACTCAAAAAGGAATGTAACATATAAATTCTCTTTCTGTCTATGTCACTCTTTCTATCTTAGTCTTTAAAAAAATAAACTACTTATTTAAAGTTTAAAATCATAAAAATTTAATATTCTAAAACGTTCTGAAATTAACCTTATTGTTTGACGATCAACTTGGTGGTTTTGAAGTATGGCTGTGTTGTGATTGTTCTGATCTTATCACATAAGAGTACGTACACCTGTGAAATAATATATCCTGTATAGTTGATAACATCTGCCGTGATGGATATCGATTAGAAAAGTAGAACATGATCACAAACATTCTTTACTCTTCTTTAAAACCTCTACATTATGAACTTCTTTTTTAACTCGGAACTGTTTCACATGTACATACACAAAATGCACATAAACGAGCCCTGTGGATATAGAAGTAAAGATTAAAACTATGTTCTATTTAATGCGCATAGCCGTGGTCATGGCGCCGTTACCAACGGATTTTTTTTTGCTTTTTTTTAGAATTAGGGTGACGAACGCGCACAAAATCCACCTGATGGTAAGAGGATGGTGTGCAGATGCAGATGCGTTGTCACCCCTGAGGACTAAGATAGAGTGCCCCGTTCCAGTAAAACGGGTCTTCGTTTCTCTACACTCACCGTACAAAACACAGCAGCATCAAGCTCCTATTTTACGCTTATAAAACAGACAGAAAGAGAATTTATATGTTACATTCCTTTCTGAGTCAGTTGAAAACGAGAAGGATCTGTATGCGTAAATCGTATGTTTATATCTTTATGTACGTTCACCGATTTATCGAAAATGGCTGAAACGATTTAAATTATTATAAATTACAATATATATATATATATATATATATATATATATATATATATATATATATATATATATATATATATTATAAGAAATATTTCATTAGTAATGTTTATAGCATTGTTAATATTCATTCAAAAAAAAAAATAAAAAAGAAAGAAAGAAATTAAGCTATACTTCAGAGGTGGTCCTATACAAATAAAAAGAAAAGATTCTATGGCTTAGAAGTGCGAAATGCTTATTAGTAGCAGTTTTTCATTGCTTAAAAACACGGACAAAACGACATTTTCTAAAAACGAATCCTTGCTGGATCATAAGTATATTACGAGTATAAGAGGCCGGAACATAGAAATTGAAATGTTCCATACTTTTATTGGTGACAGAATTGTTTTATGTTAGCGCATAGACTACAATACAACCCACAATATGTTTCTTAATTATTTAATTACTACAATTTTATATAGATTAAAACAATTATCGACTAACGGGAATTGGAAAATCACTAGGTAACAGTAATTGTTGATCTGAGCCATGCTTTAAAAATAAATTGCCGTGCCACGTTAAAGTATAGGAACTTGTAGTATCGTATTTGCAGCAGCCATTTACGCGTGACCAAAACAAAGAAAGAAAAATGCTAACTGGATTAGTTACGTTTGCAATATGAATTGCATTCTGTTAAACTGATTATAAAATTTATAATCACATTTTCATTAATCATCAATCATAGCATTAATCTCCGAAATGGCTGAACCTATTTTGACGGGACTTTCACTGGCAGATAGCTGTATAAAGAGTAAAAGGCTACTTTAATTTTAGAAAAAGAATTAAGCTACCGCGCAAAAAAAATAAGATCCTCAATTACACGCGGGTGAAATCGCGAGGTATAAGCTAGCAACAAGCTAATCTGTATGTATCCCTTATGAGATCGACTGATTTCAAAATCGGCCTAAGAAGACATCACATAAGTGTCCTTTTTCAGTTTATTAAAATTTATAGCATAACTTATACGATGATATATTTTTATAAATATAAATATAGTCCTTTAGTAGGATTTAACCAAATTATACGTTTGTAAAACATATAGATATCGAAGCCATGTGAAATTCGCCAAAACGCACTGGGACAACGAGGCGAACATTTCCTTGTTTTAAAAACGATCTCAGAAAGGGATGTCAAAAAATCTGTGCCCAGGAGTGGTACTTGGGTGTAAGACTGTAATTTTAACTTCATAATGGACAAGTCTGCCTTTCTTTTTGCTTTCAGGTACTACCGTTATGTATAGTACTATTTTATGGAATATGTTTAGAATCTACACTGGCGTCGCCCAATTTAACGAAGTATAATATTTCAAGACCAAACAACGAACATTTGACATACAGAAAAGAGACACCTACGAGTGAATTATTTCACTGGGAGGATTACAGCGTGCTGGCCACTATGCTTGTAATTTCTTGCGCTATCGGCGTTTTTTATGGATACTTTGGGGAGAAACAGACGACTGGTGACGATTTTCTTCTAGGCGGCTCTTCAATGGGCACTTTTCCTATGGCCCTGAGTCTGGCTGCAAGGTATTACCGACAATTTAACACTCTATCCCTATAATATACTAAGAAAAACGTTATATTTACGTTAATTTATTACATTAACTTATTACATTTATTACAACTTTTTAACGGTTAATAGCATGGACTCTAAATTTTGTATTTAAATTTAATTTTGTTCGCTATACATGATCTTCACCATAAACTACTGCCGCAGACAGGATAGTCTCCTTACGAAAGAACTCCTCAACAGCTATAGTAAACTTTATGTTTGATTCAGAATTTACCACACCATTAAAAGAAACAATAGATTATTTAAAAACAAAAATTATAAAATGAAAATTATTAGAGTAAGTTATTCTATCATACTGAATAGTAAAACTATTTAACAAATATTTTGTTTAATTTGTCTTTACTTATTATTGTGACCAAAATAGGTAACAATTTTGCGCGTTCTGAAGATTTGTCTCTGTTTAGTTTGTCTAATAATAATAATGTGGCGTAGAAATTGTTGTAGACCTGTAGTGCTTGCGTGTGTGTGAGCGATTATGTATGCGTATGCGTATCTATGTGTGTGCGTTTTTTCTGTTCAGAACTGGGAAGCATTATTATTGCCCAGGATTATATAATGTTTTTAAAAAATGTGTTCTTAGGCGCATCCTGTCATTTCTCTAGCAGTAGATTCGGCAGGCTAATTATTTGAATCATAAAACTTATTTTCCATATATTCGATATTCCCAACCTCCTCCCTGCTCTCTTTCTGTGAAAAATATAATCTCCTTTAAGGGTAATCTAGCGTCAGGTGAAATTATGGTAGCAAACATTGGCCTATCAGCAATTTAAAAAAAGCAATATAAAAATTTTGAATAATTCTATTGACTGAACGCATAAGTAAAGTAGGTAATAAATAAAAATAAGTAAACCTACCTAGGTAGGTACTTCAAACTTTATTCAGTGCACAAAATCTGTTTTAATAGACTGTTATGATGTGCATCGAAAATAGTAAATTATTGTAATTTTAACTTCAACTAGTTAGTTATTTCATTGCTTTTTTCCAACCGATAAGTCGTTAAATTTAGGCTAGCAAAATCGTGCGCTTTACATTTATTACATATATCATACTTAATATTTTACACCATGTAAAAAATCAAAAAATATATATTTATGATAGGTTTTGTAAAAATAAAGGAGAAATATTGATTTCTATTCATAAAATGCATTATAAAATTTTATTTTTTTATCTGTGCCTCAAATCTCCCAAACGCTATCCATCACATTAGAATCCTTCGTGACGTCACTGGTTAAGTAATCTAGCTAATGTGCTGTGTGTTATTTCGAAATGTTTCAAGTTATCATTACGATTTTTATTCCGAATTTTATTGAAAAGGATTTGTAAAAGCAGAAAGTAATAATCTACCAAGAATAAATACATGGCAAAATTTTTTTGCATGTAATCAAGAACTTTGTTCTACCGAGTCGATGATTAAGTATTAAAACATTAATGTATGTACCGATTACCAATTTTTGTTTATACAATAACGCAACACCAGATTGAAGTATATTTTTATAATACATAGTTATGTTTATTTATGATTAGAACCATTAGCAATAATTAGTTATAATGTCTAAGATAACCTAATCTATTACAAAATTTTGCTTGCAATACCTATCACCGCATGATGTTTTGTTTTGTATAAACAACAGTTAAATATTAGTCATAATTACATCAATATGTACACAGAAGTATAGTCTAGTTTTTGTAAACAATGTATTCGGGTATTTTCTGACCAGTTTTATTCAAGTATTTCTCATATTTAAATCAGTTGGCACTTGAATTCATAACTTCCCCGGCGTGCTTAAGCTCGTATTTTTACATTCAGGCATAACACAAGTGATAAAGATGATAACTCATTATTAAACATCCAAAAATATTATTCCTATGCAAAATTCTGGGTCAGTGACGTCACGAGCTTTACAGTATGGCGGCTAGCGTTTTCATGCGAAAATTTATAAAGATAAATTAAAAGCAATTTTTATGGCACTATTTTATTACGGAAACTATTATACACTATAATTAAGGAAATTTTTATCTATAATTTCTAATTCAAAGTATCTCCACAACATATTTCGATATTAATGTAGTCTTTTTAGACCGCTTAGCTTATTCCTTTATTTAATATTTATATTAGTATAATAGGCATTGTCATCGGGATTCAGTCGGGGTCAACATTTAGGCTGATGGTTTTTCAACAACATAAAATGCATGGTTAAGTTGGTAGAGAAACCCTGTCTTTGAAAATGCATCCGAATGTATCTATAATCATATAATTATTAGCTTTACTATTAGCATTAACACCTTTTCTGCTGATTTAATAAGATATTATTTGACATTGGCACATTATATATTATATATATTATATAGACCGATAGTCTCTTCTGTAGCAAATGCCACAAATATGTATTTTTCACTCAGATACTCATATTTTGCCACTTAAACAATTCAGGTGGCTCTGAAGCCGCGCTGGCTCTAAAATAGGTTTGGTACCTTTGAGAAGAGAGGCCGCCAAAGTGCGTCACACACTAGGGTTTTACCTTTCTCCGAAGGGACCTATGTCGTGCCATCGGGTCTCTTGCCATCGTTTCTAAATATACCACAAGGCTTTAAAACCAAGGGAACATTTATAGAGACAATTCTTCGAGACAGCTCTTCGAATGATTCGTTCAAAGAACAGTGTCGTGTAAACCTACCTAAAGTAAAATAACCACGATTAGTGTCCATATGACAAATTTGTTAAAAAAAATTGTTAAAATATAAGCAAGAAATTAATAATTATGCTTACGCTATTTAACCGCTAAAGAGTTCATATATTATGTACGATATTTATTATATCCTATAATATATGATATATATATATATATATATATATATATATATATATATATATATGTAATGTGTGTGTGTATATATATGTGTGTGTACTTGAAAATATTTGAATTAAGTAATCCCATTTACATATGTTTAATTAAATTGTACTTAATATATCAACTAATCATTGAAGTATTTAGTACATATTACTACAATTCAAATTAATATCGTTTTTATCATTTCAGTTTCATCACAGCAATTGAACTTTTAGGCAACCCAGCCGAAATGTACATGGCAGGTGCACAGTTCTGGATGATCTGCATAGCTTTTGTATTGGTAGTGCCGATAGCAAGCCAACTTTATTTGCCAGTGTTTATGAGGCTGAGATTAACATCCTGTTATGAATATTTGGTAACAAACTTTGCAATATATTTATTTTACTTTAGTAGGGTATAAAAGCTCTGTATTTTTTTCCTCATCTGTACAGCTTATTACAAACACTTTATTAATTAATCATTATTTATTTAGAATTTACATTTGATTCCTCAACATAATAAAGAGTTTCCTTTATTCGGGTAATGATATGTGAGGCGAAATCAAAACGTCGAGGCGAGGTGCTAGAGGTGCTATGTGGTGGAATAACGACTCGGAAACGGGCCTATAGGTACTCAAACCTAGCAAATTTTTACAGTCGCTATCATTAAAATCCTTTTGAAAAGAGACACCCCTTGGAGGATGTATTTACGTTTTAGACACCTAATAAGGAATTTAATTTTTATTTTATTAAAATTTAATAAAATCCAGGAGTAAAAAAGTGTATCTGTGTTAATTATGAACTTACAGACATCCCAGTTCCCTTACGATTTATAAGCGATAACTAGCGACCGACACGAGCTAAGCAGTCAGAGGCAGGGGTCACACAACATCACAGAGGCGACATGATGATTGTTAACAATACCAAATCATAAACCATCATAATCGTCATCCTTATCACCATTGCCTTTCCATTTTAATCAATTCGCCTGAGTCAGATGACAGGTTCACCTGACTAAAAGCCGTATAGGCTAACAGCACCAACATCGCAGAAAAATATAAGCGATAACAGTAGAAATGTAAAGTGTGGCTAAAAAAATCGGCGATGAAAGAATAATTTTTTTTTGTGCGCTACTTTTTTCTCGCATTTTATTACATTTTAAAATTAAATAGTACCTGTATTAAATTTTTATTAGTTAAAATTGTTCCTAAATAATTGGCAACATTTGTTTTTTGCATGCACGTCTTATTTTCTCCTCTGCAAATTTTTGGCAAATTACGCCTAATTCTAATAACTATACTGTTAATAATTGTCTTGTCTCTTAAAGTTGTATTGTATGTGTGAAATGCTTTATTGAGATTTGTTTTCAGGAAATTCGATTTTGTAAATCCATTCGTGTTTACGCAAGCGCGCTGTATATGATGCAGATGATATTATACACCGCAGTGGCAGTTTATGCGCCTGCATTGGCACTTTCCGATGGTAAAATATAAGTTAAATTAATAAAAAATATTCTATACCTTTTTCTCTCTGTTCTGTTTATGATTTGTTTTTCAAACACTGCATGCTGTGTATTTTACTTTAAAAGTAGTATATATAGTTATTTCCTTTACACTCTTACCAGATAATTTACTCAATAAAATCTTAAAGAGACAAAATAATACAATAACAGAAAAAGTTATAGCATGTTATATCCGACATCACGCAATAGATAAACCTGAGATGTAACAGTTATAATAGCAATGGCGAAACATGTAAAAATTTATGGACAGTGTAATTATTATAATTGGCATCACGTTATTAGAAAATAGTCGTATTATTTATTATTCTCTAAGAAACATTAAAAAATGATATCGTGTAAGTTCTAAAATTTGTTATATTTACGCTTACTGCACTACACATTTAAATAATACAAGTTTTTACGGATTTAGTCGCGTATACTTTAACTAAAAAGTTAATATACGCGATAAAATGCGTATAAACTTGTATTATTTAAATCTAAAATTTGTGTTAAGTAACAGTGTCCGCTTGCATGTGGTGGAATGTTGGATAATGGCACAGAAATCGTAATAATA